>QLTV01004086.1:6904516-6918824 GCA_003457575.1 Thermophis baileyi
AACCTGCCTGAAACTCATTCCACATTCCTGCCCGATAAAGATAATGAGATAATGAAAATATAGAAAGTGGAAGTCTAACGTTTGGCTCCATTCACACAAGCAGGCAAACAGATCACTAGAAAACCCATTCAAGATGGGATATTTTGAAACTTCCCCATGGCAAGATTTGGCAGCTAACAAAACACAGTAGTAGAATCAGAATAAGCACCCCCACACTCAAGACCCGACACAGGACGAAAGTCATTTAGCCACAATGGGAATCACCCAAACCCTTTTAGAAACACAAAGCCCATATTGCACAAACCCCAAAACTTCAAAAACATAGAACCATATAAGAATCCTTCCTTTTATCCAGTTTGTTGTTCAGCTAACCCAGAATGTCACTTCGCTTCTGCAATTAAAAACCTCCTTCCGAGCAGCTTCCGAAGGCTTTTCAATTTAAAGCAGGAGTCTCCAAAGTTTGCAACATTAAGACTTGTGGACTTCAACTCCCAGAATTCCTCAGCCAGCCATGTGGCTATCTTTGGAGACTGCTGATTTAAAGCGACAGCATTTGTTTTTCTTCTTTGCCAAGCGATCTCCTGGCTGGAAAGTGAGTCCTGATTTTTTCCTTCTAACACCTCTCTCTTTCTTTCTCTTTCTTTCTCCCTTCCCTTCCCCCTCCCTGCCCCCCCTCTCTCTTTCTTTCTTTCAGGGGAACTGGCAGGGGAAAAAGGCTTTAAAAAAACCAGGAAGTGATGATGTTGGGGTGGGTGGGCAGAGCCTCACGCTGCCATCCCAGTTCTCCGAACCAGCAGCAGCAACCGCTACCTACTCGCCCGAACTGGGCCAAACCGGGAGGATTTCACCCCTGATCCTAGGTGATCATTCCTAGATGTAATGAATTTTAAGAATTCCTTTGCTGAAGGATAGCCACCTTTATTTTCTTTCTCCGAACATTATATTCCTCTCTCGGGACAAATACTTAATATATCTGATGAATGGGACTGTAGCTAACAAAAATGTACTCTATAGCATTTTTTTAAAAATTTATAAGGTATCACAAAATATGTCATCGTGTCTACCAGATCTTTGACAAGATACAAGATCATATATGAGTTGCTTCGAAACGAAATGGGTGGAAAATAAATGTACTAAATCAATCAATAAAATATTATTCATTTATTGAAGGGCTACAGAATTAAAGCCCAGTCAAATTGGGCTTTTCATGCATCTTAATTGACTTTCCTGAGCTGCTGTTCAGATAACACGTTTAACCATCTGTCAAAAACTGGCTCAAAGGGAGATGTCTATAGAGATTCTGAGTCATCCAGGTATGGTTGTCCCAAAGGTGCTTTTTCAGGAGGCAATTGGACTTTCTTGTTTTTCTTTGAAGATGTTTCGCTTCTCATCCAAGAAGCTTCTTCAGCGCTGACTGGATGGTGGGGAATGGAAGGATTTATGCAAGGAATATATATCATTCCATTCCCCACCATCTAGTCAGAGCTGAAGAAGCTTCTTCAATGAGAAGCGAAATGTCTTCAAAGAAAAATAAAGTCCAATTGCCTCCTGAAGAAGCACCTTTGGCTCAAAGGGAGATAATTCATGGGATTGGGAGAGGGGTGAGAAAGACACACACACACACACACACACATACACACACGCGCGCGCATAGTCCTCCCCACAGTAAGTCTCCTGCCCATGATGCATGGGGGATTATGTGGGTAGATGTTGCTCAATAAAGGAAGAGTAAATGGAAAAAGTGGGTACATGTGGCTGTTTAAAATCTAGGCCTCCAGTGCTACCTGGCTGCTAAGGAGCACCCTCTCCATAGTTTGAAGGCACAGGCAGATGAGGAGTACAGAGGGGCTGCTCCAATGACAGGGGAAGCCGAGAAGGAGCAAATTATTTTGATTGCGAGGCCCATGTCCCCACACATGTATGTAACTTGGCTGATAAAAGACCGCATTTTCCAGTTTCTCTTATAATCTTTAACAATTTAATATTAATAGCTGAAAGGCACAGTGGAAGGATTGTGTGTTGTAGCAATAGAGAGAACTGGCTTTCTTCTCCTTCATCAAGCAAGACCCTCTGTCCCTCTCTCTGGACTGGGCAGCTATTGTTTGGGCTAAATGCAAATTCCCAAAACAGGGATCAAGTTGGAGATTGGATAGATACAAGATAGGTACAATGGGAGATCCAGGCTGAAAGAACTGGACTCTCTCCACCCACTCCCATCCCCACCAAAAAAATAAAATAAATAAAACCCCAGAATAAGGAACCTTGCAAAGCCGTAGCCAGAGGAAAGGGCAGTCTAAACTCTGCAATAGGAACTGGGCAGATTTCAGCTACTGAGTGCATCATGAAGCATGCTGTTGGTGAAGCATCCAACATCCACACTAAAAAAAGTTTTGGAAGAGGAGAAAATGTACTATTTTAAAATAGGACAAGCTAACAATGATTCTAAGTTGTCTCCAGCTATTGGGTAGGGATTAGGGCAACATCATGAGGCCATGTCATATAAAAGCAATTACTGGGTCATGCTTGTGCCATGACTAGGGAACATGTAAGGGTAAAATAAATAACATATATCCCCATAAATGGACGCAACTTTTGGGTTTACCTGGTCCTTTCCTAGTGGTATATCCTTTGGACAACACATAAGATCCATAGTAATTGCTTTGTTGTGTGTGGTCATTCAGTTGCTTCCAACTCCCTCATAACTTGATGCTATTTTTTCACTATGATTGCTTTACAGTAAATGCTTGAGTCATCAATGATAGCATCCAGTCACTTGCCTTTTGTCAGATTCCTTTTCTATTTCTTTCAATCCCCACCCCCCCAAGCATTAGAACTTTTCTAATTAATTGTCCCTTTGCATTAGGGATCCAGTAAATTGCTAGGACACCTTCCCTAAACCGAGTGATGATACCTGCCCAGGGTTTTGGATGCAGCTCCTCACTCCTCTTCAAATTCACCAGGATCGTTTTCTATCTTTTGAAATAAATGAAGCAAAAAACACTTTAAAAAGTATATGCAGAAATAAGACTGTTAAGCGTGGAGCCTAAAATGACTTCAGTGCATTTTGGTTTGGATAAATCCCTGATTATTTAGATGTGTTAAAGAGGTGCCAAGGCATGAGAGTGCCTCAGCTCTACTCTTTTCTGCTCCTAGTTGAGGTGTTGCTCTTTTTATATTTCAGCATTTGCACATTACGCTCCGTAAGGTAGCACTATCCAGCTTGATCCCGATTAGCTGAAGGTATGCAGATTATGTCTGAAAATAAGTTAAAGGAAAGTCCCTACCCCACTCATATTTGTGACAATAAGTCAGAGAAGAGAATGAGAGAAAACAGGGACAAAGAAGAAAATGAGGAGATAATCCTTTTAACTCATTTTAATGTTATAAAAAGAATTCAGTTATGAATTCAGAACAGAACAATGATATTTTGTCGCCCTTTTAAGAATGCCGAGAGCCCCAAACAGATGTGATTGTGTATGCGTTAGTATTCTAATGAAGAGAAGCTATGATAAAGAATGTGACTGCTGGTCTTCTGACTCCTCACTGCCAGCGAAGCCTTGGTAGCTGACTCCAATTGCACCGTTTTTGAAACAGCCTCACAAAGCGGACAGAGAGGCAATTCACAACGTGGGCATAATGTTGCCACTTTTCCGAGGAGCTAAGTGATCGCTTTCCATTGCAGGATGATTCCAGGTGAGTAAACACAATTTGAATTCTCTTCGGAATCAAGCATTTATTGTTCTTTTAGATCCATCACATGTTCATGTTTTTTTAAAAAAGAACTATTCAGAAGCAACCTGTTTATTTAACATACTGTGCATTTATATTTAATGGGGGGATCTGCCTAATTGCAGGACTTGAGAACCTCATGCAAGAAATATTATGGTGCTTCAGTCAAGTGAAAGGAACTATTGACACAGGGGTCATAGAAGGTAAGTTTATTTTTTCATCTGTTCTTGGAATCAGCAAAAAAGTATTTTCTTCGGCTAATTGTTTATGCAATCATGGTTTTGTTTCTGTTCAACGGCTGATGGTGTAACCTGCAAACAGCACCCATGTGATGATTTTTTAAAGGGCTTTTTAAAGGTCTAAAATGTGAATACCGCAATCCTTTCTGTTCTCACAGCTTTTATTCAGAATCATGATTCAGTGCATTAATCATTAAGGCAGAATGCCTCCCCCGCTCTGTTTTTGAAAAGGAAAGAGTTGAATAATTTGTCTGGTTCTTCACGAAGACCTCGTTAATTGTTGTGCTGCATACATTTTATTGAATTTTGATATGAGAAAAGGGAAGCCCTTGATATGTGAAAAGCGAAGTCTTTTTAAAAAGTGCTCAAATGTCAAGCTGTACACTTCTTGATTTTATTTTGTCGAGCTGATTTAATAACACCTGTGAAATAAATGAAATTGGGTTACCATTATCTTTTAACCTAATATCCTTTCTGATGATAAGATATGGGAATTTGCCCTGAGCATAAAATTATGCAATTTTACTTTTTTTTTAACAACCAATGAAATATATGTTCCATTATTTAAAAAAAAAATCAGATTCTGTAATGTGGTAAAACATTTTAAATTATTTGAGAAATTACTGGGATCTCTAACAGCCTAAACTCCTCACATTGAACTGTTTGTTAACTATCAGAACAGCTAATTTTTCACTATAGCATTTCGGTTCCATTAATTAATCCATCAAAAAATAAGTAGTTTTTAATTCTACGTATGAATTTCCATATGAATTCTTGCATTTTGCTATTAATATTGCTGTTTTCTGAGTAAAACAGAATATAGGCTTCAATCCACAGGGGATAAACACAGGGAACAAAGTTAAGGCTATTTTCAGAGAAACCTGATTTGTAACAATAATAATTTATTACATTTTATGCTACCTGATTCCCAGCAGGTTAGCCCTGGGACATAGTCCAAACAAGATACATCACCAAAAACACTATCTTTATTGTAAGGTTACACTGACAGAATCTTGCAAAACTACAACTATGTCTCCCCTCTTTTCTTTTTACTCTCTGGAAAACTAGGGTGGGTCCAGAGGTGGGTTCCTCCCGGTTTGGACCGGTTCACCTGAACCGGTAGTGACCCACTAGTGACGTCACGGTGACGTCACGGAGCCAGTTCGGTCAGTGCCGATCCGTGGGTGCCATCTTTTTTTTGGATTTAAAAAAAAAATTGGGGGGGGGATTTTTTTTTCCTTCTGCCGCATGCGCAGAAGCCGAGTTTCCAGCACTGCGCATGTGTTGCCATCTTGTTTTTGGCCTTTTTTGGGGGGATTTTTTTTTTATTTTTTGGCAGTGCGCATGTGCGCACGAAGCGCGCGTGCGCCCACGTGGCACGCCCACGTGGCGCGGGAGGAAGCGAACCAGCAGTGAGGTAAGTTAGAACCCACCCCTGGGAGGGTCCCTACTGAAATGTTTTCCACTCTCTCCCCCCTTCTGTGTACTGAGACATCTTTTACATGCCAGTTGTCTAGTGTGCGGCTGTCCCTCTGTCTCTGAAGGTCCTTCCAACATGGCATTTACACAGCAAATCTTGAGAGGTTTACAATTGTTTAAAACATTTAAAAACAGAGAACAGGACAAAACACAAAAATTGCACAAGACAAAAAGACAATGATGGCAAAGAAAACAAATCCAGAGAGAAACAAGGAAAGGGAAGAAAGGGGCCGTCGTGCTCACCAAGGGCCTAGTACAGACTCTATTTGTTTGTTGAGGAAGTCTTAGAATGTTAGAGCTTTACTTCTATCATCTTTAAAATGTTGATGATATCAGAAAACTTTATCACATTTTTATAATTATATGCTTCTGAAATGTTGAGGGTGTTGCATGTAATAGTGCTGTGATTTGCACCAGCTTCCTAAGTTGGTATTAATAGTGATAGTAATATCAATTATTTTTAGAATCTGAAGTATCTTGAGAACCATGCTGGATCATAAAAGCCTTGAGAAATTAGAACTGGAAATCACAGGTTAGATGTCTGAGAGACCCCCTTTGTATTATTTAGGATAATCATGTTAATTGCAGGGCAATATTAACTTTAGGATAAGTTCCATTGTCATCAGCACAATCACTTGCTTTTCTATGCTTCAAGATCTTTCAAGGTGGTTATATAAGCTATAAAGAAAAAATAAAAAATTCTGAGCAATAGGAAGAGGGGAAGTTCTCGTAGTCGATTAGAAAAGCTTTAGCAAATGACCGTTGTATATAATAATGCACCTCCATATAATGATTTAAAACCATTTATTTCCAGGTGAGTGAAAGATCATTAGCACTCAAGAAGCAAAGCTGAAATCTTAGTTGGTTGATTAACAGTTATAAATAATGATGATAGGTTGTAGAGTTTTGTTCTTCATGTGCTAGTTTCTTTTAGGATGGCCTTAAGTTATAACCAATAACCGAAAAGAAAAGAAAAAAGCAGGTGAGTTTAGTGGTTAAAGCACCAGACCAGAAACCTGAACACCATGAGAACTAGTTGTGCCTTATGTGAGGTTGTACCTGCATGAAGACAACTGGGGGACTTAACCCTAGAAAATGTTGCCAACATATAGCAAGGACTTGTCCAGGGAGTTACCAGGAACTAACACAACCCCACCCCCAAACATAACATCCCTATACATTATTTATTGTTTATTTGGTTACACTGTTTCATTTGCATATTTTAAAAAAGAAAATTATTTATGTAAATATAAATTAATCCTAGCAATGTTATTCTCTAGTGATTTCTCCAACCTATAAAACAGTATTGAAAGTGTTTTTTATGAACTCGTGATATAATGAACATAGGCAATCCATGTGCTGTGTATATTTTTAGTTTTATGACATTCTTCTGAGTGCTGGGAATCACAATAAGCATTAAAAGCAAATAAATTAAATGATAAATTAATTCAAAGCCCATATGAATTCCTGCGATATTAACAGAGGCATTTAAGAGATGACGTTGTAAAGGCCATGGGGCTAGGACCTAAATGAGAGGGTAAATACTACACACCAAAAGATTAATAATGTTGACAATAGCCTGGCCACAAGGAGAAAGGGCATTCCAAAAAATAGGATGGCACATCAAAGAAGGCCTCCTCTCCTATTTCTGCATAATGTAAATTGCTCAGCTCATTGATTTGAAGATGTTAACGGTTGGGTAGGTACATACTGGTGAGGCACTTGATTATGTATAAAAATGATTAGCTATTAAGAGCCTTAAACACCTTATACAAAAACCTTGAAGCCTAATCAATAACGCAATTCAATTGTGCTAGGACTGATACTACGTGGTCTCTGAAGCAGGGGTGGGTTCTAACTTACCTTGCCGCCAGTTCACTTCCTCCCACGCTGCGTGGCTGCACGCAAAAAAATCCCCCCCCCAAAAAGCCGAAAACAAGATGGTGGCACATGCACAGTGCCGGGGACTCGGCTTCTGCGCATGCGCAAAAGAAAAAAAAAAAAGCAAAAAATTCAAAAAATAAAATAAAATTAAATTAAAAAAAGATGGCGGCGTCCAGGGACCGGCACCGACAGAACCGGCTCTGTGACGTCACCAGCGGTTTGCTACCGGTTCTATAGAACCGGTGCGAACCAGGAGGAACCCACCTCTGCTCTGAAGAATGTTGTCTGTAAGTGTTGCTGCATACATTATTAGTTGCCATTTCCAAATTATCTTTAAGGGCGAGCTGACATGGGATGTGTTGCCATTGTCCAACTGAGAGAGTACAGCCAGCACATACCTATCTAGGAAGAAGTGCAACTGCAGCACTAGATAAAAAATTGATTGAACATACTTTGGGCCACAATGCCATGTAGACCTTAAGAGCAGAGGTGTGTTCCTCCCAGTTCGGACCGGTTTGCCCGAACCAGTAGCGACCCGCTGGTGATGTCACAATGATGTCATGGATCCGGTTCGGTCGGTGCCGGTCCGTGGACGCTGCCATCTTTTTTTTGAATTTTTTGGGGAATTTTTTGGGGGGAATTTTTTTGGGGGGGGGATTTTTTCCGGGTTTTTTTTCTTCTGCGCATGCGCAGAAGCCGAGTTTCCAGCACTGCGCATGAGGCACGGCCACGCGGCGTGGGAGAAAGCGAACCAGCAGCGAGGTAAGTTAAAACCCACCCCTGCTTAAGAGGCAGCAGACCCTCCAAATTGTGTCCTTGTTGCTTCAGAGTTGGAGACCTACTCAATTCCCAGACCCATAAGATGCCATTCTCGTGCTTTAGTCTTGTTGGAATTCAGTTTCAGTTTATTACTGTATCTAGATGTCAGTTCAATGCCTGCCCTGATAGGAATAAAGTTGGGGACAGGTCTGTGACAAAATATTTACCCCTTTTGGATCTTCTGAATTTTTGCACATTTTCCCTACTTAGTATTCTTATTATTTATTTGTTTGATTTATATAGCTGTCCAATTCTCAGAAAGGATGCTGGGTGGCTTACAATTGGATGGAAAGACAAAGAATGGAATTAAAAATAAAAAGTACATCCCACCTCCTCCCCTGCAAAGAAAAACAGATAATCAAGGCCAACCAGATGGGTTCATCTCCAAATTCAAACTTTATTGTCAGATTCAAACTGCATTCAAATCTTGCATTCTAGTCCAGTGCCTGGGGTATATACGGTATAATAAAGATAAAGAGATAAAGAGAACAAATTGAACCAAAGTTTGATGCTTATTTAATTTAGTTCATTAATAAAGGCACTCAACATGTGGGAAAAAGTAATTGCCTATGAAAAGATTAGATTCTTCCTGTTTTTTCTCCCTGAGCAATGTAGGTACTAAAGTCAGGCCTGCATATTTTTGGTTGCCTTTCTTCCTCTTCATTGCAAACTCTGAAAGCAATTAGGGAGCACAAACTAAAATTTCAACCTAAACAATTTACAGACAACAGACTAAATGTGAGATTCTGTTGGTTTCTCAGGCTGTGGTTTTAAAATTTACTACAGGGGAAAGATGGGAATTATTTATTATACATAGTTCCAAAGGGATTGAGACTATTTAGATAATGCTTAAGAGAGCTAATTTAAATCAATAAATTCATTATTTTGCGGACCAAAAATACAATCCAGTGCTACTGCATATTTCATTACACAGGGAGAATGGTTTTGTTGCTATCCCGTGGGATGCTATTGGATTAAAAGAGCCGAGGTGGCGCAGTGGTTAGAGTGCAGCACTGCAGGCTACTTCAGCTGACTGCTAGCTGCAGTTCAGCGGTTCAAATCTCACCGGCTCAAGGTTGACTCAGCCTTCCATCCTTCCGAGGTGGGTAAAATGAGAACCCAGATTGTTGGGGGCAATATGCTAACTCTGTAAACCGCTTAGAGAGGGCTGTAAAGCACTATGAAGCGGTATATAAGTCTAAGTGCTATTGCTATTGCTATTAGTCTCTGCTATCTGATATATAAGTCAGCAAAATCTTCTCAAACCCAATAACTCTGGTTTGAGATACAAAAAAAATATATATGTCCCTTTGCTAGTAATGCTGCATGCACAAATGTTCAAAGTGTCTATTAGCAGATGTATCAGTATAATTCACCTTTAAAAGTCCACTAACTGCTAAACAATAGAATAAATAATAATTTCCTAGGTTTATTTTTAATATGAACTGGTTGATCAAATACTTTACAAAATTTCAAGGCTGACAATTCTAAACAAAAATTAAATTGAAATTGCAAAGTTATTGTCAGGAAAATTGTGAATAATTTTTAATACAGATAAAGATAGATAGATAGATAGATAGATAGATAAGGTTCTCAGTCATCCAGGTCATGGCTGTCCCAAAGGTGCTTTTTTCAAGAGACAACTGGACTTACTGATTTTTCTTTGAAGACGTTTCACTTCTCATCCTAGAAACTTCATCCAAGAAGCTATAGATAGATGATAGACAGACGTTCTTTTTTTCATTTTAATGGAATTATTATTTATGACACAAAGTTTAGCATGCTGTGTGGATTTAAGATAATGATTCCACCTATGAGAATGCTTCTGTACATATGTAAAAGAACTCTATGGGAAGGCTACAATCTTAACAAAATGTAAATAACTGAATTAGTTACCAGTTGGCTCCTAATAAACATATATTCTCCAGCTCCAATTCTACTATCTTCCTATGCAATTTATAATAATATTCCCTCTGATGGCCCAACTGGCCTCTTCTCCGCTTCCAGCGGCTTCCAGCCGGGGTTTGGAAGCCGCAGAGGAAGTCATCCTCAGTGCTGGGATGGCGGTGGCGCCGTGGACTCCTCAAGGACCTCGTGCTCACCAGGTTCGCCCACATCGTGATCCTGGGATACTGCTCGGTCGGTGAGTGGCACTCTGCCCGGTCGGAGGGGGGGGTTGTTCGCTGGGTGGGCACCACGTGGCAAGAGGTGCTGGGCAGCTGCTCTCTTGTGAGTGGGGCGGGAGTTTGCAGGCAAGAGGGGTGGATGGATGGGAGGCTGGCGAGCGCCAAGAATGCTGGGGAGAGATAGAACGAGAGGCAGCTCCCGATCAGCTCAGCTGATCTGCGGGTTGCGATTAAGGGCCCCAGCTGCCATTAGCTGACCGGGGAAGGGAAGGGCTGCCTCCTGTGCTGGCCACGCCCACCCCTTCACTAGGGCTTATTTTCGGGGGAGGGCGTATATTTACGCCCACCCCAAAAATCAGGCTTGGCCTTAGTTTTGGGACATGTCATATTTTCGGGGAAACACGGTACCAATAGCAATATCAATTCTAATCTAGGTACGTTTACAAGTACGCAGTCATATAGATTATAATAATTAGAAATTGTATCACGTTTTAAATATGCATAATAATTACATAAAATATTTATAAATATATATAAAATGTTAACTATATAACTACATAAAACTGACGGTACTATACAAAGATCCCAGAGATATTACCTCTTAATCTAGTTATAAATTTGTCTATTTATAAATATGTCCTATATCAGTGATGGCGAACCTTTTTTGGTTCGCGTGCCAAAAGGGTGTGTGTGTGCACGCTAGCGCACACGCACGTGCCCACACCCATTCCCTCCCCACACGCATGCACACATCCCCCCCACACTGCCCTGCACACGCGCACAACCCCCCCGCCCCCCATGCATGCGCAAAGGCCTCACTGAAGCCTGGGACGGTGAAAAATGGGCAAACGGGCAAACGGGAAGTTCAGAAAAATAGACTTCCAGTTTGCCCGTTGGGCTGTTTTTCACCCTTCGGGGCTTCAGGAAGCTTCCCTGAAGCCTCCAGACGGCAAAACGGCCTTCCCCAAGGCCGAAAATCAGCTGGCCAGCGCGCGCATGCACGCTGGAGCTGACATAGGGCAACGCCTCGCATGCCCTCTGATATGGCTCCACGTGCCACCTGTGGCACGCGTGCCATAGGTTCGCCATCACTGTCCTATATATATCTATATCTATATTATATATCTGTATCTGTATATAATGTATATGTATATGTGTATATATGTATATATGTATATGTAATTGTACAATCGATATAATGTAAATTAAATAATAAATATATTATAAATACAAAGCTGATTACAGGTGTATCCAATCCAAAAACCTTCACAAACTTCACCAGAGTTCTTTGCTCCTATGTCTCACCGTTTCCTCTACAACTTCTCCGTTTTCAAAAACCAAGATGTCAGCTTCCCTCTATTTTGCACAGTCACTTTCACTTCTCTTCACTCCCAAAACACCAATGTCTCTGTCTCTGTTAAAAATCCTCTTTGAAATATTCATCTCCTAAACCGCTCAGTGCAACAGCCAATCTTCTCAATATAAATAGCCACAAATTCAGTCTTGATGGTCAATCCATCACCCGTTCGAATCGTTGATCGCGCTCTCCTCTCCTTCTGCCGTAAGTACTGATTCTGTCTTCTCAGGATTTCCCTCCCACTGCTAAGTCGCCGCTTTTCCCACCTTGGAGACTCACTTGCTTGTCAGCTTGTAGGTTTCACCAGTTTAGAGAAGCAACCCAGTATCTCATTCTGTCTTGTCACTCTCCACTGATACTTCTCGCTGCTTCCCACTCTTTGCTTCCTCCGCCATTAAATCAGGCTGTCACGCCTCTGGACCCGACCATAGGAGCCGGTCTCTTCCGCAGGAGTTCCACCTGCTGCAACGGGGGATCGCTCTTCTCCCTGTCACCCCTGAAGTATCCCCTCTATGATGCTGACTGCTCCAGGGTCTAGCTTCGCCTCTATGGGCCTCCAGACGCGAAAATTTGGATAGAACGGAGCCCAGTTCTCCTGCGCCACACCACCGTGACGTCACCCCGGAACTCTGTTGGACTTTCATTTATGCCTTGGAGAAGGGGGACAGATTGTCAAAGTCTATGAGATAGTTATTTTAATTGCTTTTTGATTGGATTTTTTTTTGCCTTGGATGCCAGTTATGCATTTGACTTTGCTGTTGAGTTTTTTAACTGCTGTTAGCCACCCAGAATCATCATAGTGAGATAGGCTGCCATAGAAATTGAATAAAATAAACATGGATAAATGATTGCACTATTATCCTATAATTCTATGGCATTTTCCTGAAAATATACTTAGTAATTTATTTCTCAGGAGCTTTCCTCTCTACTGAGAAGTGCTATCAACCCATCCTTAAATCAAGAAAACATACAGCCCGAAATTTACTGCTCCCATTGCTGATACCTATTCCAAATCTCTAGCATTGCTGCTATAGTAATTCTGACAGTCCATTGGCACAGAGCCACCATTACCAGGTTTTTAGAGAGATAGCAACTGACCAGGGTGAAGTGGCTCTCCAATCCCAGCCATTACAGGGTCAGCTCATGAAATGGGTAGCAATGTGTATAGATGTCTATGGAGATTCTCAGTCATCCAGGTCATGGTTATACCAAAGGTGCTTTTTCAAGAGGCAACTGGACTTTCTATTTTTTCTTTGAAGATGTTTCACTTCTCATCCAAGAAGCTTCTGAGCTGAAGAAGCTTCTTGGATGAGACGAAGTGAAATGTCTTCAAAGAAAAAACAGAAAGTCCAGTTGCCTCTTGAAAAAGCACCTTTGGGACAATGTGTATAGAGTATTATGACTATCCTTGGATACTAATCAGCTAAAAAACATTCATTGATGTTTTTAACTCTGTTTCAGAGTTAAAAGATGATTTAACTCTGTTTCACTAATGAGCCGGGAAAGAAGATGGAAGAAATAAAGGCATTCCACAGAAAAAATGCTTCTAACATAAGTTGCGGTTTGCTGCCAAAAGGGAAAAAAAACCCAAGGCAACATTTAAAAGATTGTGCTAAATAACTCCCCCCTGCCCCATGCACATGTTCTAGGGAACAAACTCAATTGAACTAACTGCACTCAGCTTTTTTTTTTTAAGTAGACTTGCACAGATGAATATTGGCGTGTTTTAGTCCAAAAGGCATTTCTCTTTTGCTTCTATTAAATTTCTCCACCAACGAAAAAAAAGACACCTCAGAGTAAAGGCATCCTGTAATAACAATACAAATCGTCCTTGATTTTCTTTTAACGCGGGACCTTCCTAAATTGTAGTTTTCCTCTTTTTCGGTTTCTCGGTTGAGGTTGCGCCCAGTCCAGCTGACATTGCGGGAAGTCTGCCCTTTACATGCAATGCTAACCTTGATGTTGACAGTCCTTAGAAGTCGGCCTGGCGAAGTCGTCCGCGTTTCGCTCCAAAATCAGAGCCCAGAAACTTGCCGTGGCAATTTCCAAGGATCTTGCACGCCCGCGCAGTGAAGCCGACCTTCCCCACCGAGAGCGAGCTTTCCAGGATTATCGCACTCAAGTCCGCTCGTTGCTTCTTGTGTATTTACCAGCGGGAGGGACTTAGTCAGCAAATCCTGCTCGGAGGCGCTTTAGCCAATGAGGAACCTCGCCCTGCTTGCTAGGGAGCCTCGGAGTTGGCGCTGGACGCCTGCAGAAATGCGAGGCGGTCCTCGCTGGGGCTGATGGCAAAAATGGGGTCCGGCAACAGAGGTGGTGACTTAGCTCGCTCAGCAATTGGCGGGATTCCGTAACGCATCCATCATGTAGCCTTGCCTGCCCAGCCCCATGGAGCGAGAGGGTTGTTTACCCCTCACTTTTGCATAAATGCGTCTTTGCCGCTGGAAGATGAAATGCTTTTCTCGTTACCTGCCTTACCTCTTCCGACCGCCGAACACCATCCTCTCTTCCAGCTGCCACACCGAAGGTACCCGAGCGGAGAGGAGAAGGGCAGGATGGGTGGGACGCGAGGTACGGCGCAGACCCGAGGGGAGGGGAAAGAGGAGAAAGTGGGAGGAGAGCCTGAGATCGCCTTTGGCAGCCGCTGACCTGGCTTGGCAGAGCGGGGGGGGTGG
>QLTV01004086.1:6919123-6933032 GCA_003457575.1 Thermophis baileyi
ATAAGATTTCGGGAATCTCGGTGTGGCCTTGTGGAAAATCCGCCCGCCGTTCCTCATCCAGGTGAATGGTGTACGATACTACTACCCTTCCAGGAGGGTCTTCTGGCATTGGATGCTTTTAGGCGATCGCGTACAAAGGTTGTTTTTAAGTTTCATGGGCTTTTAGGTTTTGCCCCGAGAAGAAACGGAAGAGTAAGATTTGCTCTCCCGTGGAAGCAATCCCGTTCGGTGCGTGGAAAGCATGTTTTTACACTGTGGGTTGCTTTCACTCCCTCCCTCATCCCTGGCAATCTTTTTTTTTTTTTAAGATCTCTTGTCCTGTAGAGGTGAGATCAGCCACTGCATACAGTACAGTAAGTTCTTAGTAGGATTTTTACATGCTAATGAGCGAAGGGTAAGCTTAACAAGGTTCTGGGGTTGGCAAATATCCGACTCTGTGTGTGTGTGTGTGTGTGTGTGTGTGTGTGTGTGTGTGCAAGTTTTTCCTTCTGCACTGATCTGCAGGATGTATACAAGAGCAATATCAAGCCTTTTTTTTAATGAATTGACATTCATTCACAGTCTAAGAGTTAATGTAAAAAAGCTTACAGAAAATAACACTGAAACGTTATCCCTCATACTATAAAAAATTGTCTGGTAGAGGGATCACTGATGGTAAGCATGGTACAATAATTATAGATCTATAATTAGTGAGCAGTAGTATAGAAATGTTTCCAAAATGTAAGTTGCATTAATTTCTATGTAAACAAGCCAAGTGAGCTTATTAAACAAGCTTAAATGGGACTGTGATGCTGCAAGTTAACTAATTAAAATGTAAAGCTGTAGTTGTCTATAGAGCACATTCTAATGCTGAGCTGCCATTAATCTATGTATTTTAGATCAAAACACATTTTAGTTTGGCTCAGTAACTTATAATTAGAAGATGGGAAAAGCAGATAGGATAGGGTTTTAATTGTCCTCATAATGGCCAAAACATGTAAAAATGTTCTTGAAATTAGTTCACTTGGGATATAATTCAAAGTTAGCAAATTTGCTACAAAGAAATAGGCTTGGATTATGCTTTCCTGCCTTTGATTTTACAAATAAAATATTTCTACAATGATATGTTCTGTTATTACATGATGACCAATATGCATCCTATAATTTTTAGGCTTTTTCTAGCATTGAATATTTCTGAAAAAATATTATTACACTCATTTAAGATCCATTTGTTTTAAAAAGACATGTTTTTAATGTGACTTGGTATGTGACAGGATTTCCAAGCATATTTTAGATACCTATCTTGGTTTATCTTAACTTGCTATCATTTCTGTTTGTGTTCTTCCTTCTTGTCTCATTTTCTCATTATTTTGATAATAAACTTTTCAGGGAAGGATCTGGCCTTTTGACTTCTATGGCTCTTTCAGTCTTTCCAAATTTGATACTGATCAGATATACTGGATTAGCTTATATTTTCAGGCCAATAGAATGTATAAATTGCAATCCAATTCAACATAGCAGGGTACACAATTAGGTAAAGTTAATGAAAAGGCCATTAATATTGATATTGCTGCAAAGTAATATTGAAATCAATGTAAAGGAATGGCCAGATATTGACACCTGAAGGTAGACCTGAAAATATACTAAAAGAAAACAAAAGCAATATACATCTCCTGGTGAGATGGGTGGCAAATTAATAAATAGAAAATAATACACATGGGTTTTTCTTAACTGATCTGCTGAAGGAATGGGCAGGGAGGAATCCCTTAAAATGGAAGGCAATCAACCAGCTATCCCTGTGAAGGGTAAAAGCTAGTTGATATTTCTTTCCTTTTGATGTTAAAATAACAAACAGTGGGAGAATCCAGAAGATGTGGCCACTTCTAAATTTGATATCATTATCCCTTGAATTCCTGTGAATTTCCCAGAGCTTGTTTGGCGTCAAATAGCACTAAATAAAATAAAAGGAATAAATAATAAACTCTATCAAAACTAAAAAAGGGAAACCACTTCAATCTAATTTAACCAGCAAACCATAGGGAAGAAAATCAAAAATTATTGTCAATTATTTCTGTAATTGATGTGTAGGATTACACACTTCTCCCATTTCTGAATTCCGACCATTGTTCCAATATTTGTTTGTTTATTTAAACAATATATGGCTACCCATCTCATTACAATACTGTGATTCTGAGTGGCTAATTTAAAACCAGAAAACAGCAAAACAAATCAATTAAAAAAGAAATTACAACAACAGTCAATCGCTATATCATATGTCAGAGATCCAAATAGATCATTCTGTCTTGTAATTGATAAACAATAAACAAACCAACAAATCTCTCCTAACACCAGATTCAAATGTCTGAGGGAAGAAAAACAGGTCTGTAGTCACTTATGAAAGACCAACAGGGCCATTCTGCTCTGTTGGAATGCTGGTCTACAAAACAGATGCTAAAGTGTAGCTCCTGAGTCCCAGAAGATGGCATTGCTTAAAGGAAGAGACCAGGAACATGGCTACCCTGTCACTCCTGGTGGGGTAAGCCAAACAATCTGACATAGTAAGTCCCCATAAGTAACTTTGGCTCTGTGCCATGCAGACACTAACCATCATCTTGTATTGCAATCTAGAAACTCATTGGAAGCCAGTGCATTTTGTAGAGAAACACTCAGAACAGCTTGCACCACCGCGTTCTGAACCAGTTGCAACTTTTGAATGTTCTTCAAGTGCAGCTCCATGTAAAACATTCTGGCTGGCTTAGGAATTCTGGGAGTGAAGTCTACAAGTCATAAAAGGGCCAAGGTTCCCTGTTCTGCAGTAATACTATTCTACAGTAATTGGTGTATTATCATGACTAGGGTCTCTTCATCCAGAAACAGATGCTATTGGCTCAAAAGTTGAACTGGGCAAAGGCCCTCAATGGTTGTGACTTGCTTCTGGGTGCCCTTTGTTGGGATTGAACGGAAGCCCATTCTTCTCTAGCCAGATTTCTCTAGGCATTGGGGAAAAACCTTGCATTACTTGATTGACTTGGGGCAAAAATTTATAATTGGATTTCTATGCTATGCTATGTTTTACATAAAGTTTGTTGCCACAATTGATTGCCTTTATGCAGCATATGAAACCATAAACATTGTATTATGGCATTGCGCAACTACAAACCTTCTTGATATAATCAAGGGGATTTTTATTATTTGTTGTAATATTTTTATGTTATTTTATGATGGTTTTAATTACAGTATTCTCTTGTAAGCAGTTTGGGATTCTAGGAGGAGATGGCATAATCTGGGCATAAATAAATAAAAAATACAAATCTGCAGCCTCAGATTAATAAGGAGGATACTTTTGAAAGCCATCCAAAGATTTTGTGTGAATTTGATATGATTTTGACTGATGATTGATTTGACAGGAGTTGTGTCATAATGCAAGTTACATAATTTACATCATTTGTATAATAATTTGCACCCTTTGAATGATGATGTCACAACACATGAGATAATTGCAGATTGTGCCTGATGCACATGTTACTCATGTTTTTCTATGTGGTAGCAAAGAATTCTGATGTTGGGCTTGTCCCTTCATCTTCATGTTTGGAATCATCCAGCAAGGGCCCATTTTGCCTATATTTCTTTAATGCCTTTGATGTCAGATTTAAAATAGCCTGGGCTTTTCTCCGAATCCAGAAGCCTTTTCTGTATAGAATTCTGTGAAAGAAAAATGTATATCTGATTAATTTGAAATGTTCATGTGTTTTGAAGGTGCAGCATTTTTCTATATTTTAATGGAATGTTTGGCTTTCTGATGCAATTATCCTAAATAAAATGATACCAGACCAAATAATGAAGTAATACGTCACATGTCTTTGATAGAGATTGCTTTGTTTTGATCAATCTGTGCAGACTTAATTCAAATCATGTGATGATGATTATCTTCATTCCAAAACTATGGCCTAAGACAGGAGTGTCAAACTGGCAGTCTGTGGGCTGGATGCGTCACATGCAGGCCCATCCCAGATCTGTGAGGGAAAAACATTGTGAAACGTCACGTGACAGCAATGTGACGCCAAGAGTTTGACACCGTGGTGCAAGACAATCACTGCACATGTTGCACATGTATGGAAGGAGCGAATCCCAGCATCTTAGGGGAAGTCACACATTTGGGTAGACCTGAAAAAAATAATGATGGCTTATTGCTTACATTACTGATTTTTGCGTGATAGTTGTGAAGTCATAGAATTCCACCATTGATTGCCAAATTCCTGAAAAAAGTATTGTTTTTATATTTTATTATTTTATATTTCTCACTGGCACAATACATTAAAATTATGCAAGAATACAGAGAGCCAGGGTACTGTAGTAAGGGCTTGTATCTAGAAGATCCAGATTCAAATTTACCCATGTGCATAGAAACTCAGTGGGTAATTTCAATAATGGATGGAAACTGAACAAGGAGTAATTTTCAGATAGACCAACATTCCTCCCTATGGTGGTCTTGTGGAGGAAAATTTGGAGGGTGTAGTTATACAGGCTTGAGCTCCTGTAAGAAAGGTAGGCTATACATCTAACAAATAAATAGATTAACAGAGTTGGAAGGGACCTTGTAGGTCATCTAGTCCAACCCCCCCCAAGGAGGAGACCCTACACCATTTCTGTCAGATGGCAGTCCAGTCTCTTCTTGAAAGCCTCCAGTGATGAAGCTCCCACAACTGCTGAAGACAAGCTGTTCCATTGGTTGATTGCTCTCACTGTCAGAAAATTTCTCCTTATTTCCAGGTTGAATCTCCTTGTTCAGTTTCCATGCATTATTCCTTGTCTGGCCTTCAGGTGCTTTGGAAAATAGCTTGATCCCCTCCTCTCTTTGGCAGCCCCTCAAATAGATGATAGATTTTCACTTGCAGTATTCATTGTAGTGGAAGATTCCATAAGTCCACATTGTTGAATTGTCTAAATTTTATATATAGCTGATGGGTTTGTTTCAACTGTGTTTTAGTGACAAAGTCAGATACACACTTAATTTGGTAACACATTTTTTGCAAGTTTATGAGTTTTAAAATTGTCATAATTGTGGCTTAAAATAGCTTTTGAATTCTTCTTGAATGCAGAAATGATCTCTTATGCACACACAAAAAAGCACAAATGAAAATACACAAAATGACTCATGAGAATAATTGGAGTTCTGGAACTAAATTAATCTTCATTGAATAGAATGGGATTTCCTTTTGAATTAAGATACATAGGAAAAGACTCAGTTATCTTAAGAGCACCTAATAGCAGGGACTCTTTGCTCAAATCCATCTTGTGTACTGTTGCGCCTATTCCTAGATTGGGTGGCAAGAACTCCTTAGCGTATCCATGGAAGTTAAATCTAAGTTAGAACTCTATATGATATTCATCTATTGCTTGCTCCAGCTGCTTCTGTGATATATTTTATCTCTTAATTTTGAATATATGAGTTACTGAGAAAGTACTTCTGAAAAAATGTGGCATTGACAAACATAAAAACATATTTCACTTGCATTAATGCAGGAAAATCTTATCAGTACTGATACATTCATATTCAGTGGTCTTTAGACAAATATCTGTATGGACAAAATCCAAGTTATATGAATATTCAACAGTAAAATAATGCTTGGACAAACTAATGCCAAACAGCTGCTCAAATGAATAGACGGATATTCATAAATTTGCTTTCCATTGTCTTCCACTTGTAGTAACTGTCAATAACTAGATCTCATAATATAGCCTTTTTATTATTTCAATGTGGCACACCTGGAAAGAGCTAGAATAGCACTATGTAGCTATAGAATGTGTTGCCAATGTATGTGACCCTATTCAGAGCACTGTAGTATTCAATTACTTAGCTGTAAATGGGTCGAACACGACTGCGCAACTAACAAAAAAAAAATGCTCTCAAATAGTCAAAGTTCTATAAAGTTCCTAATGCCCTTAATAAGTGCATGTTGCTTTTCTAGGTTTTTAAGAGTAAGCGAAGAACCAGGGGAAAAAAAGGAAAACGTATTTAAGTTCAAAAATAGAACAAAGCTCTAGAGAAAAATCTACTATTTATATAACAGAGAAACATTCCTGGTGCCATTTTATAGCCAACAGATTTTGGATAATAATTCAGTCAAGAAGAAGATAGCAAGAAACTGGCTTTGTGACTTTAGCTATGATATTGGCCTAATTCACACAACCTAGTTAGTCATAATGCTTGGGGACTTCGTGGAGAAAAGATTCTAAAAAGTCAAGATGGATGCAAATGTAATTGAAACTCCATTCCTTCTTAATATGCATTAACTTCATGTAAAAAATGGGTAGGGTTTTCATGATCATTTTTAATGCTCTTTCATGAATAATGCTACTTGTTTGCGACTTAATTGAAGGTATGAATTTAACAAGTGCAGTTTATTCAGTAAACAGTTACTTAATACATGTAAACCTAGTGACAGTTTTAAGAGGGTTTTATGAGAATAAAATAAAGCAAATTATCCCTTATAATGAAATCAACTCATTAATCAATAAATCGATGTGAAGGAAATGGTTTGATTTCCTTTAATTTAAAATAACATTTTCAGCTATCAACTTTGGACTTGATTAGCATAAAATGTTGAGCAGCTTAGAGAAGTTTAACATTTTTTAAACATCAAAATTATTCTTCCCCCGAATTTTTCTGACACATTCATGCAGCTGAATTCTATTTGAAACAATATTTATTCATTGAACTTCTGGAACATTCTGGTTTAAAAAGAAAAAATGTGCCCTCACATGATAATAGATGTGTTAAGAATTGCTTAGGTCATGCTTTTTAAAAATATTGTTGAGGAATTCATCAGATTGCAGGAGAAATAAAAAGACAAAAAACACGTCTAGTAAGGGTTAAAGCAACTTCTGCAGCAAAATTTAGGGAGTCTAGATGAGATATAAAGAAGTAAGCTGTCTTTAATTTATAGAGCTCCAGAAGAATGGAAATGATGCTGTGGCATTTCAGCTGGTAGGTCTTTTACTCAAAAGACCCTATTTCTGATTTTTCCCTAAGGGAGGGTACAACAGTATTCATGCTTTCTTAAGTTGTCTGGGGGAAAAGGAAACCTAGGCAGCACTTTAAAAAAAAAGTCAAATTGTTTTCCACAGTGAATTCTCAGTTGCTGGGTAAGGGCTTTACATGGCAACCAATTGAAAAGTTTTCTTTATTCACCTGCCAAGAAAGAAAAGAAAAGAATAATCAGAAACAAAGCTAGAAGGAGGAATTAAAATATACCTCAGTGTGTCTTGATTTCCTGCCAGTTCTCCAAAGCTGGTTAGAAGATGGGTTCACTCACTGTACTACATCTAAATCAAATTCTATAATGATTTAATGTGACTGACTTCCATGCATTTCTCATGACTCAACACCAATTTCTCTTTTTTTTTAACTACGGTAATTTATAGTAGAAACATGAAGCATTTAACTTAACTTGGGTCCATTTTGAATGCTAAAATTTATCTTTAAGTAGTTAAGTAAATACTATTTTAAAGAGATGGTGCACAGCAGAGTGACTAGGTCTGGAAAGCAAAAATCTGGGTGGCTAAGAGATACTGACAGTTTTAGTAATTAGCCAAATTTTTGCAGCCCAGATGTGAGAACCTTAGTGTGTCCTTGGTGAGAGCTTTGCATTAGATCTGGGGAAGTTCATGTTCAAAGCCCTCCTTAGTCATAGAGATCACTTGGCTAATTATTATCTCCTAGTTTATCCACCTGATAAGATTATTGTGAGAATAACATTGGAAAGTATACTAAATATGTTATTTTTAATTTCTGGAGGAAGGCTAAAATATATATATAAGAACTATATATATATGATTTGATTTAATTTTTGCAACACTGGGTGTCAAATACGAGGAATTTCAAGTTGCATCAATGCAGATATCTCTGTAGTAACTTTAAATAGCTTTGAATATAAAGGTAATTCAACACTTATTTCGTATGTTTAATCACAGTGAAATGATGCAGGATGGACATTTAATTGTGGTTTAATTGTGCTCAGAAGTATTTATTTGAAGAACTACTTTGAACTTGGCAAAAGAAAAGGTATTTTAGAGCTACTAATTGGGTGTATATACTGATTACTCAGGTTGGAGTTTTCAAATTCTCAGTTTCAAGAAAATTATTTAAAGATTCTCCTTAAAATATAGTTTTAAAATAGTATGTCCTATAGCTTCATGTAATTATTATTTAAATGAATCTATGAAGGTTGTTATTATAATGCAATTACAGGAAATAATCTTTGTCGGTACTATAGCAAAAAGAGAATCTAGTGGTACTTAAAATTTTTATTATGGCATAAGTTTTCATTGGTAGGACTGAAATTCATTCATTCATTCATTCATTCATTCATTCATTCATTCATTCATTCTTACTTCATATTTCTTAACCACCCCTCTACCCTTAGTATTTAATCAGTATTAATAAAATAAATACTTTGGCAGCTATCTTTATGCATATTAACAGAGGGAGAAAAGAATAAAGAGGCCAAAACATATGACATCTCTAATATATCGATAGAAGCCAAAAAGTATTATAAGTAAAAGAAAGATTACTAAGCACAGTCCAGCAACTACTAGAATTACAGTGATGATAAATACATTTGTGAGTTGCTCTATTCAACATATTTTGAATAAAACCTACCTTAACACAGTTGTATAGGAAAATTCTAACATTTTACCTGTGTCACTTTATAGTCACTTTTCCAATAAAAAATTGTTTTAAAACTAAATAAGCATAGTGACCTATTTTGTAAGTTTATATAATATTCGTAAAATTATCTTAGCCTCTGACAATGTTACTTTAATACTTTTAATACAAAAAATGTGTATTTTGGAATAAGGTCCAACCTGGTGATTGAGTGGCAGGAACCACCCTTTGAAAACAAGGCCAGAATAAAAATCTAGGCAAGACAAGAAGAAAAATATTTTTGTTTTAATTTAAATTTAATTCAAATTAACATTATTGTGTCATATATATATTGAATATTTTTCTTTCTATTCTCCTGATATTATAATTTGTTGACAGTTTTTAGAGGAATCCTGAAGAGTGCCCTCAAGATTTTTGAAGGAAATAATTATGCAAACTCAGACTTTGCACCTATGTTTAGAGAAAACAAACAAATCCACTTTAATCTAAATTTATTTAAATAAATTTACATACTATATATATACATAGCAATAAATATGTATTTATATGTATGTACTCTGATTGAGTTAAAACATAAATGTGTATATCTTCATCAGTCTTTAAAGAGCTATACATGTTCATTTTTATATAATTTTCAGGATTATGAGCTTGTTCTGTTAAATAGCAGATTGCTCCTTAATATCAGATCAATTGATGAGTAATCTAAGTTAAAATACAGTCTTGTGCTCCATCACTATGTTAACTATTTCCAGGACTCCTTCTAGATTTATAGCAATCCATGAAGGCTCAGATGTGTGTAGATAAGTACAGGAAGAAATGAGAAATTTCAATTGAAATTTGAAATAAGATTGAGAGCTGAATGTTTCTGAATGTAAAAAGGTTCAGAACAAACAAAAATACAAATGATAAAAGAGAGGGTGAGAAGGAAGAAAAGAAGGAGGGAATGAATGAAATAAGATACTAGGTTGCATAAGGTAATGTGAGAGTGCTGAGGATAAACCTGGGCTTTAGTTGTGCTTATGGTATCCTGATAAAAATGTCAAGAAAAGGCCCAAACAGAACATACTAAAGGTATGGAGTGTGTCAGTGAATTGCATATATCTTCAAGCTGATGGGATGTAGACAACAGTATGTTGCCTTGCAAAATAATCTCTGGATTAGAACTACTAGGTTGAATAAGGTAATGTGAGAGTGTACCATAAACCTGGGCCTCAGTTGTGCTTATGGCATCCTGATCAAAATGTGCCAAAACTGATCCTGACTTTACAGTTATCAGGGAATATTCCAAGTGTGTTGGTATTCAGGTTGATATCATAGTTTACACTGCCTCTAAAAAGTTTTACACAAAAGTTTTAATTGATCAAAGCCTTGGGGGGTGGCAAGGATAATTATTTATAGGCCCATCTGTTGAAGATAAGTCAATTTGGAATGCAAGGAGAATAATGTTAAAGAGCATACAGAAAGAAGAGAAAGCCATAGTAGAGTGAAGTTGTTTGGAACTGATGATTTGGTGCAAGGAATTGAAAATTGTAGGAAGTAGTGCACATGGCACTGTAGAGGTAAGAAATCGCTTAGTGCTTATTTTTCTAATATACACGCTTGTTTTACCATGACTTCATCTGTATCTGAGTATGGAGTGCTTGATAGCTACCTTGTAACCAATAATCTGTTTGCAATTCGAGTCTCTTTGTTTCTGTAAAGTACAGTAGATATAGCCTGTGTTTGACAGTGGGAGCTGTTTAGCCTTGGGAGCCGTTGCTAACTTATCCTTCGTGTGACTGACCAGGCTCTGCAGGTCCTTGCAAATAAATTATTTTGGATATTGAATATTGGGTTCATGGTCTCAACTGAGTAGATGAAGAATTGGGATGAACCTTGCTGCAAAAACAGTTGAGAAGAGAGACAGAGCTGTGACATTCATGACTTTTCTCTCCAGCAAGCTGGAGGTTTAATTATGAATGAAATGGCTCAAATTTATATCAGGAAGTATCAATTGGTGTGGTACATATGAAACTGGGAATCTATAGGATCAGTGACAGTTGCATATTACGTTCCAGTAAATGGTAATAATGGAAGAAATAGATACAGGTTTTAGAAAGAATTGTATGTCACTCTGAGTGACTGCAGTCCAAGTATTCTAAAAGGTGATATGACTGGATGAGTAGAAAGAAAACAGCGAAGAAAAAATATTATTATGACTGGTCACAAAATCAGTCGGATGTTTAGACTGGATTTGGCATTTTTGTCCACTTACCAAATCTTTCCCAAAGATCTGAGATAGAATTGCTGTAGAATTTAGACTGCCAGAATTTCTGCTAGGTGGAGTGGTCATATGCTTAATGACCACATTGTTTAATGATGAAGTTGCTAATCCCAACTGTGGTCATTAAATGAGGACTACCTATATAGGTTGAATAAATAAGAGGAGAATATGCAGCCTTGTTGCACTTGTTTGCTAACCTGGAGATGGTCTGTTTTCCATGTTTTGTTAAATCGTTTCCTGAGCTATATGTAAGTTTATCTTGAGGATACTTCTTCCGTTGAATCGATTACTATCTGTCCATTGGTGTCCTTTAGCATACCAATTTGGGGTTTGAACCCAGTGGTGGATTGCTACCGGTTTGACCCGGTTCGGCGAACCGGTAGCAGCGGCAGGAGGCTCCGCCCCCCGCCCGGACGTCATCAAAAAACGCTCTGTGCATGCGCAGAAGCATTGCACGTGCGCCCATGCGCTCCCGTTCCCGAACCGGTATCAAAGGTAAGTAGAACCCACTACTGTTTGAACCTCCTTCTGAGTTCATAGATCTTTTGAAAGATTTCCTTGTTTTTCCATCTGGTTCCATCTTCAGTGTCTTTATAGATGCTATTGTAGTACTACTTCCTGCCTCTTTCTGAAACTCTTCGTTAAATTTCTTTCTGAGATGTTTGTCTTTCTTGGCTTCTCTTCCTTTTCTGGGCAATTTTCATGGTTTGTCCTGGCATTGAGTTTGCTTTCTTCTCTTTTTTCATTTTGGCAGTGTCTTCACATTCATCATTAAGTTCATATCACAATGACTTGCCCATTCTCTTGGCATAGCACAGCAGGACCTGGGTTGTACAACCTGGTTAATAAAGTCGTTGTTTAATATTATATGTAAAAGCAGCCAATTTGGTTTAATGTATTGGTGGAATCCAGCCAATTATGGTTTATATGATAAGGCATAGTTTAACAAACCTGGTTAGGTAAAATATATGAATATCTTATACCTATAAAATACCTATAAAATATCTGAATTCTCTTGCTTAAAATGTTTAAATCTTTGAACTGTACAGTTCTTACAAGCTAATGAATAAGTGTGTGATCAGAGGGAAGTCCTGCTATATATTTAGGGAAATTGCTGGTGGAACAGCTTTTCAAGCTGTTATAGATGTGGTGCACAAATCTATCTCACAGAAACTCTTGCCTGAAGTGTAACTGTTATTTCAAGTGCTCATAATTTGTCTTTTTAAAATTACTGCTCTTGTGAATTATTTTGGTTGTGGAATGGCAGGTATTTAAATATTTATGGTCTTTTCATTCCAGGGCTTGAGCATAAAATACTATGGAGGAGCTTAATAAATGGACAGAAGCCAGCTAGCTGAATGAATGTTAGGAAAATACAAGCTTTTCTTTAAGGGTCTTCAGCAAAGAGAGACATTGGCAGTTCAGAATAATTTCTCTGAGCTTAAAATGAAAACAATCAATTGATTGTTTTCCAGAAGTCACAGCATCAGTTTCTCCTCAGGCTGCTAACCAGGATAGGACATTCTTTCATTATCCCTTATAGCAGGGGTGTCAAACTCGCGGCGTCATGTTGTCATCACGTGACGTATCGCAACTTTTTCCCCTTCGCTAAACCAGGGCGTGGCCAGCTCGTGAAACATCCGGCCCACGAGCCGCGAGTTTGACACCCCTACCTTATAGAAATGGATAGAAATTTAGAAATAGGCCACAACTGATGCTAGGATATACAGGAAAGACTTTTCATCTTTAAAGGAATTTGGTGAAAATAAACAAAACAAATCTGTTCTTTGGTTGGCCCCATTAACCTTATAGAAGACTATCATGTGTAAGTTGTCCAGAATCACAAAATCTATAATATTTGTTAGTATAGTGGATAAACGTAGTTTGTAAACTATGGGTTTATGGCTGATTGTATTATGCAAGCCCAACCAGTTGTGATTATTTTGGTAAAACCTGGTTCTCCAACTTGTAGCCAGCCTTATATTCTTAAATGCAAAATGAGTCTTCATAATTGACATTCATATATTGTTTTAAAAGTACTTCAAAGCATTTTTGCCCACTCTTCCACCAGCAAAGCTGCCAGAATAAAGCTGTTTGAGCTGTTAGAATAAAATAGGAAAGGAGGTTATTGGATGGGGATGATTATAAAAGGCCTATTAATCAAAACCACATTTCCTCAAAGACCGACCCACGAAATGGAAAGCGATTGGTGATTTTTTTTTTCTAGCTTAGGCAGGAGCAATAAAAAAGCAGAACAATGTGTCAGGTCATATTAACTGCTGCCCAAATAGAATACCTGGCCAGCATTGTTGCCAAAGCTGAAGAGTGGATTGAAATCTAGAAGCAGATGCTTAAGCCAATTTCTTCATTTCCAGTCAGTTTTAGCTGAATGACAAGCAACTTAAGGCTGCTGTGTGGAATAACCCTCAGGTAATATCAGTGAGAATAACACAATGCTGAATAGCATTAAGGGCATCTTATGTTTTGGTGCCTTCAAGTCGATGTTGACTCCTGCTGACTGCCTAGACAAGTCCCTGAAGTTTTCTTGGCAAGATTTCAGAAGTTGTTTGCCATTACCTGCTTCTTAGGGCTGACAGAGAGGGACTGGCCCAAGCTAGCCAGTCTGGCTTTGTGTCTAAGGTAGGACCAGAACCCACTGTCTCCTAGTTTCTAGTTTGTTGCCTTAACCACTAAACCAAACTGGCTTTCACCAATGAAGGGCAAAAAAAAAAAAAAATTACATCATGAGATAATAGTTTAATTTATCAATTTCTCTATTTTCTATTGGTGACAGGAATTGAAGCTGAGATTCTCGCCTCTTCATTAAATATCTGAATCATGGCACTCCACTCTCAGGCTATTAGATCTTGGCTGCAAAAATCTGAAAACTTCTCTTTGCTATCTTCTAGTGGTTATCTGGATGTTTGCATCTGATAGCCCTGTTCTACTGATTGTTAATATTATTTATTTATTTATTTATTTATTTATTTATTTATTTA
>QLTV01004086.1:6979616-6996485 GCA_003457575.1 Thermophis baileyi
TCCCCCCACCTTTGTCAATGGGCCATCAAGGAATGGCCCAGCTCACTCATCCCCCCACCTTTGTCAATGGGCAGTCTATTCTACATAACAAAGATAGGATTAACCCTCTGCCCATTTCACCACATGGCACCTGGGAAGATTGCATCAGCCAGCACTCAAACTAGCCTGGGACACAGACAAAGCCTACAGAGTTAGCTAAGACCCCCGCCCCCTGGGAGTCTGACAGCCAATGGGATACATTTTTTACACAGGAACAGGAAACTCTTAAGGTGGGGCCCAACAGATAGTATAAAAAACTCAGGTACTCTCAGCAAGCCCCTTCTCTTCTCTTCTCTTCTTCAGCATCTTGAAACATGTGATCGCCTTTTCTCCAGGACCTCAGACCATGTGGTCCTGCTGTCCACCATTAAACCATCTTTCCAAACAGTCCCATGCTTCCAGTGTCTTTTTCCCCACTTGGAACCGAACCCAGAAGGATATTCCTTACAACAATATACTTGTTCAAAACTTGTCAGTTCTATGTTTCCTAATCATTGCTCTTTTTGTAAATAAATATGTATTTGACATAACTGTATCTGTTTGCTAAGCATTATAAGCACAACCTGTGCTTATCATCTGTAAATCTTTGATGGAGACCACAGCAGTATAAAGAAGCTGTGAAATTGTTTTGATTTTAATACTTGATTTGGTTGGAGCAGATTCTCGATAAGGGATAGAAATATTTCACTCAGTAATTGTAAAGCGAATGGTGAATTCGTTCGGTCACTTCTGAAGCTCTCCTTGCTTATATAAGTCCGGAAGCTGGAAGGGGCGGGATATTGTTTTATCTTTAGCAGTTCTGATTTTTTTGAAACGGTTAATTTCTTCTCACCTTAGGTGTAACGGGAAGGAAAATAGGGGGATTTTGGAGAATTGAAAAGTGATTTAATGTATCCAAGTTGACCACATTCTGATTCTAGAATGTCACCTTTTCAGGGTTTAGAATTGATAAGGACAACACTGGTAGTTGATTTACTTCTGAAGAGTTTTGGTGGGAATTTTGGGTGACAAGGAAGGATATTTCCTGTCCTGTTTTTTAAGCTCTTTTTCACTGGTGGAATTACCTATCTGTTAATCTGTGGAATGGGATTCATTTGGTAAACCATTTGGATGGATAAAGATCTAGGATCTGAGTCAAGTGGGCATGATTTTTTTAAAATATAAATTCAAGGTAAATTACCAACTTTCTGCCTTCTTCTGAAATTCTACTGACCTTTCAAAGATTCATATTGCTCATCCAAAATCAACACACATTTCTAAATGTGTGATGCCTGTGTATTCTCAAATTACGTATCCTGCTGTAGTGTCAGCCCAATACGTATAGATTGGTATCTGCCTTATGCTACAGGTTAAAACCTTTCGCTTTATCCTGTCGGCCTGACAAACCTGCAGTGCACAGCCAGTAGTCCTTGAGGCTGAAAGCGTTGAGGGTTGTGAGATGCCACACATCAGCATCTCTGTCTTCTCTGTTTAGATCATGCAGTGTTTGCTAATTAAGAAATATGAATTAGTTTAGGAGAGTGGCAGTGAACAATCTATTGTGTTTTAAAATATGGTGGGAGGGAAGAAACATTAAAGTGTTATTAAAAAAAAACAATAGCCATTGTATATGCTGCATAAAATAAAATAAAATGAGACTTTAAAAAAAACAAAACCCACCAAATTATGCCGACAGTTTCCCAAGTTTGTACAGTTTAACAAAGTGAAATTGTAAAAAGATTTTAGGTTTAAAAATATTTACAATGATGTAGAATGCCTTCTAAATGTCTACTATTTTATTATGGAATATTTCATATTAATTTTTGTCATCTGCATTCACCTTTTTCATCTCTAGCTGCATATCTATTAACTATTCAGACATAACCATAGGACCATATCACGCTCTGTATCAAATCTCACTCTATGATTCACCAAGTATAGGTAGTCCTCGACTTAACGACCACAATTGAGCCCACATTTTCTGTTGTTAAGTGAGACATTTGTTAAGTGAGTTTTTGTCCTATTTTATGACCTTTCTTGCCTCAGTTGTTAAGTGAATTACTGCAATTGATAAGTTAGTAATTCGGTTGTTAAGTGAATCTGGCTTCCCCATTGACTTTATTTGTCACAAGGTCGCAAAAGAGGATCACATGACCCTGGGACACTGCAACCGTCATAAATACGAGTCAGTTGCCAAGCATCTGAATTTTGATCATGTGTCCGTGGGGATGCTGCAGTGGTCGTAAATGTGAAAAATGGTCATAAGTCACTTTTTTCAGTGCCATTGTAACTTTGAACAATCACTAAATAAACTATTGTAAGACGACAACTACCTGTATACTACTGTAAAACATCTAACTACTTTCTAACATCTAACGTATGTATATGATGTTTTGGGTACTACAAGAAGCAAAATCATGACTAGAATTTACATTCTCACCAGGAAGTTCAGCAGCACTAATATATTATTTATTTACATCCATTCAGACACTTTATGAATATAGAAATATGTAAAAATGCATACAACTATTTTCTACAGAAACTATTCATTCCACTTATAGTTTGTGCCTTTTGTAATACCGTTTTTAATATAAATCATAACTTAAAGCCTGCCTTTTTTAAAAACATATTTTCCTTCTTTCTTCTCTAATGTTATGCTTACTCCCCTGTACCCATTATAAATTATTTGAAACCCTTGAGGTAGGCTAATGTAAATATTGATTAAATATTTAATCAGCATGTATACTTATCTAAATTGGATTATCAACTACGGTAGTTTTGTTTTTTTATGTGCACATGTTACAGTAAGCATGTGGTATGATGAAAAATATAATTGTGTTCCCTTGATACTGAAGCATCTTCATGAATTGAACATATAAAATCTTAGAATTCACATTCTGTTCTTGAAAATTCTTAAATCATCATAAATGCTATGGTTAATGTTATTTATCAAATTGGATTAAACAAACCAGATTACCATCTGGGTTTTAATAAAATAGATGAAATGTGTTTTGTTTTTATAGAGCTATTTCAAAGAAGGAAAAAAAAATTAACCATTAAGAGGAAAATGGAAACATAACACTTAAACACTAAACACTGTTAGTGATTATAATTTACATTTCTAAGAACCAGGACTCTATATGCACAGCTCAGCTGTATAGCCCCATAGAATTATTTGACAATGTTAATGTACATCCAGCTATATTTTGGGTATATACATCTGCTATGTATACAAATTAAGAGGATTGTTCCTTGATTCTTGATTTAGTTGCGGCTATTAGATTTTCATCCCTGAGGCATTTGATAATCGGTTTAACAGAACATAGTCATTTGTCTTGTTTGCGGACTATATAACAGATGGATTTGTGATTTTAGTAATTATGATAGAAATGCTAATAAGATGTGGTATCTGTTATTAATTAACACTTTTCAGCTTCGGTATGGCTGGGTTATAGGGATTGATATCATATTAAGCACTAGGTTTATGAATTGTATTTTGAAAGACCTCTCTGAACTCTTGAAAAAAACCATTTAAAACATTAAAGATTAGCAATGTATCCCTTGTTTGTCCAAGCCTCAAAGATAAGAAGCTACTAGTTATCTAAATTCTCAGGTCTTTGATTTAGCTTTCCCAAAGGAATTGTGTTGGTGACTAAGGATTCTCTTTCAAGATAACTACAGATAGTCTTCAACTTACGACTATTTGTTTAATGACCACTAAACATTATGATGGCGCTGAAAAGAGTAACTTATGATCACTCCTTGCACTTATGCAATAATCCCCATAGTCACGTGATCAGGATTCAAGCACTTGGCAATCTGCATTTATTTATGATGGTAGAACCATTCTGGGGTCATGAGATTGTCATTTGCAATCTTTCTGGGGGACTTCCAACAAGCAAAGTCGATGGAGAAAGATGGATATGCTTCACAACCAGTAATTTATTTAATTGCAACAAAAATCAGATGCAACTCACATAACAACTACATCACTGGATGGAAGTTCAGATCTCAATTGTGATCATAAGTCAAGGACTACCCGTATTTCATTTGACGAGTATCACTTGGGAATACCTAATGAGCTAAGTTCAGATTTATAACACTGCTGCTTTCTAAATATATAAGAAAAATGATGAATGTCAAGACAGTATAGAAATCCATAGAATATGGATTTGATGAGCCCACATCTACAGTAGGTGTAGGTAATGGATCATGTAAAACACTTTTGTCAGTCTGTTTTTTTCAAATAGTACTACTACATTTTTAAATATCTGATTTATCTGTGAGATTAGCAATTGCACAGCTACCCGAAGTACAGTTAACTCATGCCACCATCTGCCATTATCGCTGGTTAAGGACAGGGAAAGTTCATAGTCACCAAGTACTATGGGTTAACAAGAATTCCTAACATTTGAAGCACAGGATAGAAAATCCTTTCTGAATATAAGTGCGCAAACATCCATGCAGGTAGTCATTGGCTTACGACCATTTGTTTAACAATCTTTCAAAGTTATGGCCACGCTGAAAAAAGTGACTTTCCACTCATCCTCACACTTACAACTGTCACTGTGTCCCCGTGATCATGTGATCAGGCATTTGGCAGTCAGCATACCTGATTGCCATTTGCAACCTTCCTGGGGATTGGGGGTGGGGGTGGGGGGCTTCCAACGAGCAAAATCAATGGGGGAATTAGATTTCCTTAACAAATGCAGCAAAAAAGGTCATAAAATCAGGTGCTACTCACTTAATGACCACATCACTTAGTGGCAGAAGTTCCAGTCCCAATTGTGGATGTAAGTCGAGAGCTATCTGTACCGAATTTGAGAACGTCATGGCTGGAGCCAACTTTGTCACATGGCCTCATGGGTTGAACTTGGTAAAACTTAGCTCCCTCTCTGCAGGAATGGGGTTTTATTGAAAAGGTCTTCTCTAGGGTTTAATGGATTGTGATGGATATCAGAGGGCTCTGGGGAATATTCCTAATGAATATCTTAGTTCATCAGGCTAAAGGTAATAAAAAAGCAATGAATCAGCACCAGAAAGTTTCTAGAAGTATGTATATTAGCAATTTCAAGAAATAGAGCTGTACTTTTAGAAATCTGGTTGTTAATTAACATATATGTAATACTCTATGATTAGAATGGACTGAATTTCACTTTAGGTTGTATATGTAATAACGGATTAATTCAATCTGTTTTGTAGTCATTAACATGGAAGGTTACTACAATATGGTTGAAAAGAATTACTATAATTTTTTACTTTAGAAAAAGTCCTATTACTTTGTCCTATTTCATAAGACAAATTGACATGATCTTTTGACATCTGTATTTGTATCTTGCTCTTAAAAACTTGTCTTGAATTCATCTGTATGAAAAGGGCAAAGAGTTTAAAGAGTTAAAAAGGCAAACAGCTGTAAAATGAGTTCTATATGGTATGTGGTGTTATGTTACGTTACCGTTATGTCATGTTGTTTTTGTAAGTGTGGTTGTTTTTAATGTTGTTTTTAAAACTGTTTAATAAAAACTATTTTTAAAAAAGGCAAACAGTAGACACACAAAGATGGTTTTGAAGGTATTGTAGAACTCAGGAGGGTTTTTCTACAAAAAATATATACTGGTTCTTTTTGAATTTTAATATTTTTGCATAAATATGATCTGAAATGTTATCTGTTCTCTACACAGGTCTTAAAACTACAGTAGGTAAAGAGAATTAAACAGATTAGTCCAACACATTATACTTGGTCATTTATTTATTGAGAAAAGTGATCCAAAGCTATATATGACAATCAAACAAAGATATTACAATAAACATAAAAAATAAAGGAAAAAGATGGCAGGCATAATGAAGTGAGGGGCCTTATTTTCTCTTGCCAAAGGCCTGGACAAAGATCCAAGTCTTCACAGCACTTCTAAACAACAGCAGATTTGAGACCATCTGGATCTCAGGGGAAATTTCATTCCAGAGGGCAGGCGCTGCTACACAGTAGGTGCACTTCCAGGGTCCTGGGAGATCACATTATTTAATTGAAGAAATCCGGAGCATTCCAATCCTGCAAGATCAAATCAGCCAAGCAAGCATTATGAGTGACAGGCATTATGGGTTCCTCAAGTATGCCCATTATATAGGAGTCCTGGTGGCACAGTAATTAGAATGCAGTATTGCAGACTGCAATACTGCCTATAGCCTGGAGGCAAACTCTGCCTATAGCCTGGTGCTCAATCCTGATGGGGCTCAAGATTGACTTAGCCTTCCATCCTTCAGGTAAAATGAGGACTCAGATTGTTGGAGGCAATATGCTGACTCTGTGAACCGCTTAGAGAGTGCTGTAAAACAAGGGTCCCCAACCCCTGGGCCGCGGCTGTTCGGAACCGGGCCGTGCAGGGGTTGGGAGAGTGCATGCGAGGGCACGAACTTCCCCTCATGCGAGCGGTGATGGCTTGCCCTTGCACAAGCAGCAACCACTTCCCCTCACGCGCAAAGCTCCCCTCATATGAGTGGCGGCCGCTTGCGCATGAAGCTCCTCTTGTGCAAGCGGCGCCTGCTTGCTCTCAGACATGAAATTTCCCTTGCACAAATGGCAGTTGTCTTGTGCTCGCATGCAAAGCTCCCTTCACGCAAGCAGCTGGCACCAGCTGCCTGCCACTCGCAAGGAACTATCCCCTCTTCCCCCTTGCTGGGCTGCCAAGCCAAAAAGTTTGGGGACCGTTGCTGTAAAGCACCATGGGGCAGTATATAAGTCTAAGTGTTATTTCTATAGGTGTGTGTGTGTGTGTGTGTGTGTGTGTGTGTGTGTGTGTGAATGTTCCCTCTAACATTGGAAATCGCTGCGTGGCAGTTAGAAACTGCTGCGCGGCGATTTCCTGTCAGGTGCGCGGCCACGCAGCAATGTTCCCTCTGATATTGGAAATTGCTGCGCGGCAGTTTCTAACTGCCGCGCGGCGATTCCCTGTCACGTGCGCGGCCGCGCAGCTTACAGGGAACATTGGTGGGTGGGTGTATTAATATTCTTTTGTTTAAAGTCTAAACTCACACTTCTGTTCTGATATTGAATATTGTATATTGTGGGAAGACAACCAATCCACCTGATCCTGTTACAATCGCTGAATCTTTAAAATTACTATGGTCCTTTGTATGGACGCCTAAAATATATCTGATATTATGCATGGTCCTACAGCAATTATGTTAACTGGCTTTTTTCCACAGTATTTATGGGTTTTTTTTCCTTCTGCACTTTCAACTTCTAACTTCTGATTAGTGGGTATAAGCTTTTCTCCATGCGTATTGGGTATGGCAATGCCATTCAGCTAAAGTCATTTAGTTAGTGATGTTGTTCCTATCATAAATTTGAACATATTTGTGCCAGAGATAGATCATGTTGATTCATATGTACAAGCACTAGAATGTACAATCTTAAAGTGTATAACAGATAGAATCTTATACTTTTTAATCCTATTTACAACATGACATGGAACCTGTAATTTAAGAACTTTAAGAATTTAAGAACTTTAAGAAGACACTTGTTCTCAAGCTCTTTCTGTTTCAAGTAAATCACCAATGGACTGTAACTATTGAGTTATATACTTTCTCTAAAAATGTCTCATATTGATAGGTAATTTAGCTTTCATAAAAATGCACTCTACTCTATCCAGAAATGCATAATTTTGACACATTGATCCTTGAAATGTCACTTATGATCTGTGATTAGAGCTCCCTTTCTTAAAGCTAGTTGTCTTGCTCTTAGACTCTTCTTTTAAATTATCTTGTCCCTGGGCCCCTTGACTTGTCAACTTTTAGGGAACTAAAGCTAGCTTAGATTCATTAGTAATCTGGACCCTTTGTCCCCAGAAGAAACATGACAATAGTTTTTTTTATGTTTTTCTGGGCATTATTGATCTTTTCTTTTCCTGATACTTTGGAAAAGGTATTTGTACTGTTTAAATTACATAAATGTAACACATATGTGTACAAAAGAGGTAGAACTTACATTATGATACAGCATTCCCCATCTTGCTTTTTTTGTTCTGACCATTTCAAGTAATGCTCTTTTCAAACTCTCATATATTTTGTCTTTCCACACCACTTCTCCATTAGCACAATTCCTTGGAGTTACCTCTTTTTTGTTTTCAGTGTAATCTTTTTTACTTAAAGACAGGGGTGAAATGCTACCGGTTCAGACTGGTTCGGGACAACTGTTAGCGGACATGTGGCCTGGTTCGCTGAGCCGGTAGCGATGGCTGGCTGGCCACACCCCCGAACCGGTCCCCTGGTCGCCGCTCGCTCGCCCTGCCCCGCCCAGTCTCTGTTCTGCAGCTTGCCTGCCTGAAGCACTGCGCCCCTGATCTGCCTGCCAGGTAAGCCTGCGAAGTCACGGCCTACCTAGCTGCCCCCCCCCCACCGTCCCAGCCTGCCTTCCCTACTCCATTCCCTGCAGCCCGCGGCCCTGACATGCTTGCCTGCCTTCCACACGGCCTTCCCGGCGTCCCTGTGGCCAGCTTGCGAAGGCAGGCAAGCATGTTGGGGCCGCGGGGAAGGGAGCTAGCAGCCTGCTCCCTTCCCCACATCCCTGCCATGCTTGCCTGCCTTCCACGCGGCCTTCCCGGTGTCCCCGTGGCCAGCTTGCGAAGGCAGGCATGTGGAAGGCCACATGGAAGGCAGGCAAGCATGTTGGGGCCGCGGGGAAGGGAGCTAACAGCCTACTCCCTTCCTCGCAGCCCTGCCATGGTTGCCTGCCTTCCACATGGCCTTCCCGGCAGTCCCCCATGCCTGCTTGCATTCCGAAGTCGGCGTCCAGCCCGGCCAGTGGGTGGGCAGGTGGGTGGCCCTTGGTGAAGACGCAGCCACTGCTCTGGAGCTGAGAGTGGCAACGGAGGTGGCGGTGGTGCTCCAGGAGGGCAGGCGCCAGGCAGATGTCCTGGGACTGCTGCACATGCACACCGCCTGCCCTCCCGGAGCACCACTGCGGCGGTGCCATTCACTTTCGTTTCATGGTGGGAGAAGGAAGAAAGCGAACGGCACCGCCGTGGTGGTGTTCCGGGAGGGCAGGCGCCAGGCGGATGTCCTGGGGCTGCCGCAGTCAGCCTTACCAACGCACTGGGTCCATTGGGATGATGGGCATGCTGAATACGCCGGCGGAGGATCTAGAAGGTAAGCCGATGCTGGCGGCGGGGGGGAGGGAGACCTGCTGTGCTTGGCCTCGGGGGGACATGGTGAGGCTCGCTCGCCTTTTGTGCCCGCTTGCTTCCCCTCAGCCTCGGGTCCTGCTCCCCGCATCCAGCCCATGATGGGGGACGCGCCGCTTCTGGGCCGGGCCACCTGCCTCGGGCCCCTGAAGGGCAGGGTGTGCTCTGCCGCTGGTGCCGGCACCGTGGCCGCGCAGGAAAACTCCCCAGCGCGGCGCAGTTCCGGGATGGCAGAGAGCCCAGGCAAGCTCTGCCCCCACCGCCGCCGCCGCTGCTGGGCGCATCCGCGCAGGAGAACTCCCCGGGAAGGGCTCCATCTATGTGCCCAGACCAGATGTGTGTGTGTGTGTGTGTGTGTGTGTGTGTGTGTGTGAGAGAGAGAGAGAGAGAGAGAGAGAGAGAGAGAGAGAGAGGAAGAAAGAGGAAAGGAGAGAGAGAGAAAAAGAAAGAGAGAAAGAAAAAAGAAAAAGAAGGAAGGAAGGAAAAAGAACGAAAGAGAAAGAAAGAAAGAAAGAAAGAGAAAGAGAGAAAGAAAGAGGAAGGGAGAGAGAGAGAGACAAGAAAGAAAGAAAAAGAAAGAGAAAGAGAAAGAGTAAGAAAGAGAAAGAAAGAAAGAAAGAAAGAAAGAAAGAAAGAAAGAAAGAAAGAAAGAAAGAAAGAAAGAAAGAGCTAGGAAGGGGGGAGAGAGAGAAGAAAAGAGAGAGACAAAAAAAGAGAAAGAAAGAAAGAAAAAAGAGGAAGGGAGAGAGAGAGACAAACAAAGAAAGAAGAAGAAAGAAAGAGAAAGAAAGAGGAAGGAAGGAAGGAAGGAAGGAAGGAGGAAGGAAAGAAGGAAAGGAAAGGAAAGGAAAATATGACCACAATTGAGCCCAAAATTTTGGTTGCTAAGCAAGAGCATTGTTATGTGAGTTTCATCACATTTTACAAGTTGGCCACTCCCACCTGGTCACATGACCACCAAGCCACGCCCACAGAACCGGTAGGGAAAATTTTTGGATTTCACCACTGCTTAAAGACAATTCTTTGTTTTCTCTACAGCTTACCAAAACTCTTTTTTCAAATGCCTTGTAGTTTACAAAGGCTCAACTTAAAGAAGACATCTTAGCTTGTTTTCAGAGATTATATCTTTTATTTTCAAAGTTATCAAAATTTCAGGCATCTGTGATTTATTAAATTTATATGCCCTTCTCTCCTTGTTGAGTGAATCTGGATGGCTTGTGCTGACTCCAGACCCTAACAACTCTTTGACCGAATATGACACATTCTTTAAACACATTTTCTATTTCCTTAGCCTCTTTTTTTTTCATCCTGCTCAGCTTACTTGGCTTATAAAGCCAACCACATCTGCTGCCTATAAGGTCAAACTTTATCATGTTCCTTTCATTCCACTCATCCCTTACATAAAATCCTGATGGACTAAAATGCCCTTCGCGGGCTAAATAAAATCTAAAATCTGAGATTTCGTAGGAATACTTTTAATGCATTTCAGTATTACTTTTCATACATTTTAGTGAACAGTATATATTAGCATATAAAAATCTGAAATAAGTTTTAAAAAATTAGCAACCCATTAGAGTCACAATAGGCTCTTAAGAAACAGAAAATAATAGTTTGCCAAATGCAAATTTAAAAAGAAGGAATTTAAGATAAATGCATTTAGAAAAAATACAAGACAGAAGAAAAAATTGAACATTTCCATTCAGGTAACTAGACGAGAAAATAAGTAAGATTCTTACCAAACTATTTTTGCTCCTTTGAACATTAGTTTAACTTTAGAGAATTGATTAAAATGTATCCCGAAATCCTGTACATTCCTCCTATAATAATATAATTTCAGCCAGCAGTTAGATTAGCTTTGCATAGTTAAACACACCTCTGAGTGAATAACTTAACCATTTAAAAATATATCCAGGAAAGATATCAAAAATGTATTCTACAGTATGCCCTGTTAATTGTACTACTTGCCTTTTTGCTTCAATAGTAGTATTCTTACAGGTTGGATCTTCAGCCAAGTATTAATATTCCATATTTATTTCTTGTGTGCAATTAAGAACAAGAACTAGAAGCCAGCATTTATATCATGCAAACCACCACATACATTTGCCTAGTTGTGCACTTATAAACAGCATTACTCTAAAAGAGGTTAGGTTGGTGATGTGATGGTATAATAGTAGAAAAACGTTCCAGTTCTGAGGTTTATTTTTAAAAAAGCCTGAACAAAGTAATTTATTCTACACTATCAAGGGTTAGTCCCCTTGGATACTGTATAAATATAGCATAGGCATATAAATAGAGAAAACAGAATGTCTCATTTGTGGAAGTGCTTAGAATGGGCAGTTTAAAACAGAAGATAAGCTTATGCTATGAAATTTATGTTTCAGCCATTGAGATGTACTGGCACACTAGCATATGGCTTTGAGCTTTGCAAATTGCAAATCCTATTTACAATGTAAGTAGCTAAGCAAATTACTATTCTGATGCAGGGATGTGTATGTGACAAGGGTTTGCAGCTTTCTTTCTAAAAGTGTTATTAAAGTGTTATTTGATCCTCTGAAAATATTCCATTCTTTTAATTAGTAAGGATGCTGCTGCATACCAGTCAGTAACAGGAAATGAATATAATCTATGTAATTAATATATGTAATAATTTAGAAGGTACACTATCATTTTGCTAGGCATCATTGTTTATTAGTAGATATTTGAATTTGGAGGACATATCATGCTGAAACATCTGGGAGATGGTTGAGCTAGTCATTTAAAAGAATGTTGAGTTGCTTTGGGAGGAACTGGATTCCAATCTTTAGTCATTTAGGAGGCTGAATAGCCCTTGTGTATTTCAGTTTAATCTAAATAGAAAATGGCATAAGGCTGAATGGCAAAAATGATCTTTTATTATAGCAATCAAGTGGTGAAAAATTAAAATATAATTTAACAAAGAACATGAATGGAATAAGATTATGATGTGAGAGAGAGAGAGAGAGAGAGAGAGAGAGAGAGAGAGAGAGAGAGAGAATTGGTCTCTCTAATGGCCTTGCATGCTTTTTTTAATAATTGCAAATCCTTATTGTCATTTATATAGCGTTCTTGTTATGTTTTATAATTCTGTGATTATATTATTATTCCCTGTAGTTTATGTTCCTGATGGACAGTGTATATTTAGAATTTTATGGTGCCTATTTAAGAATGTTATAAATATTACTCCGTGCTCATTCTGGAAGGTAGTTATCTTTGCTTTGCCAGTTTTATCTGATTTTATTATGACATAAATGAAATGCATTCATCATTATCCCCATTTCAAAGATGGGGAAATGAGGCTGGGGAAAAAAGTATTTACTTAAAATATTAATGCATGTCTGGCATAAAATTTGAACTCTAATTTTCTGTATCAAATTGTGTATCTTCAGTGACTTCACCCAGATGGGCATCATTGTGAATCTGACTTTCACTCATCTCCTCAATCCATCCGAACTGTCAGAATTTCATTGTGCTTTTTATAACTCTGGCTTCAGAGTTTGCTTCAAACTCTGATTCACTCCTAAGGCCTAATCTGGAACCAAATATCTGTCATGATTGTAGTTAGTGAAAAAGTACAAGTAGTCCTCAACCTATGACCACAATTGGGCCCAAAATTTCTAAGTTGCTAAGGGAGACAGTTGTTAAGTGAGTTTTGCCTCATTTTATGACCTTTCTTGCCACAGTTGTTAAGTGAATCACTGCAGTTGTTAAGTTAGTAACTCGGTAGTTAAGTGAACCTGGCTCCCCCATTGACCTTGCTTGTCAGGAGGTCGCAAAAGGAGATCACAGGACCCCAGGACACTGCAACCATCATAAATATGAGTCAATTGCCAAGCATCTGAATTTTAATCATGTGATCATGAAGATGCTGCAATGGTGGCAAGTGTGAAAAATGGTCATAAGTCACTTTTTTCAGTGCTGTTATAACTTGGAACAGTCGCTAAATAAACTGTTGAAAGTCAGGGACTATCTGTATTCTTGTGATCGCTATCATATAATAGTATAATAAAAATTCTGAACAAAACTTATTTTCATTTACCATAATCCTGTTGTTAGTTTCTCTAACCCCCATACCTTTTACCTTAAACTGTCTACTGTGGACCTTACACGTTTCTTAAGAGGTCCCTAAGGGGGCGTGCATAAGCGCACCAGCGTGCCTACCGTCCCTGTCCTACTGTACCCATTTGTATGTACTCATTTTATGTGTTTATGGCTATGTTTTGCTTCTTTATATCCATTTATTTGTGCCATTTTTTCATGTGTCCTGTTTCCTTGCACTTGTTGACAAATAAATAAAAATAAATAAATAAATAAATAAATAAATAAATAAATAAATAAATAAATATAAATAAATATGGTGTAAATCCCTGCTATCACAGTTTGTAATCCATGATTTCTGGCTCAGTGTGTTTGTTTGTTTACTCAATATATTTAGATATTGCATGCCTCTTAAAACTCCTAGAAAGAGATGAGAAGCAACTAAGCAAACCTTGGTTTCCTGTGATGTAGGAATCCAATCTCTGATTCTGCAGTGTGCTGTCATTTGGCTTAGGGTTCCTCCTGACTTGGATAAAAGGATGACTGTCAAGTGAGAGATTATCTGGGAAGGTCCTTGGTCACTGCAGAAGTGATGAAATCCTAATCCAATCAGAGCCCACACGGATGACATTGAAAATCAGTCACCCAGCACAAAAGCCTGAGAAACTCTGGAACTATATTTAGCTAGGTCAACTTAAAACTGTGCATCTCACTTTGTTACTTGTCAATCCTTTTTTCTTCTTTCCTTATAACTGGATATATGTGCTTGATTTATGCAGATTTATTAGTGTGAAAGATCATTGTGAGAGTTTTATGAGATCATTTCTCTTTTATGCCTAGATTGTTTAGAACCGTTTAGTACATGGATGCCCAGCTTTTTGCCTTGTGTGGGCCGCGTTGAGTGAAGAGGAATTGTCTTGGGCCGCATATAAAATATATAATATAGTTAATGTGTGTAGATCACAGTGTTGGAAATACAATCTTGTGGGGCCGCGTGACCCATGGACCACAGTTTGGACACGCCTGATTTTGTGTGTTTACACAAGTGTACCTAAAAGGAATTAAGTGGAAGCAGGCAGGATTGTCCCCTCATTTCCAAGATTTTTAAGTACCTTAAAAATCTTATAGTTTTGGAGATTTCTCCCATTCCATGATCAAAGGAAAGCAGACAACATACATCCAAGGCTAACTGTCTTATCTCACATGCTACATCAAATTTATCTTTAGGGAAAGTATCAATCAGAGGCATCTGGGAAGGGGAGGGGTCAAACTGTGATAGCACAGTTGTAAACTCAGCCCTTTTGCAAATGCATGAACAACGTACACACCAGTAGTGGGTTCCACTTACCTTTGCTACCGGTTCGGGAACGGGGGTGCGCAGGCACGCGGGCATGCGTGCAACGCTTCTGCGCATGCACAGAGCGTTTTTGATGACGTCTGGGTGGGTGGGCGGAGCCTCCCGCTGCCGCTGCTACCGGTTCTCTGAACTGGTGCGAACCGGTAGCAACCCACCATTGGTACACACATACAAGTGGTATGACTTCAATTGCACAGCTACAACTGCTATTGGTAGCAGGACACTGTTGGTACCAAATCAAATCTGATATTTGTTTCTAGCTTGGACTACAATAAATCAAACTGTAGTGTCTATCAATACTTTATATAACTCTAGTAATCACTGATATATAGTATAAATAAAATAATACAATAAAATAATGCAGAATAACATTCAATGAGGGACACAGTTGTATCTATCATGAAGTAGTGAATACTGAATATTTTCCCCAAAGTACTGGATGGATGGATGGATGGATGGATGGATGGATACAAATATTAACATTGTACAACACTTGCAGTCTCTTGCTATAAAATAATGACTTATGTGTTAAAGAAATTTAGCTGATTCAGGCAACAGAAATGCACATCATGCTCTCAAGTTTGATTGACCTTTTGGTAATGAGGATGAACTGAAAGCGTGGGGGTGGGGGGTGGGGGGTTTTTCCTACCCTTTTCTGTTGGATTGTGTTGGATAAAATAAAATGACCGCTAGGAGACAAATCAAATTAAGCTATTTGTTGGAGGTATGTTTCAGTTCGGATTTGGGGGAGTTGAATAGAGTATAATCAGAGAAAAGAGAAACTGTAGATTTCCTCCTTTGCACCATTTTTTTTAATGTCAGCCCTTCAAAGTAGGCAAGATTAAAAAAAAGGAGCAACAGTTATTTCAGGAATGTTCTTTATTGTTGCAAGCTTTAATAACAGAATCTTGAAAACTTGTCATAGCTTCTCTCTGCTACATCTTTCAGCAAGCAAAATCAAGATGGGATTGTGTTTCATTCGTATGCTTCTTTCCCAGGACTGGGTCTTTCTGAACCTCCTCCTCCCTAGAATTCCTTTTCCATTCCTTTTTCCTTTCTCCAAACCCAGTGCCAATTTACTTTCCATCACAGATTACTCTACCTGCTAGTTTATAATATAGAGACAAATCATGACAGTTTAGGCATTCCAAAATTCCAAGAAGCAATATTTTGACGCCTTTCAACTAAGGCGATTCTAATTAGGAGTTCCAATTATGTTAAGTGCATCCCAACTGAGATATTTGATCAGGACAATACCTTTCTTCCTTGACATTAAGAATTTAATGTTTAGTACATCTAACTCTTACTTAAAACTTTGAAAATTAATGTTCATAAATACCACTGACTTCATGACGTGACTACAGAGTAAATCATAATATGCACTATGAATAAATAGTTGCTATAAATAAACTCCCTAGAATTCCGAACTTAAAATTAAAACAGTAAAGGAGAGTCAAAATAACCTTTATAAACATTTTGATTTTGATGTGTTTTAAAGAATATTGATTGTGAAGCAAGTGAAGTTGAATCAAAAAGCAAAGTTGTTGGCTAGCTAGGGAGAAAGACATGTACTGAAACTTGGAAGTCTAAATAGAAAATCTATTCAGGATTGGTGTGAAGTATGTAATTTAATTGGGTACATCATGCATACTGGAATAAAAGAATGCAAACGAAGAGATGCATATCCAAAATATTATAGAAAAAAGATGAGTGAAAAAATAAGTACGTTTGGCAAGGTTATGAGTTCACTGAATACTGAAAAAACTTTGGACTTTATAACCGTGTTTCTTAACTAGACACCATTTATCATAGGCAACTTGTGGCTATATATTGTATATTGTTCTATTTATCATGTAGAGAACCTAGGGAGATGAAATCGGTGCCTATTCTGCATTCAGCGAAATAATCTTTTTCTTAGTCTGTTTGAAGGTTATGACTTCCATCATCTTCTCATCCATAAAGTACTTCTTTTCTAACCTTATATGTGATTTGACTTACTAATTTTGCTAACCTAATGCCTGGCTTTATATAGAGTTAAGTGATTCTGGAAAATTCACGGGAAATCAATCATGCCACTAGCCTCCATTACCATGGGATATACTTTTCTAATGTCTTTAGAAAGCTGGAAATGAAATTTATCTTTGGTAATGACATTCACAAAATCAGATTGCATGTTTTGAGAATGTGTGTGTGTGTGTGTGTGTGTGTGTGTGTGTGTGTGTGTGTATGTGTGTATGTATGTATGTTTGTGTGTATGTGTGT
>QLTV01004086.1:6996502-7012850 GCA_003457575.1 Thermophis baileyi
TATGTATGTATGTATGTATGTATACTCATGATAGGAAGGATAGAAGTATAACAGTTTAGTAGCAGAAATCCTGCTCTTCAAAAAAGGAAAGAAAAAATGTTTATGTTCATTCATAAATAATACTTAGAACACATACCTTTTTCAGATAATAGACTTGTAGGTACTAATGCACTGAAATCATATCTTTTATGTACTCTGGTAAAGAGAGTGTCATTTAATTGAATAGAACTAGAATAAAGAAAACCCTTATTTATTTATATTCCGTTTGAAAAATATAGAGAGGAGGAGGATGTTCCTGTCATTCTGTTGTTCTCACCTTTTGCACTTTGTGCAAACTACAGCAATATAATTGGCATTGAATTCTAGTTTAATATTTAACTTGAAGAAATTGTGTGGGGTGGATGTTTCAAGTTACTACTTCTCCAAGCAACATCATATATTGCCCAAAGAGGTTCCAGCCCTATATAATTCCATGACATTTACCTAATCTGCAGAACAGTCTCCCTTGCTGTAGTTCTTCCTTTTCCTGATCAAGTAACATAAAAGCCAGCATATTTGTCAAAGGTGGATTTCCAGGTGAGGAATGGCGAATTCAACACGTCTCCAAATGGACCAGTGAGTAGAATGGTCCTACAGAAACTCTCCAGAAAAGAAGAGGATGAGAGATTGCCAACAACTGCATCTTGCAAGGAGAACATAGGACTGTGGTTTGAGTTGGGAAAATAATGTGAAGAGGGATCAAATCCTATGGCAACATCTGAATGAATTAAAGACCAAGGCTGTTAGAAGCAAAAGGAAATAATATAAAGTTGGTTTCTTTGACCAAGGCTAAATCAAGACATGTTTCTTTAAAGCTCTGGAAACCCTTTATGGACTTGTTGCTGACAAGTAATTGAAGTTGTGTGCTGCTGAGCTGACTTGATTGTTGGTTTGGAATGCAAGTAACAAGTGTTTAATTGCTGAGTTACATATTAGATTTTAAATATATATAAACTTTTTCACTAGTCAAGCACACATGCACTTTTGGATCTGGGATACAGAAAAAGCTCATCATGTGCTACTATATTGTAAGTTCTATTTGGAGTAATTCCATCTTGCTACCTCAATACCTAGGAATAATGGCTAATTGTTATACAAACCTCCTTTTCTTGAAATTATATATCACTTGTTCAGTGGCTAAAGTTTTTGTTGCCTTACTTAAAAGAAGACCGCAATTGATGGAAGCCTGAAAATTGTTATTTGTCCCTTCTCCATCTTAGTGGAGACAGCATCCAGGAATGGGTTAATTCCGTCTGTAATCCGATAGGACTGAGTCTGCAGTTTGAAATGACACGCCTCCTCCACTTGTGTCCCCAGCTTTTAGACTCAGTCGTAGCCTGGACCAGACGTGTTGCAGAGTTATCCCATTCCTGAATGCTGATATTCAAACTATTTACAGCTTATTTTGGATTGCAGCGGCTCTCATCCTGGCTGAGCGAGCTGCTCTCCTTTCCAGCATGAAGGGCTTCGCCTGATCCTGCTGAAGGCCGCATGGGCAGCGGTTAGACTGTCGGCCGACAGATCTAACAGGGCAGCGCTCACAAGCCTGGCTCCGAAACGCTAACCCTCGGGCTCCACACCAGATAGCCCATTGGCCTGATCGCTCCTAACTGCTCGATGGCAGAGGATTAAGGCAGCGCGCACGAGCCTGGCTCCGCAGCGCTAACCCGGGGCACATTTCAACTGCGCCATTGCAGTGGCGCAAAGCAGGAAGGACGCGGCACCATTTTGAATTGACTGCAGGGTGAGTTTCGAGCCCCCGCTGCGCGGCCACACCCCAATCAGTGCCACAGCCTCCGACAGCTTCGGGAGGCAAATTAGCCCCTGCCCGCACTCCGGGCACACTAATTAGCGCCTGTACTTAGCGGCGCTTGCAGCGGCAGAGCCCATTCAGGCGAGACTGCATGCACCGGCCAATCCAAGATGGCGGATGCCATGGCTGATGATGCTGCCCTCATGGCAGACAGCCCAGCGCCATCTTCTTCGGGCAGCAGCAATAACGCAGGGCCTTCTAGGACCCGATCTACTAAAAGAAAAGCTGTTCCGAAGCCTCACTCAAGCAAAAAGGCTTCTAAGACTGCTGAGAAGGAGGCCAAACAAAAGCACAAGGCCATTGAAAAGGTGATTGCCAAGGCCCAGAGGGATTCGGCCAAGAGGGCAAGTGGTACTCAGGCGGGTCAACCGGCCTGCTCCCTCTCTTCTGCATTACAGCAGTTGGAGCCAACTGATCTTTCTGGAGCTCCACAAACAGCAGCATGGTCTCCAGATGACACTAGGGACCAACCCTTGATCTTGCCTGGCAACAGTGAGTTGTTATTCGACTCCATGCCAGCCACTAGGGGCCCTACTCCTTCCTGGGAGCAACCGGCACTTCAGAGATCTTCCTCGGCCAAGGCAACCTTTACTCCGACCGCTGCAGGCCTCCGCTCAGATGAGCAGTCCCGGCCAGTATGGGAGCTTTAATCTCCGAGGCCATCAGACAAGGGATTGCAGCTGGATTACAGCAGAGGGCGACTTCAGGGATAGATCACCCCAGGGCCCATGGGCATCATCAGGGGCACCATTTTGCGGGGGAGGTCCTTCCTCCTCAAGATCAGGACTACTCTCCTGCTTCTTCCAGCCAGGCATCCCTTTCCGGGGATGAAATGCAACGTGACCTGGATTTATCTGATGATGAAGGCTTAATGCCTGATTTACCTGCCTTTGTTGGTCTATTTAGGCCCCCGCTATTTAGACCATTGCTCTTCAAAGTAAAGAATACCACTAGGCTGGGTACCACCCAGACTCCTCAGGATGCTGATTCAGGGTCGGCTGACCCAGCAGATCCGATATTTTCAGAGCCAACTATTGAGACAGAGGAGGTTCCCGTCCCAAGGTTATTCCTGGACGTTGTGCAGAGGCAGTGGGCCTCGCCTGGAACGGGTCTCAATCCTAGCAGCCTAGATAGGCGCTTTTATAATATGGGCCCAGACCTCTCTAAGGCTCTCCAAGTTCCATCTGTGGACGACCCCGTTGCAGCGTTATCTTCTTCCCTAGTGACAGGCTCTCTGGAGGAATCTCTCCGACCGGAGGACAAAAGAGCAGAGCAAACATTGGTGAAAGCTCACCAAGTGGCCACCTGGGCAATTAAGGCCTCCACATCAGCCTCATTCTTTAACAGAGCTTTGCTGCTCTGGTTGAGGCAGCTGCAGGAAAGACTTCCAGCCGCAGACATGAGGTCCCATCAGGATCTCAACAAAATTATGGCGGCAAAGGAATTCTCAGCAGATGCCACACTAAATGCGGTGAGATTCGCGGCCAAGTCCAATGGCTCGTCCGTAGCATCCCAACGTCTCCTGTGGCTTCGCCAGTGGCAAGCAGATGTCAGGAATAAATGGAGACTGGCATCAGCCCCATATTCCGGGGATAGGCTGTTTGGAGATTCCCTGGAGCCCATTCTAGTCGAGTCCAGGGACAAGCGCAAGGTCCTGCCGTCCATGTCTCAGAGGGCTGATTCACGTCCATTCCCTTATTTTCATCCCTCTCCATATCGAGGGCCAGACAGCGGTTTTGGGCTGCCATGTTCTCAAAGGCCATTTCCCTCCAGACAAGGGCAGCAAAAGGACAGGCAGGGCAGGCAAGGGCAATGGTACCCTCCCAAACGGTCCTTTTGAGGTGGGAGGGATCGCTCCTTTCGGCGCTCGAGGTGACTGCTCGTCCAACCTTCCCATCGGGGGTCACCTGACGTTCTTTGTCAGCCAATGAGAGGACACCACCACGGACGCCTGGGTCAGGGAGACGGTGAGGTCGGGCTTCTCCCTGGAGTTCCTCTCCACCACCACCACCCCAAGGTTTTTCGTCCATTGTCCGGTATCAAAGGATCGGACAAAGCGGCTCCTCATGGAATCGGCCATAAAACACCTTTTGGCGATTCAGACTATCCAACCGGTTCCAGAGGAGCAGAGAGGACAAGGGTTCTACTCCCTACTGTTCGTAATCCAAAAGGTCTCGGGGGGATGGAGGGCTATTCTAGATCTCAAGACCCTGAACCGTCGCATTGTTTACCGACAGTTCAAGATGCAATCGCTTCAGACCATCTTACAGAGCGTCAGGAAGGGCGACTTCCTCACGTCAGTGGATCTGATGGAAGCGTACCTCCACGTCCCCATCCTTCCCGCCCACAGACAGTTTCTCCGCTTCCACTATGCGGGGGAAACACTATCAGTACCGGGCGCTACCGTTCGGCCTGTCCTCCGCCCCCAGAGTATTTACCAAGCTGATGGCTGCCCTGGTGGGCCATCTCTAGACTATTCCCATAAGGATCCAGTTTTATCTGGACAGCATACTTATTCAGTCCGGCTCAGAACAACAGGCGAGGAGGGACCTGGCTGTGACGATACAGATCCTACAGGCCCACGGCTTCTCCATAAACACGGCCAAAAGCCACCTAGTTCCATCGACTCGACTGCTTCATTTGGGGGCAGTCATCAACACGGTGGAGTCCAAAGTGTATCTATCCCAGGAGTGCCAGTCCAGCCTAAGGGAACTGGCACTTCGCATCAGGAAAGAACGCACCGTTACACTACTCGTTCTCTCCCAGCTCTTGGGAAAGATGGTGTCATGTATTTCTATTACCCCATGGGCTTGACTCCACAGCAGAAAGCTGCAGTGGTTCCTCCTTCCATATCAGAAGTCAGGCAGGAGCAGTACACAGTGCAGGGTTCGGGTCCCGCCAGAAGTGATCCGCTCTCTCAAATGGTGGACATCCGAGACCGTATCCAAGGGCTGCAAATTCAGAGAACTACACCGCCTGACTCTTATAACCGATGCCAGCCTATCTGGCTGGGGAGCTCACCTCCAGTCCACATGGCCCAGGGACAGTGGACTCAGGAGGATCTGAGCCACAACATCAATTGGTTAGAGCTCCGGGCGATCCACCTGGCCCTCAGGAAATTCAAGAACGTGGTCTCGGGCCGAGACATTTTAGTCTTGACGGACAATGTGGCCGCCAAGGCTCACATAAACTGCCTAGGAGGGACCTGCTCCAGGCCTCTTATGCAGGAGGCCAAACAACTGGGCCTCTGGGCGGAGACCCACCTGCGGTCCATACGGGCGGCACATATATCAGGAGTAGCCAATGTGCAGGCGGACTGGCTCAGCCGAGCATCAGTAGACCATGCGGAGTGGCGTCTGCACCCATCCCTGTTCCGGGAACTGACGGACCGTTTTGGCCTCCCAACAGTTGACTTGTTTGCCACTCAAGACAACTGCCAACTCCCACTGTTTTTCGCCAGATTCCCAACACCAGGGACAGAGGGGATAGATGCACTGTGCATTCCGTGGCCCCCAGGACTGCTGTACACCTTCCCTCCTCTTCCACTTATTCCGAAGGTCATCAGGAAGCTGCTGGAGGAGGAAGCGGAACTTCTACTGCTGGCCCCCCACTGGCCCAGGAGGCCTTGGTTTGCAGACCTGGTGAACCTATCCGTGGCTCGGCCCTGGAGAATCCCTCAGAGCAAGGTCTCCCTCAGCCAGGGGGCGTTGGTCCACCCGGACCCTCAGTGGTTCCAACTGGCCGCCTGGTGCTTGACCGGAGCCTTCTGAGTGGGGACAAATTTTCTTCCAGGGTCATCAAAACAATTCAGGCCTCGCGCAGAGCTTTGACCAACCGTATATACCAGGGGTCTGCAACCTTAAACACTCAAAGAGCCATTTGGACCAGTTTCCCACAGAAAACAAAACACCAGGAGCCACAAAACCTGGGTGGGCATGGCCAACTCAATGTCACTCCCTCCCTCCGAGTCACATGACCCCCCCAGCCACGCCTACTCATGTTTTGTGGCTCTCAGTGTTTTCTTTTGTATGGGAAACAGGTGTCTCTCTCTCCCTCTCCCGCATCTCTCTCTTTCGCCCTCTTTCTCCCTCTCTTTCTACCTCCCTCTCTCCCATCTCTTTCTCTTTGCCCCCTCTCTTCCTCTCCCATCTCTTTCTCCCTCCCCCCTCTCCCTCTCCCTCCCTCATCTCTCTTTCTCCCTCCCTCTCTCCCTCATCTCTCTTTCTCTCTCTCCCTCCCTCTCCCCATCTCTTTCTCCCTCTCTTTCATCCTCCCTCTCTTTCTTCCTCCTCTCTGTCTCTCCCACTCCCTCCCTCCCTCTCTCATCTCTTTCTTTCTCCCTCCCTCCCTCCCTCTCCTCCACTCCCCACCCCCACTTCCCAACTCCCACACCCAGGGAATAACTGTAAGGAAATTCAGCCATGTTTTTTCCCTGGAAAGATACAAAAATAAACCTTGTGTTACAAAAGGAGTGACTCTCAATGCCACGAGGTTGCCTCGGGAGCAGATGGAGCTGAATCTCTCTCTTTCTTGCTGCCCGACTTCAGCAGGAAAAGGCAGGCAGCCCTCTCTGTCTCTCATCTCTCTCTCTCTCTCTCTACCTCTCTCTCATATTTCTCTTTCTCCGTCTCTCTTTCTTCCTCTCTCATATGTGTATGGCTCCCTGTCAGCTGGCTTCCCCCCCTCGCACTCCCCTTCCCCTCCTTCCTCGCCTGCCCTGAGAGGAGAAGGGTGACGATGGCGGATGGAGACTTGCTCTGTATTCCAGAGCAGGAGCGAAGCGCCTCTCGGCTTGCCTCTTATTCCGGCCCTTGTTGGGAGACTTTTCTCCATGCTAAGTTTAAGTGCAAAAGCAGCAAGCAGCCATGGAGGCAGTGAGAGGAATATGGGGATACGCGTGACATTCTCCGCCCCAAGACACCGGCTGGGGCGCGTCTCCCCATATTCCTCTTGCTGTCTCTGTGCCTGCTTGCTGCTCTTGCACTTAAACTTAGCGCGCTGCACAATGGGGGAGACGGCGTCCCCTCCTCCTCCTGGAGCCCATTATGACACAGAGCATCGCGTGCAGCCAGGCGGCCCAGCCAGTGTCTCGTCGCAGAGAAAAGTCGCACGTCTCCCCCAGCGGCCGAGGTGCACACAGCACCAACAGGGCCGGAAAAAGAGGCAAGTAGAGGGGCGCTTCGCTCCCGCTCTGGAATACGGAGCGAGTCTCCATCCACCGCAGCAGCCCTTCTCTTCTCAGGGCAGGCGAGGAGCGAGGGGGAGGGGAGTGGCCACCCAGTGGTGGGATCATCTGACAGGGAGCCGCAGGAGAGGGCCCAAAGAGCCGCATGTGGCTCTAGAGCCGCACGTTGACGACCCCCGGTATATACAATGCCATGTGGAAGGCCTTTTGTGAGTGGTGTGCAAAAGGGGATCTGAACCCCATGGACGTTTCCATAGCCCAGATCCTGGAGTTCCTCCAAGAGGGTCTAGATAACGGGCTATCTCCGAACACTATCCGGAGACAGGTTGCTGCCCTGTCTTCCATTTTGACTTGTGGGGCATTGGAGTCCCTCTCCCAACACCCCGTGGTCCACCAGTTTCTCGGGGTGCAACCAACCTCCGGCCCCCGGTTGTTCATAGGTTTCCCATATGGGACTTGAGCAAGTTTTTGAACTCCCTTACCCGGGGCCCCTTCGAACCTTTGAGAGAAGCCAGCCTACGCTATCTTACTTATAAAGTGGCATTCCTAGTGGCCATAACATCGGCCAGACAAATCTCAGAGCTGGCGGCTCTGTCAATTCTTGTGTGTTTCACTCTTGTGTGTTTCACTCTGACAGAGTGGTTTTGAGACTGGACCCTACCTTCATCCCCAAGGTAAACACTTAGTTCCACAGGGCTCAGGAACTGGTGTTGCCAAACTTCTGCCCTGACCCAGTCCATCGTTTAGAACATAGGTGGCATACCTTGGATGTGCGCAGGGCCCTCCGCATCTATGTCAGAAGGACTTCCTCCCTGCGGAGGACGGAATCCCTATTTGTCTCCTTTCAGCCAGCCACGCTAGGCAACAGGGTCACCCCTTCAACATTGGGCCGGTGGATTAGGGCGTGTATTGCCAAAGCTTACGAAACTCAGGCATTACCGTTGCCAAGACATGTCACCACCCATTCCACCAGAAGCGCAGCTACCACTGCGGCGTGGGCAACACAAGCATCTATTGAGGAGGTCTGCCATGTGGCCACCTGGTCCTCTCCATCCCCCTTTATCCGCCACTATAAGTTACGCCTCAGCTGAGGCAGCCTTTGGCAGGAGGGTGCTTCAAAGGGTCCATACAGAGCAGGGGACTTCAGATCGGAACACGCCCTCCCAATAGGACTGCCAGCTTTGGTATGTCCCATTCCTGGATGCTGTCTCCACCAAGATGGAGAAGGGGCATTGGTCTTACCTGATACGCTCCTTCTCATCGACGTGGAGACAGCATCCAGTCCCACCCGGATTAGCATTCGGTCCTGGGTCCACGAGGGGATATGGCTTCAGCACAGCGCAACACATCAGTCTGCATCAGTTCCTTCATCGAAAAGCTGGGGACGCAAGCAGATGCAAACTTAGCCCTTTTGATTAAGTTTTAGGTCATTTCATGACTCTTGATTAGAGTAAAATTGATCATTTGATTTAATATAACTATTATTTTATGTTTAATGTATGGTTTTATTTATTTATTTATCAAATTTGTATCAAGTACAATACTGTATATCTCACAAAAATTTACTCTGGACAATGTACAACAAATTATTTCAAACACTGAGTGTTGTTTTTGTTTTGGGATGGGGTTTCTTTTGGTAGAACAGCAAATTACAAATACAATAATTACATTTATGATTAGTATCCAATTATGATAAACTGTCCTTTTTTATATAGAAAAAATTAGAACTGTTAAAACTGCAGGTTCTAACCATGTAGGACACTTGCCAAATCTCACATGTTCATGGCCTCCTATGGTCACATGATCATCATTTGGGACCTCCTGCTGGCTTTTGACTTGCTTGTTGGAAGCTGACAGTGAACATTGCAAATACATGACTCTGGGATGCTGCAACATTATAATTGCAATCCAGTCACAAAGCATTCAAATTGTGATCACATGACACTGGGGATGATACAACGGTTGCAACTTTGAGGACCCAATGTAAGTAGCCTTCATTCAGCGCTATAACTTCGAACAATTGCTGAATGAGTAGACATTAAACGAGGACATTAAGCACTTGTATAATTTAATATAATATAAAACCTAAGTTTACAGTTTAGTGCTTCTATAATCTCCATTCAGCAGAACTATCATCATCATCATCATCATCATCATCATCATCATATCTAAACATGAATTTCAAACTTTATTACCCATTGCATTGACTATCTGTCTTTACTAGAAATTTCAGTGGCTATCTGTTTTTAGCAGGAATTTTTAAAATAGAATGGTAACTTTTTGCAACATGTTCTTCAGATTATAAAATTTGTTGCTCAAGCATCCAAGAAAAACTGTATATACAGTTTATAACTCAAATAATCAATGTACAATTTTACAAATTAACAAAAATACAACTTAAGTTATATGTCTGTTTCTTTATTAAAATTAGGATTTCTGTACCCTTAAGGAGCATGAATTCCCCAAGTAAAATTTTGTTGTTTCATAATGCTAATAAAAGGTGTATCTGCCAGTTAATTCATTTATCTCAACTGTTAAAAGCACTAAATCTTAGTTCTGAAAACTATATGATCCCTTCAACACATAGTATTTATTTTGACATAAAATATGGGAGAGAATCTGATGATACTGAGATTAGATTACATAACTAAATTTTTGCTCCTGCAGATGTCAAGACAATCTAATCCTAAATAGGATTACATCCAGTGTGCTGTGCTTACGTGCTGACTGACTTTCATCAGTGATCAAACATGAATTTTGTAGCATGTGAAATTTCTGTCTTGGGGTTTATGAGGTGGAACCTCCAGAAGGATACTTACGACTTGCCATGCCAGTAATTTTTGTATTACAAAATCTCTCAATGCAAGATGACAGTATAACCTAATAAATCCTTAAAACTATAAAAGCTTTATTGGGTCAAGGTGAACTCTGCACATTTCTACGCTGTCTTGTGTTAATGTACAATTAAAGGCTATAAGAAAAAATATGACAAATTGAAAAAGCATTGATTGCAAGTCAGAATAAGCAAAGGGATTCATGTTACAAAGCATGATACTTCAGTTAGGTAGAAAATATATTTTATTTTTCATACCTATTTATTTATTTATTTATTTAGATGCCTTCAAGTCAGTTTTAACTCTTAGCAACTGCCTGGGCTAATCCCTGCAGTTTTCTTGGCAAGATTTCAGAAGTGGTTGGCCATTGGCTGCTTCCTACGGTCTAAGAAAAAAATGACCCCAACTTCGACTCTCTTTAGCACAGTAGAGGATAACAATATTACAACCGCAACTTTTTACTTTTACACAACAGTATGTACAAGCCATTTATATAACAATAAACCTATCTAATTAGAAAAAACAAAATGAAACAAAAGTTTCATTTTTTTTTCATTTCAAGGACAAAATCTGGAAGCAATTTCAGAATAGAAACAAGGTTAGATATATTCTATATCTAGTTGGTGCCTTTTTCTTTCCTTTTCCCTCTTTGCACATTTTTTTTCTTTTCCCTCCCCCTCCTCCTAGTTTTCTATTACTTTTTTGAATATTTCTTTGTATTTTAAATTTGATAAACCAATTAAAAAGTTATTGATGATCATCCAGCTGACTTCATGCCTAAGGTGGAACTAGAACTCACAATCTCCCAATTTCTATCCTGGTGCCTTAACCACTACACCAAACTGGGCTTCTGTAAATGAAGCTTCCTGAAAACCTGAACAATAGCCTCCACCTGATTTGCTTATTAAATAGATGGGTGATGCAACTCACATGAACTTGTATGCTGGAACATGTGAAATCACATTCTAGTAATGATCTACGCAAAAGAGTGCTCAAGAATTTAAAGCTTAACTTACATGATTTCCAATAGGGGTCTGATATTAGAAGCAGCAGTCTAGAGATGTTCAGTCTGGATTTCAGACTTGAAGTGGGTATAATTATTTGAGGTAATCCAAATAATTAGAAGTAAGTGTGCAAAAGTGGCATGATCAAGTACTAGGCAATTTCCAATGCCATTTGATGGTGAGACTAACACATGCAGTTTATTACAAAATTGCTAGAACATAGAATAGACTAGACTAGACTAGACTAGACTAGACTAGACTAGACTAGACTAGACTAGACCAGAACAGAACAGAACAGAACAGAACAGAACAGAACAGAACAGAACAGAACAGAACAGAATAGCTTTATTGGCCAAGTGTGATTGGACACACAAGGAATTTGTCTTTGGTGCATATGCTCTCATAATTTGGTATCCTACAAGATTATATCCCAAGTAATGTTTAGGGCAGGGATGGACAACTATGGCAAATGTATGACCTGTGGACTCCCAGAATTCCTGAGCCAGCCTCCTGGGAGGAATTCTGGAGTTGAAGTCTACAAGTCATAAAGTTGTCATAGTTGCCTATCCCTGGTTTAGGATGATCTTATAGTTAAGTGACTGTAGGAGTCAGATCAGGGGTGGGTTCTAACTTACCTCACCGCCGGTTCGCTTCCTCCTGTGCCGCATGGCTGTGTGCGCATTGTGCGCCGCATGGCTGTGCATTGTGCGCTGCATGGCCGCGCGGTGTGGGTGCAGTGATGAAAATTCACAAAAAAAATCCCCAAAAAAGAAGCCAAAAACAAGATGGCGGCGCATGCGCAGTGCCAGGGACTCGGTTTCTGCGCATGTGCAGAAGAAGAAAAAATAGCAAAAAATTCCAAAAAAAATTAAAAAATTCCTCCCCAAAAAATATCCAAAAAAAAAAAAGATGGCGGCGTCCACGGACCGGCACCGACAGAACCGGCTCCGTGACGTCACCAGCGGTTTGCTACCGGTTCTATAGAACCAGTGCAAACCGGGAGGAACCCACCTCTGAGTCAGATATATACAATACAAACATTTAGAACCTTTTTTTCCCCAAGGTCCTCTGTATGAAATATAGAAGCACATGACTATAAAATGCCCTTTCTCTTGGAGGGATAGAACAGTATTTGCAACTTTAAAGACTATCCATTACAAATATTGTTCTGTTGCTGGAACAATTCTTAAACATTTGTAGAAAATATAAAATGGTCTAAGGAAAATATATATATTGTTCTTCACAATTGTCATAGATCATTATGCAAATAAAGACATCTGTCATACAGTCATTTTCCATAATCAATTCACCTTTCAGAATATTTACATGCTAGGAATAAATTTTTTCCCCAGAAATAGCATACCATCATGTTTAGAAAATATTATTTCATTTCTATAGATGAAGTTAAGATGACCTAGTTGGTGTTCAGTACTAACTGCAAATTCTTGCATTAAAATAAAATCTAGATGGATCTTATGTTATTTAGGACATATTATATGCCAGCTGTATAACACCACTGTGAAACATGAATTTCACTGGCAAGATTGACTCCTTCCAACCATTGTTTTGCTTGTGATAACAGCAAGAATGGCACATCTAAAGAAGTATTTCCCATCAGCACTGGTTCTGTATAATAATATACTTCAAAGAGTACGCAATAAATAAAGAAAATATCTGAATTTAAATTCCCAACGGTCTTGTGGCCTGATGTTCACATGCTGATGAGTTGTAGGCAATTGCTTAAATGAAAAAAAATTTTTTTTGTCTTGGAGGTTATCATGAATAATGAAAGGAAGGAACAGTGGGAGAGAACCATGCTGTGGCCAGAGGGATAAAATTCCATGTAAGACATACTTGCAAAACTTATTTGAAAGACAATATAAAAAAAGCCCCTATGAAAACTTAAGGACAATATGCTACTGATGAAAATTCCTTTTGAAAACAGTTTTGATAAATTAATCTCTTGGGTTGTTCCTGTTATAAATTGATTCGGTATTCAGGCTAAAGAAAAAAGACTGGAATATAAAATTAGGCTGACATTCCTGTGGCCTTCAGAGAATCCTGGTTCATTTCCTTACCCAGGCAGCTCAGGAGTCAATTATACATGATATGCTGGTAAAGATTAGAAATAAAAAATTCTGGGAGGACATTTTTTGCTTTAGAGATCTTACCAGCATTTGTCACTTCTACTTGGTAAATACTGCATTCAGTGACCCTAAAGACTTAATACGTTCTCCTACAAGAGCAGGGCTAAAATAATAAAGTGTTAAGATGATATAAGGCACCAGTTCAAAACATAGTTTTCTTTAAACTAAGCAAAGTTTTTTCATTAACATGGGATACATAGTTTTGAAATAAAAGCCAACACTCCACTTCCCTAAATAGGCAGGAAAATAGTTTATATCTGCTTTCATTACAGGTAACCCTTTACAAGCAATAAAGATAAATCAAAATGTTCTATTAGACCTGTAGTTTTCCAGCTATGCTGCCCTTCAGGTTCAGTAATTCACAGATAATCTATAGAGCAGGCAGCCTCTCACATATTACTGTGTTTCTCAACAGCAAGGATGTCCATGCAAGGGGGAGGAATGGGATCAAAAGTGTCAAGATGGCAGCCATTACTGAGTGGGCAAAGCCATGCTCCATTTCTACAGGAAATCCCCCTTTTTGACTCTCTCTTCAGCAGACACCCCTGCTGAACCACTTTTACATTTACCATTCTGTGTGTAAAAGGAATATTCTGAGGAATATTGTTGAGAAGACGGAAGTAAAGAAATCTTTCTAGACTTTTGACCAGAGCAAGAATATAATTTGAAAGTGTATTCCCACAGAGGCAGCTTCTACAGTTATCCAAAGTTCTTCTTTATGATTGAATAGAGTATCACAAACATAGCCATTTTGGACAAATCAGTACTAAGGAAAGAGAGTCAGCTAGTAGAGTGATATATATATTTATTTAGGGAATTATCTGCAGGGAATATGTGTACAATAATAGTACTAAATGGATTAAAATATCCTATTTAGTTCAACATAGAAGGAAGATGCAATAGCCTGTGCTCACAAACTGAAACACACCTTGAGCTTCAACGTTCCTCTAATTAAAAAACGCCATACTTCAATTTACTATAAAGCATAGAAATACTGCTTGATTGTCTCAGCTATCGAATCTCAAGTCCCAGTAAAGAAACTATGGCAATTTACATTGGAAAATGTACTGCAGTAATTCCCTGAAGAGAGAAGCAGCAACAAAATGAAATCAGGCTGGCAACTCTAGTTACCAATCTAAATAACTGAACAAAATATAGTTAATGTTCTTTGTTCCCAACATGAATGTGCACCTTATCTTCTTTTCCCTGTTCACTAAGTCAGAAAACTCAGATTTTTGGTTCAATATCTTTTTAATGACTTCAGACCCTATTTATGACCCAAGCAAATACTGCCTATGGGATTTGCACAATTTTGATTGCACCAAAAACTCAAGAGGCTTCATTATTCACTAAGAGTAATGAAAAACAATGGAAAAATCAGTCAGTTATATGTGGGAATGTAGATTTCTCCAACGTGGGAGGAGCCATCATTCAGGATGGGTTGCCCTCGTCCACTCAGAATGAGGACCGAGTCTGTAACTTTTTGCTGGGTCCGCCCTCTTATGACCCAGATCCGACTCGGTCCTCAGAGAGGACAGACGTGGACCCCTTTTCTCCCCTCCTGTTTGCTGGCTGTTTTTTTTTTTTCCCCGTGGTATTGGCTTCCTTCGTGGTTTTGACTCGGACTGGCTTCCTGACTTCGCTTTTGCGTATTCCGCTTTTCTTCGTCTAAATCAGTCAGTTATATGTGGGAATGTAGATTTTTAAATGGGCCTCAATTTGGTTTATTGTTCACTTTTAATGGATTGTTATGTTATTGCTACATTTGCTGCCCAGTGTTTGATGGCTAGAAAGGTGGCCATATAAATTTTACAGATAGATAAGCAGACAGTTTTGTACTGAGGGTAAAAGAGGTCACCATCTATTGAAGTAAATACGCACACCCCTTATGAATAATTACAAGTCATTTTGTGATTAGGAGAATATCAATTTCTACCACAAGGTTCATCAAATAGCCAATGGAGGTCAAACTCATAGTTTGCACTATCACTGCTTACCATAGATACTATAAAATGGAGACTGAATTGCGCAATTGTCATCTCTGGTACCTGGAAATTGCCAGATGGTGTGGAAATGACAAGATTTGAAGTAGCCCTTGCAGGCCTCAAAGTAGAAATCTGCGAAGGAAGCCTAGAGTTCAGAGACACTAAATTGGACAAGTCTCTGGAAGAAGCTACACCTCATTGACCTACTCATCATCCCTTCGATGATGGTTATCTTTTGGATACATATAGACAAGGGACTATGAAAATGACCTGTGAACAATGCACAACTCTCTTCCTCAGGATTAACTCCCCAAACAGGATTGATAAATAGAGGCCCTAACAGGAAACAAGGCCTTTCAGTGAATACTGTAATCACTTCTTGTTGTGAACGAACAAGGTAAAGTCTATTATTGAAAAAACAGCTAACTTAGATCTTCCAATAGAGATCTAAAGATTCTCTGACAAAGCCATTGCAACATCAAGATGCAATTCTATTTTTACTAAGTGCGGTTTACTCTGGATACTACTTTTTCCTATTCCTCCCTTATTTAATGGATTTTTTTTCCTGTCTAGCCTACAGACTAGGAGATTATTGTTAACCAAACTGACATCTCTGCCCTCAGAAACTCTAGTTTCCATACATAGAATTCTTAGGAGTATTGCCTCTGTAGATTCCTCTAACCTGTTTATTAGTTATCTCTTTGGTCGCTTAACATAGTATTGTGAGACAGTGGCAGCAAAAATACTTGATCTAACAGAATGCTGATCTTAAAAGTGAAGTCAATAATGTTAACATGACAGAATAGGCCTATATAAAACTTGTTTAGTTTGATTAGATTTTGTGACACAGTCCTTGAATGATCATGATACAAGGTATGTTTTAGACCAGCTTTTTAAATATAGGATTGGAGAGTGGGGAGTTGTAGCACTTTGTTCCAGAAAGTCTAGCTTTTCTGACATTCATTTCTGACCTTATTTTGGATATATAGCGTTTATATGTCATAAAACAAGTTCTAGGAGCCCTAGTGTGGGTCAAGACAAACCAATACAATTCAAAGAATTATGACAATGGTATTTGTTTAATTTCTTATGTCATTTTATATCAGGGATGCAAAAGTGTGGCTCTGGAATCATACATGTCCAGCTTCCCTTTTGGATATTTTTGGATTTTTAAAGACACAAAATAGATAAAGCTTGTACATTCTTAAGTGCAAAGTAAGGTGCAGCTCCCAAGCTGATAGAAGTTGTGAGATAGATGATAGATAGATAGATAGATAGATAGATAGATAGATAGATAGATAGATAGATAGATAGATAGATAGATAGATAGATAGATAGATA
>QLTV01004086.1:7012864-7023651 GCA_003457575.1 Thermophis baileyi
AGCAAATGGGGGTGGGGAAGAGAAAGCTTGCTGAATTCCATTCCATTCCGTTCCGTTCCATTCCATTCCATTCCTCTCTCTCTCTCTCTCCCCCCCCCCTCCCTCCCTCTCCTCTCCTCTCTACCCATCCATCCATCCATCCATCCATCCATCCATCCATCCATCCATCCATCCATCCATCTATCTATCTATCTATCTATCTATCTATCTATCTATCTATCTATCTATCTATCTATCTATCTATCTATCTATTATATAGCAATTTTTCTTCAGTGTTATTACTGGGAGGTTGCTAAGCTGGATATTTAAAACAACACAATAACCATTGTTCTGACAATGCAACTTAACCTGTAATATACTGTACCTTAAGATAAAAACATTAAGTGCTGAACTCCAGATCTCATTAAAATATCATGAGAGTTCAGATTTGGGCATAGATTTTTGAGTTTATTTTGGCTGACAGTGATTGTCCAAATACCCAGCCATAGAAGTTATTTTTTTTTTAGAATGTGCATCTGGTTCTTTGGCACACATACAGTTGGCGTGAATGGAAGTAGGGACATTTAGCAGACCAGCTACCCACTTAGTAACCATTAAAATGAGATGAGTACTGCATTGTGTTGGCCTTGTGCCTATTATTGCCTACTACAACTAAAAGAGTGCAATCTGAGGGAAGGATTGAAATAAAGGATGGCCATAGAGAGGAGGATCACCCTTTTTTCACGTCTTTTGCAGGTAGGTTGAAGAAGCAGTGGCTGCTATTTCCAATTTTTAACTGTTAGGCAAATATATGGCTCTTTATTTTGTGATGGTTTTGTTAATAGGAAATGTACCAATGCATTATTGTCTGATAAGATGGATAGCATACAAGAATTGGGAAACAAATCATAAAAATACAGTTCCTCCCCTGATTTAACAAAAGTGCATCCAAGGAAAGTAGGCATCAAACAGGACATTTTCAGTGATATATGTACTGTTTCTCCAGAGACAGATTCAGCAAACAAGGGACTGGCCCTTTTTGGTTTCCAATATTGTTATCCTGGCCAGAAGATGCAACTGAAATTTCTGATCATAGTGTGAGATTATACACAAGGGAATCGTGTCTGTACTATTATTTTCATCTTCCTAAGGAATGTTTATGTTGGTGCATGCCCTACTTTGAGGGGGCAGCTCATAACATATTGAGAATTACTGCTGTCAGATGGCAAGCTGCTTCAAGACAAATAAAGTCTCTTCTTGTATATTCCGTCCCAGGGTGTCGTGACTTCTGTTCGGTGTGAACATGTAATAGTAGAGAACATACTTGTTGTTGGAGACCATGTAGTGATACAGAAACCCCCAAGTCAGTCTCTGAAACTTCTAAAGAATTCTTTGAAAGTGTGAGACACTTGAGAATTGCACCAGGAAATGAAGAGATATTAATTAGGTAGACTTCATTTGAAGTGCTTTTGATCATTGTTTTCTTTTCAGAATGTGGGAATACTGCATTTCCTGAACAGATCAAACTGTAGGCTAGCAAGGGGTTTATTCAAACCTGTTGTGTGCATTTAGGAATCATATCTTTAATTTCTCTGCACAGTTTATATGCAACATGCATTTCTGCTATTACCATTTCTTCCTATTGTTTGTCCATTGCTATAACAGTATACCTAGTACATGTTGATGTCATCAGCATCTATGAACTGTCATATATAGTTCTTGCAAATGTCAGGCTGATGTCTCACAATTCTTTCTGATACATAATACTATTCTGCCCCAGCATTACTGTCTTTTGTGTGCAGAGCAGTACTTTCATGTCAAGTGTGTGGCCAACTGTTTTTTTGTTTTTTTTAAATCAAGACCAGTTTTTCTTCCTAATTGATTTCCTGGTTGTTTAATTGCTGTATGATGCTCTTTCCTTGTTCTTTAGAATAAAGCACCAATGATTATTCACAATTACCTATTATGAGCTGGACTCCCTCTGAGACAAGACTTTTCAGAGACTTCAGAATAACAGAAGAGCAATGGCCAAATGTATCTCCCCAATTACTGTATATCTCATGCAGCTACTACATACAATGGGGCCACTACAAAGAAGGCCTGTCTTTTGGTTCATACGGTCTTCCTTCTTACCTGGAAGAACCTTTCATATACCCTCTAGATATCTGAGTAAAGTCATTCACCAGATGGTCCCTCATATATCATGAGAACCAGTGTAGTAGCCTCAAGTTGGCTGCAGGCAGTCCTCCCTTAACAACATTTGTTCAGTGACCATTCAGTTATAACAGCCCTGAAAAGGAAACTTATGACCATTCCACTAAGTTCCAGCCATCACAGCATCCCGGTGTTACATGATCGCAATCTGGGTGCTTGGCAACCATCTTCCACTTATGATGGCTACAGCATCCTATGGTCGCCTTATCAACATTTGTGAACTTGCCTGACAGCTTCCCACGAGCAAAGTCAATGGGGAAGCCAGCAGAAAAGGTTGCTACGTGCTCTAGTAAATCACTCACAGCCTCTTCCACCCAGCAGCAGCCACCCACCCCCCAGTCCTACTGGGCTTGTGCCACATGCTGTGCCTGCCTACTTGCAAGCCACCTGAAATTTGCATAATGACTCAAAATCTCACTTAACAACAGTGGTGGAGATTGCCATAGTTAAGCAATGTGGTCACGTGACATCACATTTTTCAACTGCATCGTGACAAAAATTTCAGTCTCTTTACTGTTGTTAACTGAGGACTAGCGTCCACGTACCAGGTTTCCCATGCCAGCACCCTGGGTCGTGTATTTTGCATTGATTGCAGTTTCCAAGATATCTTCAAAGGCAACCTTATAGAGACCAAGTATGTACATGTAGTCCTTTATTTATGACCGCAATTCAGACCAGAAATTGGGTTGTAAGTGACTAGAAGTGATTTTATGACTCTTTTTGCCGCAGTTGTTAAGCAAATGTGGTCATTGTATGTGCGAATCCATTCATTCCAATGGGTCACATGACTGCAGAACACCACGGCAAGAGGTAAAGATGACTGGTTGCCACGCGCCCAACATGTCATATGACTGTTTTCAAAAGCCAGGCCATAAAGCATCCGTTCCATAGTCATTATAAATGTGAATGGTTGTTAAGCAATCTGTTGTAAGTTGAGGACTCCCTGTAGTGATGAGAATGCTAGTTACTGCTACCAAGTATAGCTGTAAATGTATTAGCTAATGGTCATTTTGATGCGTGCGCGCGCACACAAACGCACACTGATGTCATGAAACACCAACTGTTAACTTAATCAACATAAGTTGTACTTTCAATTTAAAGAAAAGTGACCAATTCTATTTTGTGTATTCTTGTGTGTGCCTTCAAGTCAGTGTTGACTCCTGGCAACTGCCTGGACAAGTCCCTGCAGTTTGCTGGTAATAAACAGTCCGAAGACAATACACAATCAGTCTACTTAAGACTGATACTGTTTTCATTTAAGAGAAATGAAACATGTTAATTGGCAACAACATCCAAGAATCATGAAAAATGCAACAAAGCCAGGCCGGGATAGTAACGTGTACCAAGAACAAGCCAAACAAAAACGCCACTCCATAGATAGAACCCTTTATGTTACCCGTTTTCAGGGCGATGCACAAGTTGCAGGATATATGGAAACCAGAGATTGTCTAGTTGCTATGGTCATTGATTCATCCTTTAATTTATTACCTTTATATCCGTCTTCTCCTCTAAGGAACAAGGTGACATACATGGTTCATTAGAAAAAGAACTCTCTCCCTCAAAAGGAAAGAGAGAGGCACATTATGCCGTAATTAAGACCAAATGAAACATCATATTGTGAGCAAGCTTATTAAATTTACAAATAATTTCTCTTCAAAGTAGAGGTTAAGGAGAAAATGTGGGGGTGAAGGGAGATGCAAGGATTAGTTTCCTTGTGAAGAATAGAGGTATCTGGAAGCTATGTTTCCAACATAATATTGTGTTACACTATCTTGTTTACTGCATAGCAAATATTATTGGGTGTCCAGTCTTGAAAATTAGCTTAATGTGGGTCCGAGAATCATTTTGACATTTAATTCCAGTGGTAGAAATGTCTTCCAAGTGATAATTTCTGCTACTAATCATGGACACTCATGGTCCAGGATGGAGGTAGGCAAGAGGTTGGACAACAAGGAAAGACAAGATGGAAGATGTTGTGTTTGACCTCTTAAACTTTCGATATGAAAACGAAGTCTGAAGAGGACTTTTACAAAGCAGTTCCTTTTAAGTTTTTAGGAACACAACTTTTGAAAAGGGAAAGGTTTCTAATGAGTAAATTACGAAGTATGGGTTTATTTTATATTCAGGAGAAAGGCAGAGAATTATCACTAGGCAGATCAACCTTTTCTCCCCCCCCCTTTCCTTAGAACTGCCAAGATTTTTTTTTTTTTAATCTCCTGATTGCATCTGCTGCCTGAAGATCTTTTGGCAGGGAAAAAAGCTCGGTCAGAAAGGCGTTTAGGTGGATCCTAAACAAGAGAGAAAGCTACTTTCTTGCCAAGTCGCCGCGTCCGTCTCTAAACTAACCTGGCCTGGAGATGACCCACTGAGCCTACCACCGAGCCACGGCCCCTTTCCCAAGGACTAGCCGAGCCCTCATAACCGAAGGCATCTCGGATGCCCCGCGCCCCGTCACTCAGAGCAGGAGATCAAACGAAAACCGCCGGCGGCGGCGGCGATCGCCTCGACGGCGGCCCTTCCACGTGACCGTCACTACTATCCTGGCAGAATCGCGCGCGCGTGGGAGCCGTGGAAGTCCCCGGTGCTGGGGTGGTAGTGGTGGTGGTGGGGGGGACGATAGCGGCCTCGCCTGGCCGCCTCTGCCCGACCTTTGCTTTCGAGCCGGTCCCTTCAGGGGTGGTCCTCGGAAGCTCCACTGCAGCAGAAAAAGCTGCTCCCGCGCTTGGGGGAAGAGTCCCCGGGCCGCCGCCGCGGTTGGCCAAAGCCGAACTGTATGGGAGGAGCCTGGGCTTTTAATGCACCATAAGGTTCCAGCAAGCCGCCGCCGCCGTTACCGCAGAAGCCCGAGCGGTCTCCTGCAGTAGCAAGCAGCGGTAGCGGCGCGCTCCCTCTCCGCCCGTGCCTCGGTCTCAGCTTGCTTTTGCAGCAGAGCTTTGAAGGAAGCCGCCTCGCTTGCCGCAGCGGCGCTAGCTCTGCCCCTTGAGAGAGACCCCCCCCCCGGTCCCCTCCGCCCGTGCCTCGGTCTCAGCTTGCTTTTGCAGCAGAGCTTTGAAGGAAGCCGCCTCGCTTGCCGCAGCGGCGCTAGCTCTGCCCCTTGAGAGAGACCCCCCCCCCGTTCCCCTTGGCAGCGCGTGGGGCCGAGGATTTGGCGTGGCAAGCCCGTTCCTTCCCCGCATCCCCCCCCCGGTGAAATTACGCTAAGGGGGAGAGAGAAAAAAAAACCGCGCGCGCGAGAAGGAGGATTGGCGCCCGAGCGCTGATCTTTGCAGTCCACGGACACCATTTTGTGACCGGCGACGTCGGTGACTTGGGCATCCCTGGGAATTGCTGCATGCGGAGGAGAGCTCGCCAGCCACAAGGGGAACCTGTTGGGCGTCGCGATCGAGAAGTAGCCCAGTTACGGCACTTCGCCTTGGAATTGGGGATTGCAGCAGCCTCCCTGGGCATCGGGTCTTGCGCGGCAGCGGCAGCCTTGGGAGGAGGGAACTTGGAGCTTGTGCAGCAGGAGCAACAGCAGCAGCACCGGCGAAAACCGCAGCACCAGCACCAGCACCAGCAGGCGGCGAAGGGGAATTGGACCTTGCGCATCCCCATTCCTGGGTGGAGGCGAAGGAGGTTTGCACCTTTGCGCCAACGGCAGGAAGAGAAAGGGGTTTGGACCTTTGCGACAGCAGCGTCCCTGGCAGGAGGAGGAGGAGGTGAAAGCTTGCTTGCTTGCGGGTTTTTTTTTTTTTTTTAGTTTTATTTTATTTTTTCCTTGAAGGGCAGAGAAGCATGTTAGTCTCAATGCAGCTCCCCTTCCCTCCTCGCCGCTAATCTCAGTCGTGGTGGGGCGATGATGGATACTTGCCTGCCTGTTCTCACTTCCCACAAAAGTAAGCCCGCTGTCAATGGAGGAGGACATTGATACCCGCAAGATAAACAACAGTTTCCTGCGCGATCACAGCTATGCAACAGAAGGTAATGTAAGGCCAAGCGGGGTAGTAGGAAAAAAAAAATGAGAGAGAGAGACAGCAGCTCCGTTCCGCTGCGGGGAGGCGCCTTGCCAAAGCTCAGCTCAGAGGCACAGATCCGGCAGCAGAACGGCGCGGTACTGAATAACAATCGAGCCTAGGGCGGATCGCGGGGAAGTAGTAGTGGCGGCGGCGGCGGCGGCGGGTGCGACGGCGTTCAGGGGAGCAGCGTGGAGTTATACCGGGAGCATACCGTCAGCGATGCTGGGAAATCTTGGCCGCCCAGCAGCAGGTGGATCAGGAGGGAAGGTCCCTCGGGCAATGTGTGTGAGCCATCTCTAGGTGATGTCAGCTCCAATTCATCAGGGCCCTTGATCATAACCTCCTCTCTGTGTCAGCAGCCTAGCTTAACCCTCTCCTCGGGGTGTGTGTGTGTGTGTGTGTGTGTGTGCGCGCGCGTGCCTGCGTCAGGAAGCCTTCCTTTGGACCAGCCTAAGCCAAGAACCAGGGTGGCCCTTGGAAACAATGGAGGCCCATAGACAAGAAGGGATGTTGACCCTGTTGGGTACCATTGAAATCAATGTGACCTGTGAATAGGTGATCAAGAAACCAGGGAGTGGATCCTGGGAGGGGGATAGAGTGGGTGACAAGAAAAGCAATCCTTATCCATCCTTAGCTATTCCTTCCTTCCTTGTTATTTAAAAACTTATTTTTGATGTTTCCTTTTATTTCTTCTTTTGCATCACGGTGAAAGCATTTCTTTTAATTAAAACATGTTTTTATTAAATGCGTTCATAGTCCAGAGGTTAGAATGACAGACGCCTCCACCCCCCACCCACCCCCAAACACACACGGCAGGCCTGGAAGTGGGTTGACCTCTTTTCCCCAAAAAGGAAAGGCATGGCAATAGGATGGTGCCCTCTGGGGGTTGGAATGAGAGACTTAAAATAACAAAATGCCCTCATCATCTCTAGAGTGGGATTGCCATCTTTCCCGACCAGGGAATGACAGAATTGGGGTGGTGGCTTTTGAAATCAATTGCTCTTCGGAGCAATGAGACAGATCCAGGACTGGAATGATTGACACCCAAAACACACATACACAAATTCAGGATACAAGGATAATCTGGGAATTGGATGGCTCCAGGGATGTAGAGAAAAATGAGCTCTAGCTCATTGTTGTTGGATTTTTCCACTTCAAAGGAGAAGTCATGATTTCAGCTGATGAAGATTTTACTATGAAACTATAGAGAGGCTGTAATGCCTTTAGTGCTGGTTTTCATCAGAGAAATAATTTAAATGTTTATGCTAGAACATACACTGATTTCTAACCCCAGTGAATTCTCTCTAGCTCTGGATTAAGAAGTATTTGAATATGCTTCTGTTTTAGTTCATTGACATCACAACCAAACTGCCTTTCTTTATTTTTTAGTACTCTGCAGATTTTTGTACTGATAAAGTAGATTGAATATTTAATGCTGTTCGATGGTATGCATTTGCCTAATAATGCTTCTCACAGCTGCAGTGGATCAACAGAATTTTCTGATGGGAACCTGTTTTTGACCAGGAAGTTCTAAAAATATCAGTTCATTGTTATTTTAGTGACAAAGACATAGTGGTTCTGCTTCTTTCTGGCTTCAAAGATGCAAAGCAGTTTTGTGGCTTTCTCTGTGTGTGAAGATGCTAGCATTTTGTATATAACCTATTCCCATGCAATGACAGTTCCCATGCAACTACATTTATTCCTATCTGGTCTGTAAAATGGTTACTCTTCAACCACACAGAATAGATAATCAGTATTCTTTTCAAAGGCAGGCATAGGAGTTCATTTGCTGAATAGAGCATGAACATTTTGCTCTCCTACAAGTAATTGTTGCTTTGATGACTGGCAATTGTCACCAATGTCACGTGATATTTCAATCTCTTTGACTGAATTGTCAGTTATAATTTTTGAAAGACTACATAAAGACTAATTTCAAGCCCCTAAAGCTATGGAAAGCCTTACTGCAAGTTATACTCTTCGAAAATATATGTAAGTTAGCATTTTCTGGTGTTTGTTTTTTTTAATTACAAATTGCACACTGTATTTATTATCTGTTTACAAAAGTTATTTTTATAGACGATTCAGTAATTTGATTCAGAGTAAGATAAACATAACAGATAAGTGCTTCAATAAGTGTCCATTTCTGTTCTTTTATTAAGAGTCATAGAGATCTCTTCTGTCTTTGTTTGACTTTGGGAAGTGTATGGATTAATTTAGGATATCACTGATTTCCTTGGAATTACAGCCACAAGACTGTCATCCTGAAATGCTCAAAAAATACTATCCATTGTTTCTACCAGCTTTGTCATCTCTACCAAATCTTGCTATTTTGGCCACATGTCCTTTTGCAATTGACATATAAAAGTTACCAGTATTGGGAAAGGGCTGGGTAGAAGATTTTTCTTGTAGCGTTTATATTTTTTAATCATAAGTATCTCTCACAGAGAAGGTACTGGATTGGGGAAAGGGCAATTCTCATTAATACAGGTATTAATTTGGATTGAGATTCATCTATCTGCTTTCCCTACAACTTTTATACTGTATCTACACACAAAAATACAGGTATTAATTTGGATTGAGATTCATCTATCTGCTTTCCTACAACTTTTATACCGTATCCACATAAAAAAATTCACTTGATGCTATCATGTCATGAATCCCTTTAAAGTAATATAAAATGAAAAGTGTAACTCTGATACTGATTTTTGGAGGCATTAGTATTCATGATACATAGTTTCCAACAGAAAATACAGATTTTAACTCATAAATATAATAATGCTACATACCGTTACTTTGCTAATCTTTTCCTGCCAAATTATTCTCAATAACTCAACTTATACATTCACTGACTTAAGTTGCTATAACTTTGATTTAGAACATTGTAAGAGACCACTATCTTAATCCAAGATATGGACTATCATCCCATCATGGGCCTTTCGGAAGGGATGGTCCACTCTTGTATTCTACTCTTAGAAACTGTCCATTAAAATGATGTTTTATTAACTCTTGTTTGATTGTTTAGTCTCATTGTGTTGTCTGTTTGCCTTGTTGTATGCCAGTATGTTATCACTGGCACAGTCTACAAAGATTATGAGTAAATAGAACAGTCTTCTAAAAATAAAATGGAGGAATAAAATCTTAATGCCTAAGAAATGCATATCCTCACATTATAATTAAGCCAAGGCAAAATGCATTTTTAAATCATGTAAAATAAAGAATAGTATGAGAAATATTACCAAAGTGCCTGCTTTGGCTGTTGTCTATTTATAGACTTTGTCATTTACCATTCTTTTCCATGGAACTTTCAAAAGTTCCAAAGGCTATATTGTTCGTCATTTGCTATATCTTGTTTTGTTTTAAATTACGTTTTACTCTCTTGTTCACATTTAACTACTCAGGGATTGTATGTGATTTAATGATTGCTTACATCACAGGGTTTATGTTAATTCTGTGGAGTACTGAGTTGCTGAATTACTGAGTCTCTGTTTTCCCTCTCTCCAAAAGTGTTGGACTTGGTAAAAATTGTACTAATGACAGAACAACGCTTCCAATGAAATGGCAAGAAATGTTTTAATGTGTGTGGCAACATGCTGTGGAACATGTTTATAGAAAGTAATGCAATTGTAGTTTTGCAGCATTAGACTCTGTTAAATCAAGTAGGAGTGGAAATGAAAAAAGGCTGTTGAGGGAAACACACTGCTGAAAGGCATTAGGAAAGGGGAGTTAATTACTTAGTTATTATTAGATTTATATCCCACCTTTACTGTACAACTCAAGGCAGCATAATGCCTACATAATAAAAGGAAGCTCAAGTAAGTGCAGAAAGAGGTGTTGAGTGAAAAAATAGTTGCAATTTTGAATGAATGAAAAGGATGGCTTTGAAGATAAAGTAGAATGAGATATATGTATATTTTCCCCACAAGAACAATGTGAGATGAGTTGGACTGAGAAAGAGTTACTGAACTAAAGTCATTCAACTGGCTTTCAGAATATAGAATAACAGAGTTGGAAGGGCCCTTGTTGGTCATCTAGTCCAACCTCTCAAGCAGGAGACCTATACCACTTCTGACAAGTCGCTGTCCAATCCCTTCTTGAAAGCCTCCAGTGATGAAGCACCCACAACTCCTGAAGTTCTTTCATGACTAAGACAGAACTAGACCGCAGTCTCCTGGTTTCTAGCCTGGTACTTAGCCACTAGGCCCGTGATGGCGAACCTATGGCACGCGTGCCACAAGTGGCACGTGGAGCCATATCGGTGGTCACGCGAGCTCAGGCCCGGCGCGCATGTGTGCGCCAGCCAGCTGATTTTCGGGCCTTCTGGGCCCACTGGGAGTCAGGAAACAGGCTGTTTCCAGCCTCCGGAGGGGCTGGGGAAGGCCTGTTTTTTGCTCTCCCCAAGCTCCAGAGCCTTTCTAGGAGCCTGGGGAGGGCGAAAACGGCCTCCCTCCCCCCCCGGAGGCCCTCCGGAGCAGAAAATGGCCCGTTTGCCAACTTCCGGTTGGACCGGAAGTCACATTTTTTTCCTCCCCCCAGGCTTCAGAGCCTTTCTAGGAGCCTGGGGAGGGCAAAAATGGTCTTCCCCACTCCCCCGGAAGTCCT
>QLTV01004086.1:7023928-7048262 GCA_003457575.1 Thermophis baileyi
CGGGCAACAACGGCCTTCCCCACCCCCCCGGAGGTCCTCCGGAGGCCGGAAACGTTCCGTTTGCAGACTTCCAGTTGGAGGTGGAAAAGGCTGTTTTTGCTCTCCCCAGGCTCCTAGAAAGGCTCTGAAGCCTGGGGAAGAGCAAAAAACGGGACTTGTGGTCCAACCGGAAGTTGGCAAACAGGCCATTTTCTGCCTCCGGAGGGCCTCTGGGGGGTGGGGAAGGCCGTTTTCGCCCTCCCCAGGCTCCTAGAAAGGCTCTGAAGCCTGGTGAGAGCGAAAAACGGGCGTGCCATCGCGTGCCAGGAACGGGGGGGGTCATGCGCGCATGCGTGGGGGGGCACATGGAATTATGGGTGTGGGCACGCGCATGTGTGACCCCCCCGCGCTCCCCGCCTTTTGGCACGCGAACCAAAAAAAGTTCGCCATCACTGCACTAGACCAACCTGGCTCTCTTGACCAAAATGGTTCTCTATTATTGTCATTTTTTTAAAGTATCATGGTATAAAAATATACCAAACCAATAAACAAGGACAAGAAAACACAAAGCATGGTATAAATAAAAAAAATTAAACTGAAGTCATATGTAAACCATGAAGCTGGTTTGTTTCAACCAACTATTATTTTATTTAGTTTAGATGTAGCACCAAATTATGCATGATTGAAAACACAAAAATTAAAGCATTCAGTTTTTCTCCTATGGCAGTGATGGCGAACCTTTTCGGCACCGTGCCCAAACTAGAGCGCGCGTGCACGCCGGAGCACCAGAAACCCGAAGGCCACCTGGTCTTCGGGTTTCCGGCACACGCATGCGTGCCAGCCGGCTGGTCTTTGCGCACGCCAGAGTGCCCGAAGACCAGCTGGCTGGCGCGCACAAAGACCAGCTGGCACACTGGAAACCAGAAGAGCAGCTGGCGACGGTGCACATGCCCACAGAGAGGTCTCTGCGTGCCACCTCTGGCACGCGTGCTATAGGTTCGCCATCACGGTCCTATGGTACTGTAATGGAGGGAAGGGGAATAAAAGAACTAGAAACTCTTGATTGCCCTGACCATGTTTAACTATGGTATGCTGTGACAGCTGTATTGTAAATCTTGTACTTAGTTGATTTCAGGTACAATGGACCCATTTTTCGTTTAGACTTCCCCTTCATTTAATAGACTTGCCAATTAAATCAAAGATTTTGTCTATTAAGTCAAGGCTTTATTAGAAATCATGCCATTGTGTCAATTGCATAATAACATAAACAATATAAATAAAGTTTTAACAGACGTTTGGATTTAATAAACGTTCCCTACCCCCATTGTTCAATAAATCAAGGGTTATTGTATCTGCTTCTTACGAATCGTTGAGTAGCTGAATATTATCACAGAAAATCAAGTCACAACTAAAGCTTCAATAGGAATAAATGATGTGAGCTTTGAGCCCTTAAGGCATTGTTATAGATCAGTGAAAAGTTCCACTTGCTGTTTCTGATTCAATGTGGAAATACCTTAATAATTCAGCCGTAGACACCAAGAATGACATAATCTATGTAGTAATGTAGTAATCTTAATATCACTTATATTAGTTGCTAATTTATCATTTTATATAGATAAACATTATGTTAGATAGCCTAAGGAACTGTTAAATATTTGTATACTGACTAATGATCATTAGAGAAAGGTTCAGTACGTTAATATTTTACCAGTTTCTTGGCCTTGATCCGAAATGTTTTTTTTCTTCTTTTTATAACTACATAGCAAGTGTAATCTTGTATTTTTGTAGTGCGAGTGTTATTTTATTATTTTTTATTATTTTTCTTCTTTAAAAGTTAAATTGATTTCATTGGAAAGATTCCCATGCTGTAGAAATGAAACAAGATGTATTATAATCTTTAGCCATCTGTTTCAAATGTATTGATTATTTATGTGTACGAAAAGAGGATGTGAATCTAGAGATTACTTGTTTTTAATATATTTTATTGACATACTTTCAGATATTTCCAAAACTAGACAATAAGTATAATTTCAATATTTGATCGATTGGCAACTGGAAAAATATTGAACACTTTCAGAAGGTTCCATGCCAGTGATAGATATTTAAGAAAATTCATTGTCTGTTTCAATAGGATTTTTATAAGAAAGTTTCAATTATTTTTCATCTTAGAGGAAATGGAATTCTTCAAGCCAAAGTACTCAAAGGGTTTACAAGAGAGAGGCAGCTAATATTGTCTGGCTCCATCCTGTATTCCTAGCAATATCCTGGCTAGTATGGTGAGCCAAGCTCATGGAATACGTATTAGCCTCACTTCCATCTAGAATTTCATTTTGCTTTAGCCTAGATAAACATATTTCTTCTACCATTTCTTTGAACTGTACTATCTTATCACTTTTTATTGCTTTATGACAAAGTTCTGATAGATCAAAATCTAAATAAACTTATCGCTATATAGATCCTCACTTCTCATTGTTGGTTTGCTGTTTGTTCCTACAGTCTGTGGGTTTCTTTTTATTTAATTTCAATTTGAGTTCAGTTGTTGAATTAATATTTTATGTGAATTCATCAATTGGGTTTGTAAGCTATCCTTTATTTAATAAAATTTATTTATTTATTTAATAAAATTTGTATGCCGCCCAACTCCCAAAGGACTCTTTATATATGTAAGCCAAACTACTGCTTTATTAAGTTAATTATATTTAAAATAAATAATGGTTAGTACAAGTACCATTCCATCAATGATAAAATTCTTCTAGTAGTTGTTAAGTGGGAATCTTGATTGAGCGAAGAATATGCTTCAGATTAGGTTATTTTTTAAAAAAAGCCTGCCTAATCTAGTTTCCCAATCTAAGCTTAATCGATATGTATGACCCCAAATTTGGACATAGCTGGTTAGAGGTTTTTAGCTTAATAGCTATCAGGACTCAGTATAATGTATCAGCAAATATTCCTGATTTTCATGACTTAATGTATAGGTGCCAACAACAAAAAAGCATTTTTACCAAAAAGTTCAATCAAGAGAGATATCTGGACACTTGTTTATTTCCTTATTCAATTTCTATAGTTGCTCAACTCAACCGAATATACTTATAGAACCAATAGAACACCAGTTTTATTTAGTGCATCAAGAAAGCTGGAGAATTCAAAGAAAATACTAGGAAAGTGTATAGAGGAGAATCATCATAGGACTTTCTTTTCTGGCAAAGTGAATGAGATAAAATAACAAAACTTAACAGCTAAAGACCACAAGGGAAAAAAGCTGTATTAACAGAAAGTTCTGAATGAGAAATAGAGGAAGGGACCCTAATTCCTGCTATAATGATACATCAGAAATAAAATGTATGGATAGCTTTTGGATTATCTGAAGATATTGGTTGATGATGATGATGATGATGATTTCTCCAAGGCAGTTAATGAGAGTCAAACAATTAAGCACTGGAAACAAGTGATTTTTTTTAAAAAAGGATAACTTTAGTCATTAACAAAGACATTGAATGCATTTCCTAGATCAGGGGTGTCAAACTGGCAGCCTGTGGGCAAGATGCGTCTCACGCAGGCCACGTCCACCCCAGCTCCGCAAAGGGGAAAAACGTCACAAAACGTCACATGACGGCAACGTGACGCGGTGAATTTGACACCAGTGTCCTAGAGGAAGGTGTTCCAAAGATGTGAGACCACCGGTTTCTAAAATATTGGAAATTTCATTCTTAATTCCTGCAGTTTGGCTCCAAATCCAAATTTCTCCATTTATTAATCTGGTGGTTTGGTTTATGCTGATTTATGACTGTAGAAGGTAGTACAATTTGATCCACAACAGACTTGATTTAATTGACAGTCAATAGAGTTCCCCTGTCAGCTAGATAACCGTATTATTAATGGGAAACTTTAAAAAAAAAATAGAACTTGTTTGGAAATTAATCTCAATAAAATGAGTATAGCCCTGGAATATTTTGCAATTGTATGTGTGTTTTGTGGCCTCTCAGAAGATGTTTCTAATCTGCAATTGAATAACAGGAAATCGTATCTGAAACAAATCTTTTGTCTTCTATTACAACTCCCAAGCAGCTGTCCAAGATAATCACTTTGGCAGGGATCTACAGAATAAGTAGCATGCTGAGTCCCTTAAATTAATGCAGGTAGTCCTCGACTTACGACCACCACTGAGCCCAAAATTTCTGTTCCTAAGAGAGACATCTGTTAAGTGAATTTTGCCCCATTTTACGACTTTTCTTGCCATTGTTGTTAAGTGAATCACCGCAGGCGTTATGTTAGTATCATAGTTGTTAAGTGAATGTGGCTTCCCCATTGACTTTACTCATCAGATGTTCACAAAACTTGATCACAGGACCTCAGACACTGCAGCCGTCATAAATCTGAGTCAGTTGCCAAGCATCTGCATTTTGATCATGTGGCCATGGGTATGCTGCGACGGTTTAAGTTTGAAAAAAGGGTTATAACTCACTTTTGTCAGTGCTGTTGTAACTTTGAATGGTCACTAAATGAACTATTGTAACTTGAGGACTACCTGTAATTGTTTTTGCCATCAAAATCATATTGGGAAATGAATTTGGTAAAAATATCTGCATGTAGTCTTACATGGCACAAGCCATGTGGAATTTTGGGGACCCATTGGTGAATGGTAGTGTTTTCAAAGCATTTTCATAACAGAAAAATGGATAGTGAAAGCAGCTTATGGAGATAATTGTCCAGTGAAATTTGCCCTTTTCTGCTTGTGGTATTGAGTTCCACGATTTCCCTTCATATATGTGCACTTACAATGATACGATTATTTGGTTTAATATTTGCATTGTTGCTTATCAGAGGAATGTTGGGTCTGTGGTATCTTATCAACAATGCAGTATCTGGGCAGCAAGGAAATAAAAAATAAATAAATAAACAATGTTGCTACCATCCAGCAATTAATCTAGATTTTTGCAAACCATATATGGTATGTCAACTTTTAGGTTAGCTTATTGAGCCAATACAAAATCAAGTATGTTTATGTGCTTTCATAAAGGAACTTAATATGTATAGATGAATGTATGTATTTAATTCATTTGGCCATTCATTTTTAGCCTGCTCCAATCCCAAAGGAATAATGGTAGTAAATACCAGAACAAAGACTAGAAATCAGTTTTAAAAAAGCTCCAACATGGACAGTAAATTGACATAGAAAATGTGTACTTTGGGCAAAGTTTGAGACAATTGATGTTGAAATAGACAATAATTGATAAAGGAGCAACAGGTGTTGGCCATATCAAATGAAATATAGTGACTATGTTTGACTTTGCCTTATATGAACTCAGCCATTGTAGTTTTTAAACAATCATTTATGGCTTGGTGTGACATAAAACTACTGACTGTCTAAAGCAAACTGTTGAAATATCTTAATGATAGCTCATGAAAATAACACATGCCCAAGGTTTTTATTAATGAAATTCCTTTGAATTTTTAAGGAAAACCGTGACATATATTGCTAAGGAATACTTCAGATATGTCATAGCTAGCTTTAATGAAGGAATGATTTTGTTTTGAGCTTATGCCTTAATCAAACTTTTATTTAAAGCTGAAGAACAATTTGGATGCATTTTTAAATGTTGCTACAAAGCTTTTGTTTGTTTACATTTAATCCTACCATTTTCTTCTTAGACCCTTATTTTCTCATCAGTGTCTGCACTGTTCCAAGACTTGTAATTTTACAACATCTCATTTTCTGAACCGCCCTCTACCATTATTTCCACTAGTTGGAAATTTTAAAACATGGACTTGGAACTTGGTGTACACTGATAATGACTCAAAGTATTCTTGATGTGTCAGAATCGCAGTTCTGTCAAGTATAGAAATGATCAGTTTCAAATATTTGATTCTGGCAAGAAAATAATCGTTGCCAATAAAGAGCCAACATCAGTTGGCTAACCGATGAAGAGCCAGATAAGATAGGCATAGCTGAGATCGTTCCCAGTGTCACCTATTGTGAGTTTCCTGATTAATTCCCCAAATACTTTTTCCCAGTCTCCTTGTTTTACATCTTCTACTATTCTAGGTTGCTGTGCCAAAAGTAAATTATGCTTCTTTGATACAAATGGCAAGATTTTTTAAAAAAGGCGAGCCTGCTTACGGGATTTAGATTTTGCTGTGTTGCAGATTGTATGTATTTATTTATGTTGGTTTTGTACCACTAAGTTAAATTATTTACAAACCCAATATGTAAACATGACTTCTTCATTCCTCAACAATTACCTGCTTGGAAGAACAACTCAGTCTTGATTCCCTTCTGGAAAACTGCAAGGAAACGAACCATTGTATCTCCAATAAAAAGTAGGTGCATATTCAGAGAAAGATTTACTCTGACCATTCATTGGGGATAGCTGTCTCAACAGCCTCCTTCAGGCCTGAAGAACTAGTGGGGACAGTTCTGCCTAGAAAAGGGGATCCTACAGAGACCTTGGCACCAAGGCTAAAGAGCTTTAAAATCAGTAACTTCTACTGAGAGACCTATTAGTGCCTGCAAAACTAGTATTACAGGTAGTTCATTTAGTGACCGTTTAAAGTTACAACATCACTGAAAAAAGTGACTTACAACCGTTGTTCACACTTAGAACCATCGCAGCATCCCCATGGTCACATGATCAGAATTCAGATATGTTAGTGTTTTGTTGCTACATCAAATACTATTATTTACATAAAGCGTTTATTAAAAAAAACTCATAAAAAAGAGATAAGCTTTTCTTTGAAGCCCAACAAGAAAGCTTGTAAGAATATGAAGGAAGGTACAGTCAGGTACTACAGCTGACAATACTTTAAAAATGTTTAGATGAACGCTTATCCTTTATTTCATAATTAAGAAAAATGGAGAAAGAATACCAGGTTCTAAAGACAGGAAGTGACTAAATATTTGGTAGACTGTGATTTCTATTTTCATTACATATGATGATACAAGGCCTCCCCCCCTCTCTCTCCCCCTCTCCCTCCCCCCCCCCTCAGTGGAAAAATACAGGTAGTCATTTAATGTCCTTTTAGTAGTTTCTTCCTTCTGGGGAAAATATGTCTACATTTACTTAATTACAATGATATTGATTAGGTCAGCAATATCCTAAACCAGAAGTGGAAGGGAGCACTAACCTACATATTTGGAAGAATGTGCTTTCTATTTTCATTACATATGATGATACAAGGCCTCCCCCCCTCTCTCTCCCCCTCTCCCTCCCCCCCCCTCAGTGGAAAAATACAGGTAGTCCTTGACTTGCAGTCATTTGTTTAGTAACCTTCAAAGTTACAAAAAAGCACTGATAAAACTGACTTACGACCAGTCCTCATTCTTATAACTTGTACAGCATCCCTACAGTCAAGTGATCAAAATTCAAGTGCTTGGCAACAGCATCCAGGAGTCTCATATGAATCTCATTTGTGAACCTTCCCAGCTGACTTCAGTCAAGAGAAAAGCTGGATTTGCTTAACGACCATGTGATTCACTTAACATTAATGACAAAAAAAAGGTCATAAAATTGGGCATGAATCACTTAACAATCACCTTGCTTAGCAACAGAAATTTTGGGCTCAGTTGTCATGAGGACTACCTTTTAGTTGTGTTGTTGGCTCTTAAATATGTAAAGTACATGGAATGGTGAGGGTGCAGATCCTCAGTCTTACTTGTGCTGAGTCTAGATCAGTTCATTTTGGGTAGAATTACAGCTGTTTGACAGCAAGCCAAGTGATGTTTACCAAGCAGTTTAGTGTTAAGCCTGAGCAGTTACAGTGATTGCCAGAAGACCGCCTTGTATCCATAAATGAACAAAGCAGGAATGTTGTGATTTAACCCTAACTGGCTGGAAATGGATAGGTTGTCACAAATTTTTAAATAGTTCCTGGTTTTACTGATAAGCAATGGACAAAGACATAGATATGAGATGGACAACCATATACAGTGATGCTTTTTTTTTTTTTTTTTTTTGCTTTTTCCACCAAATAGCCAATGCTGCATTAACTGAAGGATAGAATCAAGATCATGTGAAGTGTTAGAACTGCTTTATAAAGCCTTGGTAAGACCACACTTGGAATATTGCTCTGGAAAGAGAAGAACAACAAAGATGATTAGGGGACTGGAGGCTAAAATATATGAAGAACAGTTGCAGGAATTGGGTATGTTTAGTGTAGAGAAAAGAAGGACTAGGGGTGACATGATAGCAGTGTTCTGATATTTGAGGGGCCGCCACAAAGAAGAGGGGTCAACCTATTTTCCAAAGCACCTGAAGGCAGAACAAGAAGCAATGGATGGAAACTAATCAAGGAGAGAAGCAACCTAGAACTAAAGAGAAACTTCCTAACAGTGAGAACAATTAACCAGTGGAACAGCTTGCCTTCAGAAGTTATGGGTGCTTCTTCACTGGAGGTTTGTTGTATCTTTGCTGTCTTTGCAAAAGAGACTGGACAGCACTTGTCTGAAATGGTATAGGGTCTCCTGCTTGAGCAGGGAGTTAGACTAGAAGACCTCCAAGGTCCTTTCCAGCTCTATTCTATTCTACCTATATTCTATTGGCTCTGTATGTCAGTAGTTATGAGGTGCTGAAGAGACAGTAGCCTTGGTTCTACAATTTTGCTCCAATTTTGACTATAATTCAAAAAGTAAATATTACAATGTGTTTAAGGCTCTTTTAAAGGTACCAATGTCAGAGATATAAAGCTGTTGTTTTACGGGAAACAGATGTGTTACTACCATGGGTTGACTAGTCTTATACCAGAAAAAAAATATGCCTGAGAGTCAAAGTCTTTAGTTTAGTGCAGTGGTTGAGGCAGGGGTCCCCAACCCCTGTTCCGTGGACCGGCACTGGCCACAGCATGCCAGAAACCAGGCTTCACAAACAAGCAAAGCCCCATCTGCGGGATGCAGGCATTACACAAAACCAGTCCCCTTCTGGTCCACAGAAAAACCTTTCTCCACAGAACCGGTCCCTGTTGCCCAAAAGGTTGGGGGCCACTGGGTTAAGGCATCAGGCTAGAATACAGACCATGAATTCTAGTTCTAACTTAGTCACAGTGTTGGGCTACTCACTTTTTTTCAGCCTTAGGAAGGAGGCAATGGCAAACCACTTCTGTAAAACCTTGTCAAGAAAACTGCAGGGACTTGTTCAGACATTTTCCAAGAATTGGACACTATTCATTGGGTGGGTAAGGGGCGGGGAAGTTGTATAAAAGAGTCTGCCCATATGTGCTGGGAACAGAGGAACACAAGAAGGGATCAACTTATCTTCCAAAGCACCAGAAGGCAAGACAAGAAACAATGGATGGAAACTAATCAAGGAGAGAAGCAACCTAGAACTAAGGAGAAATTTCCTGGCACTGAGAATAATAAACAGTACGAATTCATGCTGTTTTGCTGTTGAGTATTTGAGTCAAAATTTGATATTTTGAGCTACCCCTGAATACCTGTCTGTAATTTGTCCCATTTTAAAAACATTGTGTTTGCCAGAACTTGCCAGAAAAGGTAGTAATTTCAGCCATAAACATAATAATTCTGATTATTATAATCAGAATGGATTATTTATTATAATCCAGGATCCAGTGTCACATCTTAAAAGAATCATGAGTTATGCAGATGGACAAGCTGAGACAAATAACAGTTCTTAGCTAAAATGGTAATTGTAGCTCAAATACATCTCAAGAGCACCAGGTTGCAGCTCTATATTCTGCTGCAGTTTAATATGGTCTAAATTTCTCTAATATGATTTTGCCTCTGCTTGAAACTCATGCTAATGGCAAACCAAACAGAAACCAGCTTAGGAGTGAGAAGTTTTGGCTCTCTGACTATTGCTGAACTCCCCATCTCTGTGCAAACTGTAGCTGTTGAATTATATTCAGCAATATCTGGAGGGTCCTGAACTACTCAAGCATCTGATCACTGCAGAAATATTCCAAAAGCAGGCTTAGGACCCTCCTTTTTACCTTCTATGTGAAAAGGGTAAGTTACTTTGGGTGCTGCCATTAAACAGAGTTGTCCAAGCTTCACTGATGTATGTAGTTAACCAGGCCTTTTCTAATACGGATATTATTTATTTAGTATTCTCTGTTGAACTTGTATTATTGGTTGGGGGATTGTCCTTCCATTGTGATCTGGTTTTGGACAAGAAACGCTTGGAATCAAGAATGGTATAAAATTTTTGTTCTCCTTCTGCTATTACCATATCAGAAGGACAGGGAGAAATCAACACAGGTGTGGCCCAAGTCCTGTTCACCTGCCTTTACGCTGCACAGCATTGAGTGTTGACAAAAATGCCTTCACAATAATTATATAAATAGAAGGTGAGGGAAGAGTGAAGTGTCTTTGTAGGCTACACATTAAAAAAATGGAACTTTGCTGTAATTCTCCCCTCCTAATCCCCCATTTTAATTTTGAGCATGAAGTCCCAATTTATTAGAAACACTGATTTTATTGGCTTTGATTGGCTGGTTGGCTGGCTGGCTTGGTTGCTGGGCTTTGTACGTGTAAGTAATTTGTCTCTAACATCTTTCAATGGATAGCAACCTGTAGTACTAGTTTGTTGCTATAGCAACAGCCTGAAGGTTTTCTGAGCTCAGAATCCTAGAGAATTGGACAACTTCTGCATAAAACTAAATAAGAGTGGGAAGATTATAGAGGTTTCATTAAACAAAGAATGCAGTAGTCTACAAATTCTTCAATGTGCTCAAACTATCGGTGCAAGATGGCTCAAGTGATAACATTCCCATTTCATTACTTTGTATTAGAAGTAGCACCTGCATTGTATAGCTATGGCATATACTATAATGGAGGGGGAAAGAACCCACACTGTGTTGTACAACAAGGGCCATAGATACAATCAAGAAAGAAGAAGCAGGAGAGTATTAACATTCCTCCGGCAAACAATTGTGAAATATCTGTGTGGAATTTGAATTGGGAGGAAATTTGTCTTCTGCCAGCTGGCTTTCAAACTCATGCTTTTGTGGACAAGGCCTTGGTAATATATCAGCAGGACCTGAAGACAAAAAGATGGAGTTGAGTTGCCAGCATGATTTTCATCTCCGTGACAGCACTTTTATTCCATTCATTCCTACTTACAATATTTGTCCCTATTTAGTTCTTTTCTGAGGAAGGGTGATTTCTATTAATTTCAAGGAGTTTATTCTAGGTAAGTTCACAGAATCTCCATTGTAAAGAGTAAAGAGATTCAAGCCCAAGCCAACATTATCCTGAAAGCCTGCGGCTTTGCCTTCCAATTTTATAAATGATTACAAGGCCAGTGGCAATTTGAAGGAAGAGGAGAAGGTAAGATTTATTCTTTCCTCTCCAAGTCATTCTCCTTATGGCTGGGAATGTTTAATTTCAAAGATTCTAAGTGGGTTGATGGGAGCTTTCTTTTGTAATATTTCATGCCATGTCTGTAATTATTTAAGGAAAATTAGAAGATGGATATACATCACATGCATTAAGTATACTATATTATTCTTTCCTGCCAGGAAAGAAAAACAATTGGTGAACTTTCTTTTCTCCCTTGAGATGGACGTTCCAGAGAAATTCCTGAGACCAGCAGGTGCTGCTTTTTAGCAGGATCAGCTTCCTCAGCCAAAGTGACTAGCAGAAGCTACTGACAGATTTCACCAGCTTTTTTGGTGGGTAGGTGGGAAATCTAGTCCATAAAAGGGCCACTGATGGATAGAACCAACACTTGTCTGCAAGGAGAGAAAGAGAAATGGACCAAGTTGCTTACCTTGGTAGAAGAGGAAGACATTGCTGCCCTGTGATGTTTTCTTGGGCTTCTTGGGTGTTGTAAGGATATTTAACATATTTTATATGAAATTGGTGAAGTTGGTATTTGAAGTACACAAATGACTCTCAGTTCTTTGGAAATCCAGTGAAGCTGTTCAAATTCTAAATCAGTATCACAGAGTACTTGAGAGCAAATAAATAGTATCCAGAGTAGGGTAGATTGAAAGTTAGACTAGGGAACATGAAAGAGCATTTTCAGTGGCTGGGGTCTCATAGTTTGAACACCTGGATTTTGAAGAGTATTGTTTGATGAATGCAGAAAGAAGGTAGATCATATCCAATGGTTTCAAATGCTGAAGGAGAAAAGTGTCCAAGAAGGATTGAAAATCCTGTGAAACAAAATATGGAATTGTAAACAACTTCCATAAGAACATGGGGGGAAATCCAAAAAGTCCAGAATGGATCCAGAACTCTCTAAAATGCGAAACAGAAAAGAGTCCATATACTAGGATATGGAAGGAGAACATAATCAAAGAATACAAACTAATATCCAGAAATTGTAGGAATTGTGTCAGATAAGCTAACAGCTCAGAATGAGCAAAGGTTTGTGAGAAGTACGCAAAACAATGAAAGCCACAACAAAAAGAGGATTTTTTTGTAAGTTAGAAATAATAAGGCTAAAAGAGTATAATTCCATTGTGAAGAGAAAGTGGAGGATCAATAATCATTTGATGGTGAAAAGACAGAACTTATTTGCCTCTTTTTGCATCTGTCTTCTCTCAGAAGAGAATTGAGTTTTTTTATGCCACCAGGGGAAATGGGGGAAATGCCACCAGGGGAAATAGGATAGGCAAGAACTGAACTAATTTAAATAAATAGCTAATTTACATAAATTATTAAGAAAGCAAGCTCAAGTTAGGCATCAGTCAGAACTTCCTGACTGAACTGTTGGCCAGTGGCAAAGACTACCTCTTGCCTCCAGAAGTTGTAAATGCTCCAACACTGGAAGTTTTTTAAGAAGAGATTGGATAACCATTTGTCTGAAATGCTGTAGGGTTTCCTGCCTAAGCAGGGGGTTGGACTAGAAGACCTCCAAGGTCCCTTCCAATTCTGTTATTCTATTCTATTCTACCACAAGACACTGAATTCTCCATGGTGGAGGCCTTTAAACAGATTGGATGGTCATCTATCAAAGATGTTCTACTTGATCAAGCACTGAGAGTTGGACAAGACAACTTCTAAAGTATTTTGCAATTGTTAAGGGTCTATGAAGAGAGGCCAAGTAAATTTCCTTTCTATTACCATTCTAGTGGTAGGCACTTTTTTTAAAAAAATTACGCAACTGCTTAAACTGGGTTGGCTCTTCAATAAGGTATTGATTACTTGGGTTATGCTCTCTTTTATTAATATGCTGTCTAAATTTTGCTAATAAACTTCATGTGTTATATTAAGTATACTTTTAGTTGAATTGTAACTTTATTTTGTAGTTAATTGCATTCTTTCTATTGTTACCTGTCTTGAATACCATTTGACCAAAATATAAGTAAATAAAATAAATGTAAAATAATAATAAAACATGTAGCTTGACTGAGTTCTTGAGCTGGATTGCCTTATGTATAAGAAAGTTCAGCATTTGAAGGATCATAGCAAATTATTAGTTAAAAGATAATTCAGAATTTAGTTTTCATTTTTAGGGACTAGGAGTATATGTACTGTAGTATGATTTGATTCACATAACATGTTAAGCCAGGGGTGAAATTCAGCAGGTTCTGACAGGTTCTGGAGAACCGGTAGCGGAAATTTTGAGTAGTTCGGAGAACCGGCAAATACCACCCCTGGCTGGCCCCAGAGTGGGGTGGGAATGGAGATTTTGCAATATCCTTCCCCCAGGAGTGGGGAGGGAATGGGGATTTTGCAGTATCCTTCCCCTGGAGTGGGGTGGGAATGGGGATTTTGCAGTATCCTTCCCCTGGAGTGGGGTGGGAATGGAGATTTTGCAGTATCCTTCCCCTGCCATGCCCAACAAGCCACGCCCAACAAGCTACGCCCACAGAACCGGTAGGGAAAAATTTTGAATTTCACCCCTGTGTTAAGCTCTAAGTAGCTAAGCAATGATTACTTAACTGATTATTATTGAGCACACATAGTAACTGTTCATCCAATAAAGCAAAGCATTAATTATGAACTGAAATGGCTGATATCAACCTAAATCAAAACCAAGCCAAGGCAGCCTAATTAGTACAGGTAGTCCATGATTTACAACAGTTCATTTAGTGACCGTTCAAAGTTATAACGGCACTGAAAAAAGTGACTTGTGACCAGTTTTCACACTTAGGATTGTTGCAGCATCCCTATGGTCAAAATTTGGACGCTTGACAACTGACTCACATTTATGACAGTTGCAGTGTCCTGGAGTCTTCTGATCACCTTTTGCAACCTTCTGACAACAAAGTCAATGGGGAATCCAGATTCACTTAACAACCGTGTTACTAACTTAACAATTGCAGTGATTCACTTAACAACTGTGGCATGAAAGGTCATAAAATTCGTGATCCCGGAAGATGAACTTTTCATATTGTCCATTTAAGTAAGGCCATGGCATACCTGACCTTTATATTTTGTTAAATCCAGATGCTGCTTCCTGTCGCTAAGGTTTATCTACTTGGCATTTTGACAACTCACTCTTACCCATGGCTCAAGGTTATAAAATCCCTTAATATATTATTGGGGGGGAGAGCGATGAGCAGGGAGAATATTGTGCCAGAGACATTAGTGGCCCATGTGGTGGTTAAAGCTGAGTGGCATTATGAAGTCAACTCTACAAATAGTGCCTAATAGCTTTTGGGTACCTGTATATCATTTCTACAAGCCCTCAAGCTGTTCTTGCAGTAAGCCAGCCAAGATTCTGCCACTTTTGGAATCTGTTCTTTAGTTTTGTTCCCTATTCCAGAACATTAATTGGCATAATTGGCATTTTAATTATTTTGTTCTCTTTGCTTATATAACTAAGTGACTACAGTATTTAGATAACAAGCCATGGGCATTACTTCGAAAAACGGTAATTTTGGTGCAAAGTTAATAGTTCTAATGGAAAATCTTCATCTATATGGTGGTTTCTCCTTTAATGACTGCAAACTTCTCAATTCGGTCTTTGTTTTGTGGTGCTTGGGCTAGCCCTCAATGCATCATAAAGCATAGCTATTAACTAAGCCTCCTGACTCTCGGAACAAATTACTGCAACTTTCCTACGCTTGGTTCGGTTTCTGTCTGTAGTCTCTGAATAACAATAAAATGTTAATGGAGATAAATACAGTTATCTCCCTGATGTCTAGTTTGTCACTGGAATAACAGTTTCAAATATTGGAAGCGCATGAATTTATATGTGTTTGGACAGCTCAGAAAAATATAAATCTACTGTATTGAAAGTAACAACATTTTGCATCACACACATGGTTAGGTGCAAAATATGAGAGGAGGGTTGATACTTCTTTCAGAATCTTAACTGATTGTTAGACTGGAATAATAATTCTAAGATATTTACATCTATGCATCTACACATGGTGGTTTTACTTCAAATCCATGCTGATGACATTAAAGCGTCCCAAGGGTTTTTTCAGTAAAACAAATCAAAAGGGAATTTTGAGATGCACAGATCATCTAACTTCACTTGTAAAGTACAGTATATATTGACAAAGTTAGATGTTGACAAAAATAACTTGCTAGAAATACATTAGGAACTATTACAATTCTGATTAAATACATGTTCCATTACTAAGTTGTAAATTGTTCATCAGTTTCATTGCCTATATCTGCAAGAGGAGGTGTGATGCTATGCCCCAACAGAGCATGGCCTTCTCTTCTACTGTGGAAAGCTGACAGACAGCCTCTAGAAGCAAAATAATTGCTTTCTTCTTTTCCAGAACCCTGGAGAATACATGGAAAGTACATCAAAGAGATTTTCCATTTCCTTTCTTCGCTGATAAGGATTGCAGAAGAGAGTTTTTCTATGTGATATATAGAAGGATATTTTATGCTTCATCCCTTGGTAATACGTATCTTTGGAGCATAGTTGCATAGAAAGCTAAAGGGCGCATTAATTGGAAAGTCAGTACAGTATAGCAGAGAGTATGAGCCAGAAATGTTTCCTTTTCTTATATGGTAAAGAGCAATTATATTTGAACCCTTAGTATTCATTTTAAGAGCCGAGGTGGCGCAGTGGTTAGAGTGCAGCACTGCAGGCTACTTCAGCTGTACTGCTAGCTGCTGTTCGGCGGTTCAAATCTCACCGGCTCAAGGTTGACTCAGCCTTCCATCCTTCCGAGGTGGGTAAAATGAGGACCCAGATTGTTGGGGGCAATATGCTGACACTCTGTAAACCGCTTAGAGCTGTAAAGCACTATGAAGCGGTATATAAGTCTAACTGCTATTGCTATTGCTATTTTGCTAAAATCATAACAGAAGAAGGAGGTTGTAGATCAAGTATGTTTCTAGAAATCACAGTAAAATTACTCGTTTTACTCATTTAAATTTATTTAAATTTAAATCCTATCTTTCCATACGTATTGCTCCAGGGGGAGAACAGTACAGTAAAGGTAAAAGAATCTAAGAGCAAGCTTATTAAAGCATAAAGAGGACTAGTCAGAAAATCTTGAGAGACAAGTTTCATATCCTGTGCATTGTCTCTTTTGAGTGTCTCTCTCAAATGTATTCAAGGACTAGCAGGCCCAAGAGAAGCAATCCGCGGAAGACAGAGGTTTTACTTATCGTGTCTACAAGTTATTGGCTCCTCATTCCAAATTTGATGTTTAGAAAATAGAAAGTGTTGCAGTAATCCAAATAGGATGCATGTAAGATATGAGATACTCAGCTGATTTGTTACATTAGTGGGCCAACTCCTAGGAAGTCAAAATCAGCTATACTGAACTAACTTCCAGTGCAGTTATTCTGCTACAATCCCGCTTACAATAAAGCATAAATTAAATTTTATTTTGTTTTCCAAGTGGAAGCAAATGTTACATTGTAAACCTTGCATCCATATTGGACTTTTGATCTAGCGCAAGGTTGATTGGACTCATCTGTAAACTGGATGTACTGGAGTATGCAGTTGACTGGCAGAACCTTAATTACAGAGCATTGCCTTTTTATGACCTGGTCCCTACTGGAAATTTTTGGCTAGCAAAGAAATGGTATGCCAGATGTCTGCTTATGATTATCTTTGGTCCTGAAGAGCAGTTTGGAAGGAGCCCTTCTCAGCTGGAAAATGTAAATAATGCACACATCAAGAGACTTTCTGATTTGGCAGCAGCTAAAAACTCCCCCAAAGTAGTCCTAGTTAATTATGACCATCTCCTTAGAATCAAGAAAACAGTCATACTTACTTAGCTATCTCTTTGATCAATAAGAGATAGTGAAATACATTGGTTTGCAACTTGGATTGTTTTTCTGACTATGTAAGCAAACTAAAAGAAAATAAATAGATGTAGACATAAATCTAAGAGTAAGGCCAACTGAGTTTGGTGGAATTAAATTGTGAATAACCATATATAATACATCAAATGTTCCACTGCTTGACTTACACCTTAGTGTTTGAATATAACTAGGTCCTGTATGTTTGCTTTAGCAATTCTGCTAGTAGTGATCAATATCTCGGGAATCTCTGCCTTGGATGCACATATGGTTAAGGCACATTAGTATTTTTTTCTATTCCAGGAAGTCTTTTTACATAGCAACTAATTATTGTAAGCATCAGTGGGGATGAAAAGTTGCTTTTTTTTTTTTGGCTCTCTGGCTTTTTTCAACACAATGCCATTATTGCCTCTTTATTCTCTACAACTGCTGAAGCTCAGTTTTATATGTTACTCTTTCAGCTACTCATCATTGTGTTTTCTAACACTGACTTTGACTTCTTATGTTGAGTTGATAGTTGTTTTGGGAAATAAGAATAATGCTTTGGTTTGCAGCACAGAAACTGCCCATTCAATGTACAAATTCCTCCTAAAGTAAATTCCTCCTAAAGTAAATTCAGGAGGGGCAGGGAACCTGACCAATAACGAGGGAGTGCACGTTGTTTTACAATGAACATCAGGTTTCGCACTCCTGAATTAACCATTTTGATCTTGCAATCTTTTTCAGTCTTAAAATGCTTCTATGATGAGCAGCCATGGGTTTGCTACTGGCATATACCTGAATCCTTAGAACCCTACTAGTAACTGGAAAGACTGCATTTGATATTTTGTTTTATTTCCTTTCTATTCTGGGGAAGAAGGAAGCAGAGGAAGCTGCTTTTGTTAATCTGTTCAATAGCTGAGCCTCAGAATGAGAGGCTAAGGATTCAGAGGAAGAATTAAGGCTGGTAAGAGAATTTCCCTGCGAGTCATTCTTTGAAATCTGATTTAAAGTAGGGTGGTAAGGAACCATTTTTGGCAGAAAGCTTAATTTATATTTTGTGCCTCCCAAATAAGTGAAAGCCAATGTACAGAGTGTGTGGCCATTCCTGATCTGTCTTACAAAGCATCTGCCTATTTTTATGCCCATATTTTCATACTCCCTTTCCCTCACACAAAAGTAGTATATTTTCTCTCTCTCACACACACACACCCATATGCAAGTTGCATTTTTAGAAGTTCTTAAGCCTGATTGCCATGCAGTGTATATGATTGGAGAGAGGTGATAATTATTACGTAGGGTTAAATTTATCTTCTCAAGTATAATTACCATGTAATTGAAGTGGGGCTAACTATCTGTCTGTCTCTATTCTGCCAGAATTTATTCAATGTTTAGTAAAGGTTTTCTTATATTTCTACAATTACTTTACCTGGAAACCCCAACAAAGCAGCTTTCTGATCAGAATCTCAGGGAGATTATAGATAGATAGATAGATAGATAGACAGACAGACAGACAGACAGACAGATAGATAGATAGATAGATAGATAGATAGATAGATAGATAGATAGATAGATAGATAGATAGATAGATAGATAGATGGATGGATGGATGGATNAGATTGATGGATGGATGGAAAGATGGATGGATGGATGGATGGATGATAGATGGATGGATGATAGATAGATACTGTAGATAGATCACACAGTATATCATTGAGGGTTGATCACCCTTTTTGTTTGGAACCATGTGCATATCTTGCTGCATCTTAACACCTGTAATGATAGGTGAGAAAGACTTTGGGGCAAAGAGGTGCTGCCTAGGGAATGGTCAGATAAGAGAGAGCATAATCTGCAGCTGCATAGTGGGCGGAGGAAGAGGATCAGAAGGGATCCTCCCTTGTTTGTCAGGCTGTAAAGGAGACTGGAGAGTTTTATTTTCAGACTCGTTAATGTAGCTTTACAAAAAAAGTAGAATTAGTTTTATCTGGATGTGTTTCTACCTGTATTCCTGACATCAGTCTTGCAAGTCTGAAAATGAAATGCTCCCATCTTCTTCTTTAGAGCCTGAAATGTTTATTTTAGGCTATGGAAAAATTAATAGTTACTCTCAAGTACTTTAGGCCACAAGAATTGGCATGTCTTCCTATAAAATAAAAGTAGCTGACATTCAAAGATTCCACTCAAATGGTAGCAGGAGGTACTGATGGCCCCTTGGTACATGCTTGAGAATTGAAGGTGCAAATAGATCTTCAGATCCTTCTGTATAAGCAGCTGTTTGGGAGTTGGAAGGAATTATTTGTTCCGGATTGGTGCTGCTTGATTAATATATGGTATTTTTAGTTTCCTGTTTTATGATGGAATGGGGATTGGCAGCAAGTCACTCAGTACGTTATTTCTATCCATCTGTTTCTCTTTCCCACTCTTGTGGCCTTCATTTGGAAATAAGAAGTATATATCAGCAGCTATTAATAGCTAAATCCTGCAGCAATCTGCTCTCACAGATGGTCGTCTGAGCTTTTGAAGCTCAAAGCCATAGATACCCATTTTATTTCTTTATTTCTAATTAGTAGGATCATCTTTCCCTGTGCAGGTGCACCACTTGCACAAGCAGGAGTCCATGTAGGGATCAATAAAAATGTCTGGATTTCTCCATTCCTCTATCACTGAGAAAGGAAGAGCAGCACGTATTTCCCATATTCATTTGGGTCTTCTCTCTCCACTGACATGCTTAGTTAAATTGCTTTTATTTGAAAAAAATAATGATATGTTGGAAATAATGGTTGCTGTATAAATGTATACTAGGTAACCTATATTAAGTCATCATTTATATGTTGTAGGGGAATGTTCATCATGTTGTAGTAAGTTTTCTGGTGTTTTTTTTAATGTTGGATTTATTATTACAGTACTGGATATGTGTGTGTGTGTGTGTGTGTATGTGTGTGTGTATATATGTGTGTGTGTGTGTGTGTGTGTGTGTGTGTGTGTATATAATTTGTTTTTTGAGGTTTTCACGGGTATTTGTATGTAGGTCTGTGGTTATTCGAGTTTTCTCCCGCATGAAGTTGGAGATGTCGTTGCGACGTTTCGACATCATCAGGTTGGTTATAAGGCTTGTGTCTTCTGCCTCGTGCTTCTAGGAGCAAATTGCAATATATAATTTTATATATTTTATATTATATTTTTTTTACTGAATGATGTATGTGACTTAGACTCACTTGTTGACTGGAATAGCACATAGATTGTGTAAATAAATAAACATAAATTATAAGAATCTACTTGTTTGTACCATGGAATTGGCAAAAAAAAAAAAGGAGAAAAATGCCTGCCCACAGAAGGGAGAAGAAAAGAGACTGTTATTCCAAGAATAAAATTAAAATTGCTCACAAGAAATAAAATGAGAATTAATATTGTTGGTGTAGTCAAAGTTAGATTGTCCGACAAACAAAATGTTAAAAAGTTATGATATTTATGTAGTTACTTTCCAAGCACATCTAAATTAGATTAAAGTGACCAAAATATCTTACAATCCCCAAGGCATGTCACAACGTTTGAGCAGCCCTAATGTTTGGAAATTGAAAGTTGAAAAATTTGACACGCCCTACAAGAGTCGCCTTTGCCAGATTACTCTGTGAAAGAATGGCCATGATGGATAAATTGCTATAACATGGCCTCAAATAATGGTTGGAACTGAATCTACTATATATTATGAAATTCAGCTTACAAAAATCTACTACTGTATATATTGTGAGATTATTCATTCTTCTGAAAGTGCTCAATTACTGCCCTTGGGGGTTTGTGTTAGAAATAGATTCAGTATGAAAATTCTTTTCTTCCACTTTTAAAATGCCATGTGCAGAGATCTAGCACTTCTTCCCACATGATTTTTCCCACATATGTTGTAGGAGGATGCGTAGCAAGGTGAAAGTGAAAACATAGCTAGTTGTTTCTGTTAACATGATAATGTGGGCCTCTTACAAATTAAAAACAAATTGCAGTTAATGGTTTTTGTTATGCAGAGAACATATGTTGAAATAATAAATTCATTCTATGAGAATGGAAATGTGTCACACAATTAGAAATGAGAAAACATCATATATTGTGGAACCACATGACTATTACAACATAATGTAAAACTCCACATATCTTATTTCATTATTATTAGATTCGATAATGTTAAAAACCAATAAGGACCAAATAATAAAACAAAATGTAAAAAAAACCACGCCACAATGCAAAACAACAACATATACTGATTTCTCTGGTCTTTCTACATGGTAAAAGATTTAGAAGCAGGATTTAAGATCACAGGGATATGTCCTTTAATGAGTCTTGAATCTAGACGTTTATAATTCCAAGGTGGTTGTTGCTGTGGTATAATAATACTCTGGGGTATAATAATACACTGGGGTATTATTGCTTATGTTTCATGTTCAAATACTGTGAGAAAATAATGGGCACCAGGCAGAGGAATAGTTGGGTGGATATAAGTAGAGGCAACACAGTCCAGAGGTGGGGACCATAGGAAGAATTTCAGAGGCTTTCATTTAATTGGTGTGCTCTAAATCTGCCTGGGGATCTTCTTTTTCAGTTTTCAAGACTGTTTCCATCACCCCAGTGTTACGTTTTCATTAAATAAATATACATTTAAATCCATGCATTTCTCACGCTTTGCGTTTTCTAGCTACATGAGCTTGACAAACACTGAATTAAGAGCTCTCACTCTTAGATTCCTTTTACCAGAAAGATTGTTAAATTTTAGGTTGAGTTAATTGATTAAGTTGAACCCTTTAGGGAGTTTTCATTTCAGCACCATGGACAGCTCAGCAATACCGAAGTCTAATCACTGCAATTCCTGGGCAGTGTAAAACACAATATAGGAGTCTATTTAATGAAAAACCTTCAGGGAGAGCAGTGTCCTTGGAATCTAATGAATGGAGAGATCTATATCAGGAATGAAAATCAATAACCACCACCTGTTATTTTTAAAATAATAATAATCCTGCGATAGAAGCCACTGGAACAAACTGTGCTGCTCCTCCTCTCTTCCGCAATAGGTACATTAATAATTAATGCCAAAGAGATGGTCCTCTATTTCAGGTTTGCTTGTTAGTTGCAGGAGGGCATTTTCCTTCATCCACATTTTGCAGATCTCTAGAGTGTTCCAGTAGTGGGTTCTAAAACCCGTTGCTACCGGTTCGCGCTCACATGCGTGACACTTCTGCGCAGAAGCATCCCGGGCGGGTGGGCGGAGCCTTCTGCCACTGGTGCTACCGGTTCTAAGAACCGGGCCGAACCGGGAGCAACCCACTGCTGGATTGTTTCCATTTTCCATGACCTTGTTAATGACGGCATTGCATTTTTCCATGTAGCTGAAGATGATTCTCAACTTCATTAATGTGAATTCTATGAAGAGAGGAAGATTTTGTTGTTTATTAATTCAGTGTGTATGTCTACCCACTCACCATATGTAATGGTATATGGGAATGAGCTTGGAAGATAGGATGAAAACCTGCCCATAGCTGGGAGAAAAGCATGAGAAGTGTTTCAGAAAGGATCCTCCCTAGTTTTCTGGACACTAAAAATAGAAGAGGGAAGAAATACTTTCAGTCTTGCAAGATTCTGTTTATATAACATTAAAATAAGGTTGCCCGGTCAGCAGGGCCTTCCTCTAGGATTACAGGGTTAGAGCCATTGGGACAGAGGTGGGTTTCAGCGGGTTCTGACCAGTTCTGGAGAACCGGTAGTGGAAATTTTGAGTAGTTCGGAGAACCAGTAAATACCACCTCTGACTGGCCCTGCCCCCATCTATTCTCTGCCTCCCGAGTCCCAGCTGATCGGGAGGGAATGGGGATTTTGCAGTATCCTTCCCCTGCCACGCCCACCAAGCCACAGCCACCAAGCCATGCCACACCCACCAAGCCACGCCCACAGAACCGGTAGTAAAAAAAATTTGAAACCCACCACTGCATTGGGATGTTAGGAAAAGTGTTGTTCCATGAGGAAGTGTGGTGACAGAGAAAAGATGTTTCCTTGGCCTCTCAAATGGCTTAAAAGATGGGATGCAGGACAAGCAGAGATAATTGGAGACATGTGATCTCTAATATCCTGGCCATCCCCCAGGAAGAGCTTTGTTAGTGATAACCATCACCTTGAATTGCTCTCAGAAACTGAGTGATAGTGGATTCAGCTTACACAGTAATGTGTTACTTGGTCATACTGAGGTAGGCCTATAATTATTTGCTCTGTCACATTCTGGACTTTGTATAATTTTTAACTGGTCTTCCAGGACAGCCGCATGTAGACTGCATTATAGTAATCCAAACAGGAGGTGATCAAGGTGTGAGTTCTAATCCAGGAATATGATGGACAAGATGGCTTTGTACAAAGGCTCTTCTGCCACAGCTGCTACCTACTAGGTGAGAAGGAGTTGAGAGTCTAAGACGATCCCCAAATTATTTAAACTCTGAATTTCCTTCTGTTCTCACTGTACTTTTTCCTTGATTTGGGTGAAGAATTCTGGAATTTTTACAATGTTAAGAGGGGTTCGGTCCTAAATTGGAACTATCTTGACCCAAAGGCAATTATAGTGATCGTACAGTGTGTATGATACTGTATGAGAAAGGGCCAGACTTCATTTGCTTTTATCTGAAATTATTGAAAATATATTTACAAAATCTGCTGACATGAAAAATAATTATTATTAGAACTATAGGACCACACATTTTATAAATACACTGTTTTTATTGCCCTAAAAAGTTATAAAATCTGGATCCTAGTTCTCCACCTTTTGCTTTAGCTCTTCACTTTGCATAAAAGATGATACATAGTTAGAATATAATATAATGTAAACATATATTAATAGAACACAATGTTTATTTTTGCTCATTTAGTAATTACTCGCTGCATAATATTGTTATTTGCCTTTTTTCCTACTATTTCTATTAGTCATTCTATTATAAGGAGGGTAGTCAGTGTCATAGATGAATCAAAAGATGAATCAAAATAGATAAATGAATAGATGAATCAAAAGTTGGAATTAAGATTGCCGGGAGAAATATCAACAACCTCAGATATGCAGATGATACCACTCTAATGGCAGAAAGTGAAGAGGAACTAAAGAGCCTCTTGATGCGGGTGAAGAAGGAGAGTGCAAAAGTTGGCTTGAAACTCAACATTAAGAAAACTAAGATCATGGCATCCGGCCCTCTCAATTCCTGGCAAATAGATGGGGAAGAAATGGAGGTAGTGACA
>QLTV01004086.1:7048306-7078165 GCA_003457575.1 Thermophis baileyi
AGGTGATCAAACCGGTAAGTTCTAGAGGAGATCAACCCTGACTGCTCTTTAGAAGGCCAGATCCTGAAGATGAAACTCAAATACTTTGGCCACCTAATGAGAAGGAAGGACTGGAGAAGAGCCTAATGCTGGGAAAGATTGAGGGCAATAGAAGAAGGGGACGACAGAGAATGAGGTGGCTGGATGTAGTTACTGAAGTAGTAGGCGTGAGCTTAAATGGACTCCAGAGGATGGTAGAGGACAGGAAGGCCTGGAGGAATGTTGTCCATGGGGTCGCGATGGGTCAGACACGACTTTGCAACTAACAACAACAACAACAACAAAGTCAGTGTCATAATTAATGTATTGGACTAGGTCTGGTGAGAATCAAGATGAAATCCAAACACAGCATGTAGTTGCTGTTTTGGGGATAAAATAGAATGTTCCCCACATTAGCCAACTTGAACTCCCAAAGGGGGGAAAATGGGATACGTGTATCTATAACAAAAGTACAATAAAAAGTAAAATTGTTTATATGAGCCCATTTAAAGAATAATTCCAGAATATATTAAGATTTTTTTCTCCTAAGATTGCACCCACTTCCGTAAGAAAAGAATAGCAATAACCTAAAATATTAAATGACAAAATTTAACAGCAGGTTGGACATATTATCAATTAATCAGCAGTCTTATTTGATATTGACATAATGTGATAGGTTTCTTTCAGGTTTGGTGGAAAGTTTTGGAAACTTTTAATAGTCACATTTACTCCCCCCCCCCTTTTTTTTTTTNNCCCCCCCACTTTTTTTTTTTTTTGTTAGATAGAAAAATCTCCTGGCTCAAATATCTGTTGAAGAAGCAAATTGGATTATTTCAAACTTCTTTTTTAAAAAAACACCACCGTTGCTATGGCATAATATCGCCAATCTTTTAAAAGGTCTAATTGTGCTGGCAGATGAAAGCTGTGACCTCTTTATCTTAGCAGTACTGATGACTATGTGGTTTATACGGTTGGGAAAAGAGAGTTGTTAACCCAGATAGCTACTCTTTCTAGCACGTTGCAGTCAGAAACTGACAGCTGTCCATTTTTAGCTGCCAAGTTGCTCCCTCGAGAATGTTCTTGTCAATGTAGAAATCTCAACATAGTGAAAAGCGATAAGCCAAATACAACACAAATAGAAAATTTGAGGTGCTGATTGCACTATTCATATTCATGTTTTAATTTAGTGCAGTCCATATTTCACTAAAAATAAACGGGGTTGCGGCACATTCAGTATCCAGAATTTTTCAGTTGATGGCACATTACAAAACATTAAACGATGTGACAGGTGTAAATGAGCCTGAAATCTGATGTAGATTTGTGGAATTAGATTAATGTTTAGAATTTTTTTTTCATATATATCCTCACAGAGGTCTTAATTTGGGGGGGGGGGAGGAGAGATAGAGTCTGCTGTTATGAGACTGTCAAATATGATTTCATTTTACGCCTGAACATTATAGCAGAAGAATAACTGCATTAACCTTTATTGCTTTAAAAACAGTATCTTGATTGTTTTAAAAACTGTCATAGATGAAGAGCCAAAAATAGATCAGTGTATTCTGATAGGGGGTGATGTTTCTGAGCATGGAAGTGGGATTATTGAATGTGGAAAGCATAGTAATCCAAAGAGCTTGTTAACTCAGGCTCTTGGGCTGGACTAATTTGCAGATCTCCGTGGCAGTGAGAAAAGCAGGAGGGTGTTGATGAGTGTTGTGGAGAAAGAAAAAATTGGGAGATCAGCAGATGACAGGGAAAGCCATGTGGTCAGAGAGGAAGTGCGATCACACTTAGTTCATAGAGAGAAGCATCTTGTGAAACTGCCAGAGATTTAACATATCTATAGGAAGATGAGAATCTGCGCACAAGGCTTTCCCCCCCACCCCACCCCTTTAGTAAATAATAATAAATAAATAAATGTAGAGATGCTCTTGGATAGTAGTTACATTCTCCTACTGTCCTGACATTTATTGCTTTTATGCTTTGCTGAGCCCACACTTCAGCAATGTCTGAGGTTATTGCATCCATAAGGTAATACCAGCAAGATTCATCATGACAAATGGGTAGTATTTGTGTCAGCATGACACAATGGAGTCACTGGGTGTGAATTGGGCGGCTATATTAAATAAATAAACAAACAAACAAATAAATAAATAATATACACATAATAATTAATAATGTTTTTAATATTTTATGGTATATTTCAAGACCATTTACTATTAAACCTGATGAAAGTAAACATTCTGACATGAGGTACCCAAGAACAAAGAAAAGAAAAGTGATTTCCTTTATGCCCTCTATGGAATTCATGGACACTCAGAGTTTTGACCAGTTTGTAGAATAAAATTAGTATTTTTATTTGTTTGTTTGTTTGTTTGTTTGTTTGTTTTATTATTTTTACAAATAATTTTGTCTCTGGGATTGACTGGCACTTGTGGGTCAAATTACACCTGCAAATAATAACGAACTACCTCCCATATTCATTCATTATTCTTTTATTAAAATCCACATTGTATACATATTTTCTTCTGAAATAGCAAAAAAAAAAAGATTTATTTGCAAGAAGTCCATTATAGTATTATTTAATAAATATCCCTGAATGTATTATTATATTCATAAAACACTAATCAATAGCTAGAGAGGATACAGTGTGAGCTAAATTTCATGCATGTTTCCTTTGCAAGTAGATATCACACAGATCAGAGGAATTTCCTTCTGATAAATGTGTTCAGTAAGGATTGCAGTTTGAGGTATATGGAAACAGTATTTATATGTGCTTGAAATGACTTAGTTCTATGGATCTTTTTAATACGTTTTAAACATTTTTGAATGGTGACTGTTGATTTCAAATGGAAATTGATGGCATGAATGAATAATATAGTTGCACTGAATTAGAAATTAGAAATCCACAGTACCTGAGATTTATGGATGTTATATACAGGAACAAATGCTACAAGTAAGATTCAGTTAATTAACTTTCTGGCTAGCTGGAGGTAACATAGTAGAATATATAAAGCCACTGTGAAGACTTTTCCAAAGACAGAAATGGACTTCCTTTCATTTTAGTGGTTAAGTCTACACAAAGATTTTTAAGTATATCTTTAAAATTCCACCTAGAAGCAGTAACCTCTCTGAGATGGGTTGAATATGGGTTTAAAAAATAATGATAATAATGTGGGATTTTATTTTTATTTTTTTTTTATGATTTTCCAAAATGCAGATATAGCAAGAAGATGTATATGTAATAATGCCGGACCATCACCTCATTGCTAAAAATAGTAATATTTATTTATATGGAAAAACACTTAACATTCAACCAGCTTTCTCCATTAAAACTATTCATGGTGCAGCACAGCACAGAGTTTAAAAGTAATGAGCTAGTTTAAAGGAGACTTAGGTGAGTCATAATTAATTTAAGTCAATGAATTTCAGTGAATGTACTTAAAGCATGACTAAGTCTGAATCTGAAACAAATTTATTTAAACAAATAAAATAAATCCTGTGAAAACCAATAGGAGGGTTTTTGTTGAAGAAAAGTTAGGTGATAAGTAGACTAGAATGAGGCTTGTTGGCCTCTTACAAAGTAAAATTTTAACAGCTCACCATGGTCCAAGATATAGAGGGGAGAAAAACAGTATAGGATTCTTGGGGCCGTAATCATGGTTAGGTATAGTGAACGTCTGGAATTTCAAAGTCATGTCAGGGACTGACTTTGGCGACCTGGGTTGATGCCTGTCTATTCCATCAGTGGCTGAGCATTTGCCAGGAGGCTGTTTCACACATCCTTTGCACCAAAATGTTCTCAATAGCCTTTGTTCTGTTTTATTTTCCAGGATACACTTCCAAATAATGCATTGCTGGCACTAACTAAAATGCTGTTACCATTTTTGCCTTCTAACAGTGCCTGTATTTAGGCACAGATGTTTTTTGGAAATAAAGAAGGGGCTTGAAACTATTGGGTATCAGCCGGTGCCTGCTAGGACATTGGTTTCTATTACTGTCTTTATATTTCTGTGGTCTAGAGACCACTGCTGAAAAAATTCTGCAGTGAGTGTGTGTTTCTGTATGCATATCCTACTTCTACATTTCAGATGTAATTCTAATGCTACAGTATAGAGAAACTACATAGGACCATGTTTAGAAAGCAAGGGCCTTTGAGATATGTTGATTTTAAAGATTAAATTCGGAACTTTGAAATGAGCCTGGAATTAAATGTACAGCCAAAATGAATCAATATTACTACAGAAGGTTGGGTTTTAATGTGGTCTTCCTTAACAGTGATTATTTTGTTTGGAAGAATATCATAGGGGACAACAGTTTTGTAAAATGATTGCCCTATAAGTGGAGCTTTTTTATCTTTGAAAGATGAAGATTTTTCTTTCTATCCACTATCAAACTATAGTTCAATCAGCAGGATATTCTTTATTTGGGAAAGATTCCTAGGCTTCGTGTATGGGATTTTTTAAAAGCAAACTTTTGAAGCTGCAAGCGAGGCACCATTTGTTCTATATGAACTTGCATTGAACAGGCTAATCACTTCCTGTAATTAAAATCTTCAGAACAGTAAAGTTAATTTCCCTAATGCACATAAAAAGCTGACACACTATATGAACTAGAAGAGATGGAGACATTTATAGGCTTTCTTTTCCAGGACCCATGATTTCATCCCACACTAGAATCAATTAATATCGTCAAGTTGCTTTTCCTCTGTCACCAGGTCCTTAGTCATACTGTATGACTGACGCAGACTTAGCAGTTCTGCACTGAGCTAAGCTACCGATAACCTTGAGGCCAATGAAGGTTATTTGGATGCTTTCATAGATTGGAGAAAGATGACAGATCCAGGTTGCTGAAGTGCTGCTAAACTATCGTACAACATGTGCAGCTCCAGCCCTTCTCCTAAGGATGGATTGCTTGTGGTGCGAAAATCTAGGCCCCAGGTTTGATCCACTATAGAAAATATACGGTTGGCAAAGTTGTCAGTTCACACTTCGGTTCCAAGTTGACCTGGAACTAATTTAGATATGAGTACAGTACGGTACAGTACAGTACAATACAAGTCTTCTGGTTTCCATGGGGAAATTAATGGAACTGACAAGTGATGGAGTGATTTATAACGACTTTATTGACAGAGAAAGTATATAGGTAGGCAATCTTATTTTATCTAGCTCATCTCTCTCTCTCTCTCTCTCTCTCTTGTTTTTTCTATCCTTTCACCAGGGTCTGAGTAAATGTTCAAGGTTTGCTGTTTGATGATGTATGTGGGAAGGCTACTAGCACAACTAAGTGAGAAGCTTATGTGTTGAGGTGCAAGGAAAATGTCCACTAAAAAGTCTTTTTATCATGCAGTTTTGCTCAGAGGCGAAGAAAAGAACCAGAGTCAGAAAAGTGGAAGTTTGGCTGGGCTGAAAGAGGTCCATGGAACCCAGAGTACCATCCTAGCAGTCCTGCCTTGACCAAGGAGCCAAGATGCTTCAGTATTTTCAGTGTTAGCGCTTTCCTTTCCCTGACAGGGAGGCAAAGAATTACAATTCTGCCCTGCTTGCTTAGCACAGAACGCCACTTCCACAGCCGAAGCAAAGAATTACTTTTCTCATGAGATTTGCTAAAATGGTCCAGATAGGAGACGAGGCTTCCACTCTGACAGGGGAGTGTATTTCAGATGTGATTTTAGTGTCGAGCTATTTGGAAGGCGAGGCTGCTGAATAATTCATAAGAACTAATATATTCTATAAATTTCAGGAGATTGTTTCCTCTGTGCTTGTTCAGGAACGTATTCATTATTTACCAAATTATTTTTATAGACTCTTCTTGCTTTGTATCTCATTTAGTAGCAAATTGATGAAAGAGGAGATGGTTAAAATCTCTGTTTGTTATTATTTGTTTCATTTTTTTTAACTTACCCTGCTTCTCATGCACTTTGGAGCTAATGTACCTCTATATGCACATTTTACCCTCAGTAGTGATCTGAGGTAGGCTGGGTTGGAACTCAAAGAATCATCATAATTTACTGAGTGAGTTTCTTAGCTTAAATAGGGAGATTTAAATAAAGGATTCCTCCTGATCCCAGGATAATACAGTTTTAACTTCGCTGAGAGACACTGGTATTGGCAAATTCACAGAAATACTTTTGGAACAGTTCACACCTTTGAGTGTGTTGCCATGGTGAATGGAGCGAAGAGGGAAGACCCATCTCTACACACATCTAGCATATTGTGTGCCTTTCCAGTGCATTTTTGTGATAATCCTCCGTCTCTTAAGATACAAATCTTACCTTTAGAGAGACCACTGAAAGACGCCTACAGACTTTTGCCATGTAAATTAGCCATGATTCTGAAGCATCCAGAAAACTGGTGAACCAGCTCTGTTGGGCGGGTTCATTGCGAACTTGCTCAGATGTGAGAGTTCATTGCTTTCCAAGGATTGGATACAACACACAATAGCAAATCTACAGTACAAAATACTTTATTGCAGCGCACACCTTCTCCAACAATAGGCGATTGCTCTGGGTCAGCTCCATCCTTCTAAGACTTGCAAGGTGATGATGCCATGTACTGTAAATATGTCTTTAATCTTGTCCTTTAATGCTTAGTCTTTTAATACTCATTTCAAATAGAAGTCTATAATGTAGCATATAACCTTTGCCTTTTCCCAAACGTTCTCAGTGTTAGTTGAGGCGAGGTGATGTTTCGGGGGGGGGGGGGCCTGCTCCTTTTTTAGGGGGGGGGGCTGCTCCTTTTCTAGTTGGGTATTGAGCTCCAAGCAAATCTCCCAAATTCTAGGCAGAAGATGATGCTCACCCTAGCTTGTGATCCTGGCAGTCGAATGAAAATAGCAATAGCAATAGCACTTAGACTTATATACCGCTTCATAGTGCTTTTACAGCCCTCTCTAAGCGGTTTACAGAGTTAGCATATTGCCCCCAACAATCTGGGTCCTCATTTTACCCACCTCAGAAGGATGGAAGGCTGAGTCAACCTTGAGCCAATGAGATTTGAACCGCTGAACTGCAGCTAGCAGTCAGCTGAAGTAGCCTGCAGTGCTGCACTCTAACCACTGCGCCACCTCGGCCCCTAAAATCCTCCTTGCTTGCTTGTAATGTCCAGACGACACCTCTGCTTTCCCAACAGTATGCCATTTGCTATTACCTTTCCCGCTACGCACGCTCCCTTCCTACACCATTTTAGATTTGGTGGGGTGAGACTGCCTCTGGACATCAGCGCATCCATGAAAATACAGAATGTGGTTCAATTTGTACAGCAGTTGAAATACCTGCTTGTATGCCCGTCAATAAATGTATAGTGAAATGTCTGAATGCATGGGGGAAGTGTTGAGGGGGAAACAATTCTGCTTCCCCCCCTCCCCATCCCAGCTACAGGTAGTCCTTGACTTAACAACAGTTCATTTAAGGACTATTCAAAATTATAACAGCTGTGAAAACATGACAGTTTTTCACACTATTGCAGCATCCCTATGGTCAGGTGATCAAAATTCAGATGCTTGGCAACTGCTTCCTATTTATGACGGTTGCAGCATCCCAGGGGTCACATGATCCCCTTTTGCGACCTTCTTACAAGCAAAGTCAATGGGGGAGCCAGATTCACTTAACAACAGTGTTGCTAACTTAACAACTGCAGTGATTCACTTAACAACCGTACGAAAGAAAGGTCGTAAAATGGGGCAAAATTCACTTGACAGATGTTTCGCTTAGTAACAGAAATTTTGGGCTCACTTGAGGTCGTAAGTCGAGGACTATCTGTGTAGTTGTTTTTCCAAAGCACAGACAGCAGTCCCAATTTGATTTGTTCATACCTGGATTGCTTGGGCTCCTTTCAGTCACTTGCCCCCTATCTAAAAAGACAAAAGGATCTGGATAAAGGTTATGTAGAAAAAACATCAAAGTCAAAACTTTCAAGAGTGTGGCAGGGCCTTTTAGCAACAAGTCAGCAATACAGGAGTAGTGATTTGTGCAAGGTGTTTATCGGCAAAATGCATTGAATTGCAACCGGTCGGGTGTGGGGAGGAAGCATGTGCCTTACATAAGCAATTTGTATGTGAATAGGTTTGATGACTAAAAATATCAGAAGTGAGATTTTTATAATCAGTGTTATTTCATATATGAAATATTTACGTGAATTCATTTCATTTATCAAATTTTCTTAAATATGGAACATCTCAAGATCAACATTTTTTTACCTGCTCTAGCTGCTACCAAGTATGCACAAAGACAGTTAATCTGTATAAGGCAATACTTTTAAAAATCCCAAGCAATGTCTGTAATTTTTCCACTCCTGCTTCTTTGACATTACATTAAACACTACTTAAAGTATGACTTAGAGATTTGCCATTAGTTTCTTACGTAAAGAGTACACCAATATAAATCTTTTTTTAAAGAAAAGAAGATGCCTTCTTTCCCATTAATCTTAAAATGTTGAAATGAAAACTGGAACTTCTACATTAAAGTTAGAAAAGGGGCATTGGTCCTACCTGAACGCCTTTTCTCAGTGGAGGTTGCAGGATACGCCAGGAATGGAATGGGTGTTGACCTCGTCCTTCTTCCTAGAGACTGAGTCATCAATTTTACAGCCACGCCTCCTTGCCTCTCCCTCAGACTCCAATTATCGACGATGGCACAGCTGCAAGAACAAACGCTGATCCAGATATTAGTACCCCACCCCACCCCCGACTCCAGACCCTACGGTCGTTAGGGTGGGACTGGCCTATCCTGCAACCTCCATTGAGAAAAGGCGCTCAGGTAGGACCAACGCCCCTTCTCCAGTGGGATTGCAGGATAGGCCAGGAATGGGACATACCAAAGCATGGCAGTCCTATGGGCGGGTATCCGTTGGGGCTGGAGTGTCCATCGCCCTATGCACCTGTTGGAGCACTCTCCGGCCAAAGGAAGCGTCTGCCAAAGCGAACAGATCCAATCTATAGTGCCTAATAAAAGGTGAAGGAGAGGCCCAGGTGGCCGCCCTGCAGATGTCCTCTAGGGATGCCTGTGTCGACCAGGCCGCTGTGGTGGCAGTGCTCCTTGTATAGTGCACAGTAACCCGACTCGGCAGGGGAAGGGAATGACCTCATACGCTTTTGCTATACAAGCCCGGATCCAACGACCTATCGTGGAGGAGGAGACCTTGGTCCCCACCGATGCTGGCTGGAAAGACACGAATAGGGCCTCTGATCGTCTGGAAGGAGCTGTCCGCCTGATGTAGATACGGAGAGCCCTCCTCACGTCCAATGTATGCCACTCCCGTTCCCTGGCATGGGAAGGCCGAGGACAGAAGTTGGGTAAGATGAGCTCCTGGGCCCAGTGAAACAGGAGTTCCCTTCGGGATGAAGGAGGGATCCAGGCGGAGGATAACTCTATCCAGCTGGAAGATGCAAAGGTCCTCCCTGACCGAGAGGGCCGCAAGCTCCGAGATGTGTCTGGCAGATGTAATTGCGACCAGGAACGCCACCTTTAAGGTTAAATGTCTGAGGCTCGCTGCTCGGAGAGGTTCAAAGGGAGGAGCTGTAAGGGCCTGCAGGACTTTGGGTAAGTCCCAAGTCGGGTAACAATGGATCACTGGCAGCCGCAGGTTGGCCACGCCCCTTAGGAATGTCCGGATGACGGGGTGATGGGCAAGGGAATCCTGGCCACCGCTGGTTAAAACTGTGGCCAGGGCAACCACCTGCCTGCGGAGTGTGTTGTGGGACAAGCCCTTGTCCAATCCTTCCTGTAGGAAGTCCAGCACTTGCGGCACAGATGCTGAGGTGGGAACAATGTGGCCCTTGGAGCACCATCTGGTGAAACTTACCCAGGTGGCGTCGTAGATCCTGTTTGTGGATGGACGCCTGGCAGCTTGGATTGTCCCAATGACCTTGATGGAGAAGTGGTCCTTCCTCAGGAGGTCCCTCTCAAGTGCCAGGCGGTCAGGTGGAGCCACTGAGGCTCCATATTGAGTAAGACCCCCTGGCTGAGAGAGATTTTCTCCGGAGGGATTCTCCAGGGACAAGCCACTGACAGGCCGACCAGGTCCGCGAACCACGGATGCCTGGGCCAATATGGAGCGACAAGGAGAACCTCTGCTGCCAGAGGCAGAGGGGGGAAGGTGTACAACAAGTCCTTCGGCCACCTGCATCGTAGGGCATTGGTCCCTTCGGCCCCTGGGGACCTGAACCTCATGAAATAGCGAGGGAGTTGAGCGTTCTGTGACGACACGAACAGATCCACGGTTGGATGCCCGAACCTGCTGCAAATGTCCTGGAAGACATCTGGATGAAGTCTCCACTCTGTATGGTCCACCGTAAGTCTGCTCAGGCAGTCTGCCTGACGGTTCGAGGAACCGGCTATGTGTTCCGCCTTGATCGATAGGAGATTTGACTCCGCCCAATTCCCTAAGAGCAATGATTTGTTCATAAGGGGAAGAGAGTGAGTGCCTCCCTGGCAGTTGACATGAGCTTTAGCCGCCACGTTATCAGTCAATACTAGGACATGATGCCCTTTCAGGAGGACCTGAAAGTGGCGGAGGGCCAGATGGATTGCCCTTAGTTCCAACCAATTAATGTTATTTCGGAGGTCTTCTGGAGACATCGGCCTTGGGCCAGGTGGTTCTGGAGGTGCGTGCCCCAGCCAAATTGACTGGCGTCCATTGTGAGGGTGATGTGCTCGGGCTCCCTGAAGACAGAACCCTTACTGAGGGTCGAGGAGGTCCACCAGTGAAAGGACTGTAGGACTGGGGGAGAAACCCGGACCTTGACTAAGGAATTGGATTTGTTGGACCGCTGAAGCGGCAGTAAGAACCACTGAAGGCTCCGGGCATGCAAGCGGGCCCAGGGAACTATCCCCATACATGACACCATTTTGCCAAGCAGACGGGAGAGTGTGGCCACGGGAACCCTAGGAGACTGCACGACCTGGTGAACCAAATCCACTATGCTTTCATTCCTCTCCTGTGAGAGAAATACCTCACCACTGACGGTGTCAATGACAGTGCCCAGGTGAACCAGGCGGGTGGTGGGTTTGAGATGGCTCTTTTTATGGTTAATAGAAAAATCATATTCTTCTAAGGTCTGCATTGTCAGTCGGAGGTCTTCCATCGCCCTGGAGGGAGACGAGGCCTGCACTAAGATATTACCTAAGTAACATTGCAGTCTCACCGGGATGGCTCTCAGGTGAGCTGATAGGGCCGCCAGAACCTTAGTAAAATATCTGGGGGCTGAAGCCAGACCAAACGGCAGTGCCCTGTATTGAAAATGCTGATCTGCGTAGCAGAACCAGAGATACTTGCGATGACTAGGCAAAATAGGAAGATGTAGGTAAGCCTCTGTTAAATCGATGGAGGTTAGATCGCCAGATCCCTTCCAGAATTGAGCGAAGGGAACTCATTTTAAATCTCTTGTAGACCAGGTGGGTGTTAAGTCTTTTAAGATCTAAGATCGCTCTCCACCCCACCCCACCCTGAACTCTTCGGTACAATGAATAAAATGAATAGACCCCCTGTCTCCTCTGGTCTACTGGGACCGGCTCTATGGCCTTAATTTCCAAAATATGTTTAATGGCGGAGGCCATGAGTCCTCTTTTAATGCTGTTGGTGGAGACAGGGCAATGCACGAAGTAGTTCGGGGGCATGGAGAGGAACTCCAGAGGAAGGCCGAATTTCACTGCTTTGATTACCCAAATATCAGTTGTTGTTTCCGCCCACTGATCTACAAAGAGAGCCAAACGTCCTCCTAGTGGAGGGTTGGCCTGAGACTTATTTTTGTCTGCGGAACTGGCGACCTCCTGCCCCTTGAAATGGCCGTCTGTTCTGGAAGGTCTGTCTGGGTCTATCCCAAAAACCAGACCGGTCTGGCTGGTGGTCCTGCCTGGGGGAAAAGAATCTCTGCTATTGGTTCCCCTCGAGTTCATAGGGACGAAAGGAATACCTGCAGCCAAACGGAGTGGGACGACGGTCAGCTCTTCTCAAGGATGTAGGTAAGATTTTTCTTTTGTCCTTATTTTCTATTAAGAGCAGCTCCAGCGATTCCCTGAATAGCATGCTTCCCGAATATGGGGCAGAGGCTAGTCTCCATTTTGTTTTGGCATCCGCCTGCCACTGACGAAGCCAAAGGAGCCTCCTAGTTGAAACAGAGGCGGCTAAAGCTCTGGAGGCGTACTTGACCGCATCAAGAGTAGCGTCGGCGGAGAATTGGGTAGCTGCGATTAATTTATTGAGTTCTTGGTGGATGCAAACCTCTTGTGGTGAGACCTTAGCTTGTAGTTGACACAACCACAGGAGAGAGGTGCAGTTAAAGAAAGAAGCCGCTGATGAGGCTTTAACCGCGCAAGCCGCGGCTTGGTGCACTTTTCTGAGAGACAGTTCAGATTTCTTGTCTTCCGCCCTCAGGTTCTCTGCTATGTCCCCTGTCAGGGATGGAGTGGGGGTGGAAAGGGCCGCTACCGGGCCATCCACCGCAGAATCTGGGACAGGGAAGGCCCCATGTTGTAAAATCTCTTGTCGTTAAGACTTGGCATGGGTAACACTGCAGGATGCAACCACTGATTTTGAATGACATTAAGGAACAGGCTCAGAACAGGAATGAAATCCTGCTCCAATACTGGGGCAGAAAATAGTTCCCAGTCTGGACCTTGGGAAGGTTGGCTCTGACCTAAATTAGAAGGCTCCTCCTCTAATTGAGCAGTTGTTTTAGCCTTATATAGTAAGGACTTAAATAACCCCGAAGGGAACAAACCAGAGAAGGCGGGGGTGTCTGGGGTGAAACCCTCATCCTCAGATAAGTCCAGATCCCTCTGGCCACCTTCCTCTAAATTAGACTTCTCGCTCCCAATGGCGCGGCCAGTTGATTGGTGCTCAAACTCCGAATGTACTACCGGTTGAGCCGCCTGCTGCTGAAGAAGATCCAGGGAGATAGGGGGTGGCTGGGGGTGTTGCTGCCACGCAGCCGAAATACCCCTGGAAATTGCCTGGGAAATATAAAGTTTGATATTCTCAGGCAGATCTGGCTCCTGGGCTTCACTCTGGCACAAGCCCGCGGCTGTAGGTGTGAACGTAGCCTCAGGAGGGAAGTGAGCTCTACAGGGAGGTTGTTGCCACCTGGTTGGAGCTGAACAGCCAAAAGGATCTTCTCCTGTTTCTGCAATGGTAAGCAATGCAGGCGAGGGAGATAGCTGAACAGCGCCCTCTGTCAGCCAAGATTGAGGAGCCAAGCTACCCGGGATGGCTGAGTCAGAAATGACAGGGCAGGAAACAGAAGCCGAAGCAGAGTCAGGCATTGACAGCTTGGCTGTTTGCTTTTTTTGCGCTTTAGCTATTTGCTTCTCTAAGGCTTTTTGCCTTCTCTCCGCATCTTTTAATTCAGCTTTAGAAGCATGAGTTTCCTTAGGCTGGTTGGATGCCTCTTAGCCCTTCTTTCTGCCCCTCTCTGACCCAGTCAGGGTTTTGGTCATAGAGGAGGTATCATGCTCCTCTGATATGACAGGGCGATCTGCCATTTTAGCTGCCTCAGGGAGACAAGCGGCAAGAAAAATGGCAAGGCAAGCTCCGAAGATTTAGAGGCTTCTGAGGGTAATACTTAGCAGAACTAAGGCAGGGACCCTTTTTTTTAGCAACTCCGGAGCGTCCAATGGCAGTGAAGGCGGTGACGGCTGTGCCGTGAGACCACAGACTAGCCAGCACACACGCCAGTGATTTCCACTGAGGATCGCTAATTACAGGCGGCTAGCTTGGGCGGACCCAGGGCACCCAGCTCCGATGTCAAGGGAGCGCAACAAACTCAATTTCCAAGAGCCAACAGCAAGACAAGTTAGAAAAACTTCGCTCCGAGGTCAGGAGTGACCGTTAAGGCGGGAAAGAGCGCTCAAAATGTCGGCGGCTTGCCAGCATTAGCTGGGACGGCCAGCACGACCTGTCAAAATCCGCGATCGGCAAACCGCGAAAGGCGCCTAATTTAAACCTCAAGCCTTGAGCAGAAGTCTCCACAGCAATCACCAAAGGAATCAGAAACTCTGAAATTCAATTTTTCTTTTGCCTAAAGTCTGACAGCCAACGAAAGCGTCTCTCTCAGGCTGGACTGAGTCGATAACTGGGGGAGAGGCAAGGAGGAGTGGCTGTAAAATTGATGACTCAGTCTCTAGGCAGAAGGACGAGGTCAACACCCATTCCATTCCTGGCCTATCCTGCAATCCCACTGGAGAACATTGCAATTATACAGAAAAAGATGACAAATATCCTATCAATAAATTAGTTCAGAGAGCTTTGTGACACCTTAGACTTAGAGGTTTTTTTCACTCTCATAGAGCATTGTGGAAGGAAATTAGAGAGAACCCTTGGCTATTCCCATTTTTGTAAAACTACTCATAAAGTAATAGCCATATTTTTGCTACCTTTGGAATTAAACTTCCTCTAAAACAAATCTCAACTATACATTTTAGTCCCACTGCTGAAGGAAGAATTCAGAAGTGCCTATTTGCATTACCTGAGGTGATTAAAATTCTGAGTTGAAATGATTTGTGCATAATTTATTACTCTTGATGTCATTTTCCTCATACAATAACTTCCCCCTAATATCTCATATTAATTTAAAGAAGAAATCTGGGTACAATATTGTGCTACCCATACATACTGTACATTCATAATCCCTCCCTCTCTTTCAGAGGAAACATAGCCTTGAAGAAATTTGGAACTCTGAGGTTGGGAACAGGAGTTTCTCATAATTTTCACATTTTCTTTTCTTTTACAATTTCTGTTTAATTGCAAGAATTGGTAATCAGAAATGTGGTTTTAGTCTTGCATGAACAAATAATTACTCTTGGCATTTCAAGATTCATCATGAAAAAATAAAGCATAATTGATTAGAAATTAGCACAATAGAGAAGAGAGACCAAGAGGGAGAGAAATAGTTTATATAATTTCTTCTACCTAAAAACGAAGTAGTTAGGACCAGCATAGAACCAGAATAAATACGTGCTATCACTTTGTGCTACTCACTTTTATCAGTCTCAAATTCTTAGCCTTATTATATAAAAAAATAACTCACCATTTTGTAATATGGTTGCTTTTCAACTTTACGATTAGTTGTTATATTAAGATTCTGCAATATTTTATCGTCTTCCTAGATTTAATTCAAACTGCTTATTAATGTTTATAGATAGAAAAATATATTTACTAATTGTTTACTATGATTGGACTGGTTATGATATAAGTATGGCTGGTGTTTATTTAGCAATAGCAATAGCAATAGCACTTAGACTTATATACCGCTTCATAGTGCTTTACAGCCCTCTCTAAGCGGTTCACAGAGTCAGCATATTGCCCCCAACAATCTGGGTCCTCATTTTACCCACCTCAGAAGGATGGAAGGCTGAGTCAACCTTGAGCCGGTGAGATTTGAACCGCCGAACTGCAGCTAGCAGTCAGCTGAAGTAGCCTGCAGTGCTGCACTCTAACCACTGCGCCACCTCGGCTCATATTTGGACTTGGTAACAGCTTTAATATTTCATATTTTCCCTTTAATTCTAAGAAGCTTAGATTTTATGCCAGTCCTTTTCTACATTATGAACTAAAATACAACAGTGCATGAATAGTGCAGAATCACTCCAATAATCTACATCTCTTCAATTGTTTTGGAAAATTTTGATGAACAATATTAGGGGGACATCAACTATTAGGGTATGTGGGGCTAAATAAATCAATGTGCAATGGTTCATTGACCATCTTTGTTGTAAAACAAATTGTCTGTGATTGTATAATCAAATAAAGAAGCATCTTGGGTTTGAATGGAGATACATTATTTGTAAATCCCACATTCTTTTATAGTTTCAGAGTTACCGTTAAATATGGGAAAATTGCAATTGCACACTAGTAGACACATGTTCAGCTGACATGATTTACCTTTTGCTTTCAACCATCCTTTTGCTTTTTTAATCAGTTATTAATGTGCCTTTATTGTCAAGGTTGAATTGCAGAAAAGATGCTTTGATCTTGCAACTATGGGAAGGCTATTGGTTGAATAGTGGCCTATCAACTTCTTCCTCTTTCTCATTTATTTGCTTGCCACCACCCTTAAACAAAACTAAACATGCAGTTTGCTCAGCCTTAAATAGCCCAAAGCAAAATTTCTTTATTGACTTTAATTGTTAATGCACTATGACCGGGCTTTGTGGCTTAGCCATGTTGAAATTCTAGGTTTTGTTGACGCTCATGTAGCCTTCAGGTTCAATTAACCTTTCCATTTAACATATTATGAGAGTTCATGCCATTGGTGTGTGAACTTCTGCTGCTCTGATCTTTCTTTTTGGTATGTGGTTCTTTAAACAAACAGTTTCAACATATTCCTTTTTCTTGTTTCTCTTGTGTCTTTGGCGTGCATTTTAAAGATCTGTAGGCACTTAAAGGTCAATAAGTGTCACTAGTTTTGTGAGATGGTCAGCTATGTAATTTTTTAAGAATAAATAAAAGTAAAAATTGTGAAATATGTCTAATATTATGTCTTTAAAAGTTGGCTTTATTCAAACTAACTATATCCTGCTGCCAATGACATGGTAGGATTTTATTTCTGTGTTTTACATAGACACTCTTGCTGCATTGTATAAATTAGACTACATGCTTTGAAAGATTAGTCCAGTTAGAAGATGGGATGGCCCCAGGTTTCATTTCTGGCTCTTCTGGGTAGGATTGAAAACACTGTGATGATACTGCTAGTTACACTAATTCTGCATAAGGTAATGTCTTGTGTTATAGCGCCAAAGGTCTATTTCTAATGACAAAGTTGTTTTTACTGAAACATTCGCCCCTGTTTCTTTTTATAAAGATTTGGGTCTTGATAACTAAATAAGAATGATGGGTACACCTACTCAATGTGAAAAAAGTATTGGGTTTTAAAAGTAGCGTTAATTCAAATTTACGGTAGGGAATCACATAATTAGTGCCTAAAATTAAAGTATGAAAAACCAAATTAAAAAAACCACTCCAAGATAACGTGTACCCTGGATACATTAAGCTTGACTTTTTTTTCCCCTGTTTGCTGTCTTTTTTTTAGAGCAGATGAAGTGTTATATTCCATTTCCCTACTTTCTATCTTGTTGGCCTGTAGATTGTAAATCAAGCCTGAGACCTGCATCCCAGTTTTGTTCTGAGTAAGAGGAGCCACGGGCGGGGGGGGGTGCTTCTTCCTTTGTCAATCTGTTAATTTAAATTGGTATTTTCCATTTTGGGAAGAGTAAGTAACTGTGTGCAAAAGCTGCTGCCGCTGCCTGTCAAATATGAAGCCACATTTCTACATTGCCCATTATGATTAGGAAACTTGATGGTTGCTCTTACTGATGCAACTGTATGAATGTCCACTGTCTGTGCAGTGGATGTCATGGCTTCTTAGACTGGTGATTTTGTATGAACATCAGAGAGTGTGAAAGCCATGGAGATGAAAGGCATATATCCTGCCTCTCCCTTCTCATCCTTGGGGCACAGTTGCTTCTCCCCTACTGTGAAAGGGGTACTAAAATTCCCCAAGTCCTTGGAAGAGATATATCCCATCTAGTGGAAATAAAGAAAGACAGCAATCCCAAACTAATCAGTGGTGCCCTTAGGCTGCTTCAGTTTCTGTGACCAATTAAAAGAGTTGAGGGGTAAGCTGAGGAGAGGAACCAGAGGGGATTGTATAAGAAGAGGGAGCTGATTGTAAAAAGTTTGGGCAAATTAGGCTGCCTGAAAGATCCAATTTGCATGTTGAAGAGGCAGGAAAGGTTCAGAGGGTGAAATCCAATTAACAAATCAAAGGCAGCCCCATAATTAATGGGAGCCAGAAGATATAAATAGGGCCAAGATGTATATTCAAAATGGATAAATAGACTTATTCCTGCAAGGATGTCTTGATTCAAGAATATGTCTGACTTCAAGCTCATAAGTAAAAATTTATCCAGCTGGACATCCATATTCATATCAGATCTCTGGCATGGAAAACTTTACATTTAATGAACTGAGCAAAATTATGAATACTAGCTTACTACAAATCTCCAGGCAAGAATTTCAGGAAACTGTTAGGACAGGAAGCACTATTACAATGATATTTGTAGATACTTCAAAAATGGAAACAGACGTGGAAAACCAAGAAAACTATTGCAAAAGATCTCTAGGCTCCAAATGTTTCCAAGTCAGAATAGCAATAGCAATAGCAATAGCACTTAGACTTCTATACCGCTTTACAGTGCTTTACAGCCCTCTCTAAGTGGTTCACAGAGTCAGCATATTGCCCCCAACAATCTGGGTCCTCATTTTACCCACCTCAGAAGGATGGAAGGCTGAGTCAACCTTGAGCCGGTGAGACTTGAACTGCCGAACTGCAGCTAGAAGTCAGCTGAAGTAGCCTGCAGTGCTGCACTCTAACCACTACGCCACCTCGGCTCATAAGAATAGATAGTAACTGATTCCAAGAAGATTGAACAAAGATGAAAGGAGTGTACTGAGATGTCAAAATCTGAGTAGAGATGTCAAAACGCAATATATCCCCTATTATTAAATAATTAATTAATAATTAATAATTTAATTAACAATAATTGAATAATAATAATAATAATAACAATAATAATAATATTAATATTAATTATTATTATTATTATTATTATTATTATTATTATTATTATTATTATTAGAAATAAATGTGATAATTCCCAAAAGACAACATTGGTTTGTCAGGAATCTCACTTGATTTTGGGAATATTGTAAACATAATATATCTTGACTTCAGCAAAACATTTGAGGGAATATTCCATAACATGCTAATTTGCAAGCAATTCCAGTGTAAGCTGGAAGATAATAACAATTGTTAGATACATGATTGGCTTGAAAATTGTAATCAGAGAGTACTTCTCAAATTGGAGAAGTATTCGGTAGAGTGCCACAACATTTAGTTTTGTTTTGATGACTTGGATGAAGAAGTGACTGGAACATCGATAGAGATAGTTGAGATTTGATGAGATAGTTGATAATTTTAGAAAATATAACCCACATTCAAAATGATCTTCATGGATTAGAGAAACTGACTCAAAGTAACTAAATAAAATTTAACTCAGAAATCCAAAGTACCTTCATTTGATGGAAAAACAGTCAAATGCATTGAGGTAGTATAGTGAATATCTGACTTGATAGTAGAACTTGTAAAAAACAACAACACCCTGCAATAGTAATAGATTAAAACCTGAATATAAGCCAACAGTGTTTAAAAAAAAAAAGGCAAATGCAATTTTAACAAACATCAACTGAAGTATAATTTCCAAATCCTGGAAAGTAATTTTTCCAATTCATTTTGTTTCATAGATCCCACTTCAAGTAGATTAAAAGAAATACAAAAAAGTTTAGAGAGGGATAATGGACATGATGAGAGGACTAGGAACTAAATCCTAGAAATGGAAGGAGCTGAATGTATGTAGCCTTAAGAAACAACAGCAATGAATTGGTCTTGATAACCTTAAATAGACCTTTCCAATTCTACATTTTTTTCATACCTGCCTGGTGTTCATCCTATTTGATTGGAAAAGAGTCCATTTCTTTTATACTGTCTTTTTATAATTGATCATAATAGTTTTTCCACCATGATTAAGATCTCTTTAAGTGTGGCCACCTCAATTTACAGTTCACATTTAAAGAAGAGGTCTCTTACATCTTTCTAATCCTCAACGTGTTCACTCGTTAAATTATACATATGCTAATGAAGTGTGAAAATCAACCAAATGACAATTCTCTGTAATCACTTAATGTCTCCAGAGCATTGTGGATTGTTTTTTATTATTATCTTATGATTTGCAACTCATTCTGAGTCATGTTTCATTTAGGGCGTTGTTCCAACAGCTGAGGTTAATTAGCATTTTGTCCTATATTGTTTTAGAAAGATGCTCAGGTGGGTATTTGCACCCCGAGAACTGCCTGCATTTGCGATTGTGAATTAATTGAGTGTCTTGTTTTTATTAGAACCTGAAATGACTTTTTTTTTCCCAGTGTCCGGATGCTGCCCACTGCAGCCTAAGAATATTAAATGCGATAAAAAATTAAAATGTATTTTGCTAGTACGGTGAAATAAGGTAGTTAAGAGTTGTATTCAGTTGTGAGGCTCTGATTCTAGTCTATCTAATTAATCAAAATCAAAAGTGACGGCCAATCTGTGATTCTTGCTTCTCTCACAGGTTGTTGTAGGGATAAAAATAAAATGTTTCAAACCTTCTTGAGCTCTGGAGAAAGGTAAAACATAAGTGACATCAATTTCAGGTTGTTTATGCTGATATGCATTTATTTGGATTTTCTGTAAGGCTATTTAGTAGACTCACTCCAAATCATTTCTTCTTCACCTTGCTGGCATTACTGGTTTCTTTTAAAGTTAGAATATTTACTATCTAGCTTTATTATGCGGTTGCATTCATTTTTACTTTTTATCTTGCTTCATAGAACCGTCTTTGCTAATAGTAAAGATATAGTACTTTGCAGTTTAATTTTCATGATAGTAGTGAATGTAGGCTGTAGTTAAAATTTCAGAATATCTACACATGAATAGTTTGACTGGCCAATCTTCTGGGAAATAAAAGGCTTCCTGAAAAAGGATCATATTTTGATTTGCTTTTCTCTGCTGAAAGTAAATCAGTTTGTTGGGATCTAGGGAGACAATCCTTAAGTTATAGAATTTTGCTAGATGAACTGTGGAAAATATTCACTGCCATTTTAGGGGGAGGGTAGTCTTTTTGTAGAGCACTTCTGTTTCATCAGTGTAAACAAGAAAATAAATAAATAAACATTCCAAAACATGTTGTTGATATTTCTGTCAATGTTCAAAATATTCTTTCAGTTTGAGAAAAAGAAATCAAAATATCATTTCCTTTCTTTCCCAGTTTGCATCTTAGTATCCTTTAAAAAAATCATATTTCATGAAACATCAGATGAAATAATGGTGACTTCTCATAATGCTGCTAGGTAACCAACATTGTGTAAAAATAGTTGTGTATTTGACACTGTTTTAATTTGCATTAGAAGCAGAATTCTCCAGCTGAGATTTTCATGAATGCCTTTGTGTCCTTAAAATGTAGGACACTGAACTTTGAGACTAGAATCATTCCCAACATTACACATCTCCCATTAGACTGGGAGGCAGAAAAATATCCCACAAGAAGGCTTTGGCAAACAACTTGTGTGCTGTTGCCAAGAAAGCCACATGGATACATCCATGCAGTCCCTAGGAGCCAAACTCAACTTCATTTTCTTAAAGAGACAGATCTATCATGTAGATCTATCATGTAGGTATTACTGAGATAAAAGGTAAAATCTCTTGTTATATAAATAAAACTGGTAGAAAATACTTGCAATCACTCTATCTTATTTGGTCTATAGAAAGCATATTAAAAAGTCAGGAAAGTAAAATAGAATTGGAAGTGCAATTGTGTTCTGATGATAAACATGTGATTTCTAAAATGTAAATTCCATAATACAGGTTAAAGAATATATGATAAAGTGAGGTAAGAATTTTGATTGCAATATAGAAATGGTTCACTGGAAGAATATGTGGATAAAAGGATTGAAGTTTACATTATGCTATGATCTTAAAGATAATTTTTATAAAATGATATATCGTGAGACCAGAGAAACTATCTACAATGTATAAAGGAATTTCAAATGTATGTTGGAAATGTGAACAACATGAAGGGATATTTTATCATGCTTGGTGGACATGTAAAAACAAAACTTTAAAAATGGATTCAAATACATTCATACAAAGAATTGTAATTTTCAGTGGAAGCCAGGACTTTTCCTTATAGAACTCATGGCTAAATAGAAAAGAACTATGGAAGATTATTTCAGTATATGATAACTGGAGCAAGATAACCTTATGCAAAAAGGGAAAAATACGTAATAACCTATTACATTGACAGAACTTGATGAGATGGACAAATTGACTTCTTTGTTGAAAACCCTTATGGATTTTTTGCATGGGAAAGAAAACAATTTTGTGATTTAAAGTTTTGATGATAAGAAAGAATAGTTTATTGAAAGAAGGGAATTATGATGAAATCTGTGTGAGAGATGTTTGATTAGAATTGTTTGTATAACTGCTGAAATCAGAAGCACTTCTTCATATACACCTAATCCTCGATTTACGACCACAATTGAGCCCCAGATTTATGTTGCTAAGCGAGACAGTTATTAAGTGTATTTTATCCCATTTTACTACCTTTCTTTCCACAGTTGTTAAGTGAATCACCACAGTTGTTAAGTGAATCACCACAGTTGTTAACTGAATCTGGCTTCCCCATTGACTTTACTTGTCAGAAGTTTGCAAAAGATGATCACATGACCCTGGGACACTGCAACCGTCATAAATATGAGTCAGTTGTCTGAATTTTGATCATGTGATCATGGGGATGCTGCAACGGTCATAAGCATGAAAAACAGTCATAAGAGCCGAGGTGGCGCAGTGGTTAGAGTGCAGTACTGCAGGCTACTTCAGCTGACTGTTCAGCAGTTCAGCGGTTCAAATCTCACCGGCTCAAGGTTGACTCAGCCTTCCATCCTTCCGAGGTGGGTAAAATGAGGACCCAGATTGTTGGGGGCAATATGCTGACTCTGTGAACCGCTTAGAGAGTGCTGTAAAGCACTGTAAAGCGGTATATAAGTCTAAGTGCTATTGCTACTTCGTTCAGTGCCATTGTCACATCAAACTAAATGAACAGTTGTAAGTCTAGGATTACCTGTATATGTCTTCTGTACTTTTTATTTTCTTTTTCTTTTGTCTGTCTTCTTATTTTATTTTATTTTCTCCTCTCTTTTTCTTTTTCACATTTATTTTACTTTTTTCTTCTTCGTTGGAATGTTTTTCTTATCTATGCAAAATCTTTGAATAAAAACTTTTAAACCAAAGAATATAAAAAGAACTGGAAAAGCGGGAATACATTTCTTTTACTTACTGTACTGGATGTGCAAACTCCAGCCAGCTTATTGGATAAGAGGAGTTCCTGGGCTTTGAACTACGTGAATGCTTGCTAATCTCCTGCCTCAGGCTGCAATTCTTGGACCAAGCTCAAGCAGGCTGGCTTGCAAAGGCTTTGCTTGTGGCCTCCTGAGTTAATTACATTCTCCCTGTGTGTGAGCTTGATTTCTCTTTATGTACACTCATCCATTCATCCTTCTTGGGGGTCAATCTGCCAAATCCCTCTATGAGCATGCTGGCAGAATAGAATCTAGTTCTCTTTAGCCATGATCACAAAAGCAGTTGAGATACTGTCTTGATGGGCCATTTCCTTTCTGTTTTTTCCTCTTTGATGGGATTACATATGTGGCTGTGTGTGTGTGTGTGTGTGTGTGTGTGTGTGTGTGTGTGTGTGTGTGAATAACCTCACTTTCCTTAGAAGAGTAAACATTCCTCAAAGTCCATGGATGCTAATTACCCCTCTGAAAATACTCCCAGTTAGAGTATTCACAGGGCTGGCAACATGGGACAGGTTTAGGTAGCTGGATCCATCTCTGCCTTTTTCCTGCTCTCCAATTCCCTTCCCCAATCCCCATAGCAAGAGGGAAAATAGACCAAAAATACGGATATCTGAAATCTTAAAGTCTGAAATCTGATAGATTACTCTCTAATCTCAGGATTTATAAATAGAACAGAATAGAATAACAGAGTTGGAAGGGACCTTGGAGGTCTTCTAGTCCAAATAGCGTGACTCTCGTTGGAAGAGTCAAGGGGTTTTTATTGTGCAGTTTAGTCTTACTCAGCCCTGCTCCCCATTAGATATGTTGGATTCTAACGCCAGGTTCCAGTCTATATTGTCAAGAAGAATATTTCTCCCCCCCCCCCACGTTACATTCATTTTTCTACCAGTGCCTTTTCTTTAAAACAGGAATAAGTGTTCCTGTCTCAAAGGAACAAGCAGTTAAAGAATGAATTACTTAATGTCCTGTTTAATCTGATGTAAAACCACTTTTGTAAATATGCTGCTTTGGAAAATAGTTTGAAAAGCAAACAAAAGCATTTCTATACCTTCAATTCTATTGTAAGCATATTTTATTGGACATCAGCTAGAATTTAGTAACTGTACAACTTCAGATTGCAGTATTCATATGGTAGAGCATAGGGCCAGCTAAATATCATTTATTTCAGACTAAAGTAGAACAAAATGGAACAATTATTTTCTGTGATTTTGAAAATACAGTATAGTTCTCTATATTGTCTTTTTCTCACCCACATTACTCTGCAGTCACATATTCAATTTGCAATTAAGTATTATTCCAAGATCTTTTTCATAAGTACTATTCTATATGAGGTAAAGTCATATTCTATTCCTATGTATTTAATATTTATTTCGTAAGTGGACTTTGCATTTGTCTGTTACATTGCCTGCTGCTGCATTTTTTCCCCTTTTTTTATACATTCCAAAGTAATAGCTTTTCCATCCAATCTTAAACCATCTGCAGATTTAATAAGTGTTTCTCTATCTCTAATCCAAGTCATTAATAAGTGTTGATTTTCCCCCAGTTTGATTAACACTTTGGGGGTATGACTTCAAGTCATTATGTATCCACTTAATTATCATGCTTAACTAGCTTTCTAATTAGCATATCAGGGAGTACTTCGCGAAAACAAGATATATTATGTCTAGTGTATTCCTACAATCTATTATGGAACTTAGCTGATCAAAAACTGAAATAAGAATGTATCTTCTTAATTACTCTTGACAAGTCCATGCCAACATATATTCATCTCTTCATGATCTGCTATCATGGATATTGATGGTCAACTGGCAGGTCTCTAATTTTCTGGGTCTTCCTTCTGTCCCATATTGAAGACATTTGTTTTCTTCTACTGATCTGGCTCTTCACCAGTTCCCTAAAAATTATCAAAGATAATACATAAGTGCCAGATCAGACCATCATATAGATCCTTATTATTTTAAGGAAACAATTCATTTGCTTCTGAAGATTTCAACTTATTCAAAGTGTTCTAAGGAAGATGGAGATATTTGGATTTCCAAACTGAAATAGGCATTTTTTGTCATATACACTTCTCCATCTCTTGCATATTTTGAACAAATAGAATCCTTCAGTTGCTATAGTCCAGTCATGAAATCATCCCATCAGGCCTCTATAATAGCCATTAAATAGTATTTACTGCTGCCTTTCTGTAGTACTGTAAGAAATCAATCTCATCTTGTTTGTTCTCTGTTTTCTGAACATTATTGTATGGCTAATGAAGGACATTGACTTTGTAAACCAATGTGATTCCTATGAGTGATTTAAGAGGTCCCCTATCAGCAGCAATATACCTGCTCTCTATGGTGCAAAAGTCTTTATCTGAAATCCTTAATTCAGGATTTTTATTTCTATTCTCATCAGGATTCAGTTTACATCCTTTTGACAAACACATTCCTGTCAGTCTTTTTGATGGACAATCCATTAATTCAGTAATTCAGACCATGATCCAAAAATCCATCCTGTATCATTGGATTATTATATTGAGATTCCTATAATATATAAATATAGTTTTATAGGCCAGGCTAGCATATTTTTAAAAGGGGCATCCTTGCTAGATCTCTCTGTTACACTTCTAGAACTGAGTGCATCTTAGAAAACATTTGGAGACTCATCCCTTACTGCTTAGAATGCAACAAAATATTTTTATTGACAGACAAGTTATTTTTTCAGAGGAGTTTAGCTACAGTTATTTAACTGTTTATTGAAGAAAGCTTTTGAGAAACCTCAAGAGTTCCCTGGTTCACAACATAAAAATTATGGGCATACGTTTGCATGTGATTTTCTTTATTGAATTGTATCATTCTACCTGAAGAGATTTACACAAAGACCAATATTAAGTTTGATTTTTAATCTAATGTATTCAATTTAGATGATACCCAACTCTGGAAGGTGTTGATATGAAGTTCTCGATCTCCGCTCATCCCAGAGTGTATTTGTAACATGTTCCATTTGTCATATTTTCCAATATTGTTTTTTATTATTATGCCTATGAGCCTTGTGTCCCTTATGCAAAAAAAAAAAAATTCCTTCATTACAAGGTAGTCCTCGCCTTACAACAGTTCATTTAGTGACTGTTCAAAGTTACAACGGCACTGAAAAATGTGACTGATGACCATTTTTCACACTTATCACCACTGCAGCATCCCCATGGTCATGTGATTTACACTTGGATGTGTGACAACTGGTTCATATTTATGACAGTTGCAGTGTCCTGGGGGTCACATGATCCCCTTTTGAGACCTTCTGACAAGCAAAATCAATGGGGAAGCCAGATTCACTTAACAACCGCGTTCCTAACTTAACAACTGCAGTGATTCACTTAACAAATGTGACAAGAAAAGTTGTAAAATGGGGCAAAACTCACTTAACAAATGTTTCACTGTACAACATAAATTTTGGGCTCAATTGTGGTCGTAACTCAAGGACTACCTGTATCTTTATTTTGTTTTGGGAGGAGGATGGGATTCCTTTGGAAAACAAATAGTGAGCTCTTAAAGCGCTGTAGAAATCTTACATCTTGAGGTTACCTTCCCTAGGAAGGTAACATATTGATTCTTTTTTTTCCTTCAATCATATTGTTGATGCACTGGTATCCAAAAGAAAGTTTCTTGGAAATAAACTTCATGCATTTCTTTGAAATTTACTTCCAAACATGCATATTTAAATTGTAACAGGAACTGATGCTTGGTTCATCCAGGCCTCCAACGCTGTCTAAAATATAGCTAGAGAGATATGCATCTTCATTGCAAGACTAGGGATAATTAAGGCAATAAGTATGATGACGGTCGATTTGCTGTAGACACCTATCATTAGTTGCCACTGATCAACATTTTATTGAAACAAGTAATAATCTTTGGAACTATGGAGAGATTGCTTGTCTACCTTTCTTTTGTGACATGGCCTTAACCCATGGGAAATTACATTTTATATTCGGTGCACAGGGCATAGCAAAAAGCGAATCTCTTTATGCAAAACATCTGAGTCTTTCGGTAAGAGCCCTGCAAAAGCTTCCATTTAAGCCCAGCTAATTATGACTAGCAACCTGTGCCATAAATTAAAGCTTACAATGAGCTCATGACCAGTCAAGGTCTGTAATGTTTACAAGCCAGAAGGTCATGGAGAAAAACAGCAAGGATCAGCCCTTTAATATGCCATTGGCCTAGCTGTCAAAATTATTAATTAAATTTTATCTCCTCTCCTGCATGCTTGAGCGCCACCAATAAGAATCTTCCGATGAGAGGACTCCATGCGTAGGAATAATTGGGTGCTTATCACAGGCCAACCAGTCTTTTAATATGATGTTTTGGTTGGCAGCTATCAAAATGTTACCAGGATATATATATTGATATATATCGATATATATATTGATATATATATCAATATATATATATATATATATATTGATAGATAGATAGATAGATAGATAGATAGATAGATAGATAGATAGATAGATAGATAGATGATAGATAGATAGATAGATAGATAGATAGATGATAGATAGATAGATGATATAGATATAGATATATTGATATATTGATATATACATATATATTGATACATACATACATATCCATCCATCCATCCATCCATCCATCCATATCTATCTATCTATCTATCTATCTATCTATCCATCCATCCATCCATCCATCCATCCATCTATCTATCTGTATCAGAGGTGGGTTCAGACCGGTTCGCCTGAACCGGTAGCGACCCGCTGGTGACATCACGATGACATCACCGATCCGGTTCGGTCGGTACCTGTCCGTGGGCACCGCCATCTTTTTTTTACTTTTTTTTTTTAAAAAAAATTCTTCTGTGCATGCGCAGAAGCCGCAGTTTCTTATTTTTGGCTTTTTTAAACAAAATTTTTTAATTTTTTCCCCCACTGCGCATGTGCGCGTGCACGCGGCCACGCGGCGTGGCCACGTGGCGCGGGAGGAAGCGAACCGGCAGCGAGGTGAGTTAGAACCCACCCCTGATCTATATCAGTAGAGAAGTCTTTGGATTTTAGATCTTTAGACAAAGAAGATAACTGGGTATCGATAGAATATGGACTAATAAATGTATCCATCAGTACCTTTAGGGGAAAAGAACCCCAGTGAGTGTATCTCATAAATCCCTTATGGAAAATATTATGAAGGAGAAGCATTTTTGTAGAGAATAAGTAGATTAAAGAAAATCTTCTCTTTTCTGCATTTTAGTCTTTAAAAACTATTTTGATTTAGTTTATTACTGTGTCTCGGGCAGATCCCAAATGCCTTAAAAAGATTTCTCATTCTTCTCTCACCAAGAGCATTAAAACTTAATATGTAAGGGTTTTTTTCTTTTTCTCTTTTTAGGCATTGTATTTGTCATTCTGACTTCCAAACCCTGCTCTGCCATTCAGTTCCTCCTGTGTGTTGGGCACGATTTTGCATACAAATTACCTGACAGAGGATGCACGAGATATCTCTGTGATGTGCTAATAGAAATATCAAAAGCTAGGTCAGGTTAGAGAACAGTAATAGCTACAGGCCCTCTCTTATGAGAAAGATGAGAAGCACTGCAATGCTATTTGATGCAGTAATTTTTACCATACCAAGCTGACTTGCATTATTTGATCCATCAAATTGAACACAGCCAGTCAATTGCATATGGTGGCACACCAGTGGAATGGAACAAAATACCTAAAGGTTTACTAGAACACACCAGTTTAAGTATTTTGTTCCATTGAAAACTTCAAAAACTAAGGCTACTGTACTGTATCTGGGTTGTTAAGAAACTGGTTGATTACTAGATAACAGCAAAGAGGCACAAGAAAACCTCTGTTTTTGCTGCCATTTTGTGATTGTCTGGATCTGGGTCATTAAATATGGTAGCCATAAATAAATTGATTTTTATAAATCTGTGAGTCACAAAAAGTATTTGGCTTGATGAATCATAAGGGGAAATTATGTATAATTTAGATATAGGCTTTGGCACAAGTCTGATTTCAGCATTACTTAGATGAGTTTTAAGAAAGTACACATATAACTTATCATTTCTGTTTTCATACAGTTGTAAACCGTGCAGAGTCACCATTAGTTGGGCTGCCATATACATTTTCATGCTAAGTAAAAATACATGTTTATATCCCCCTGTGTTATATATAGAAATAACTCAAGGTGGCAAACATACCTAATAGAGATCCAAACTCGCTTTCTCTGGCCCAGCAAAGCAGTTCCCCTCGACTCCGTGGAAGGGAACTACTGCACTAGGCCAGAGAAAGCAAGCTCAGATGAAAGAAAGGAAAGAGAAAGGAAGAAGAAAGAGAAAGGAAGCTGAGATGAGATTAGAGAAAAGGAAGAAAAAGGAAGAAGATGGAGAAAGGAAGCTCAGATAAGATTAGAGAAAGGAAAGAAAAAGGAAGAAGAAAGAGAAAGGAAGCCCAGATCAGATTAGAGGCCTGCAGGCTAAAACATATGAAGAACGGTTACAAGAATTGGGCATGGCTAGTCTAGTGAAGACAAGAATCAGGTGTGACATGATAGCAGAGTTCCAATATTTGAGAGGCTGTCACAAAGAGAAGGGGGGGACAAACTATTTTCCAAAGCATCCGAAGGCCAGAGAAGAAACAATGGGTGGACACTGATCAAGGAGAGATTCAAACTAGAAATAAGGAGAAATTTTAAGGCAGTTGGAACAATCAACCAATGGACAGATTGCCTTAAAAAGTTGTGTGAACTTCGTATGAAACACTGTCTGCAATCTGGGCGTTTGAATGATTACTCCCCTATGTGTAACCTTACATGCTTTATAAGGCTAGACCTATAAGTGAAATCTTTCCCACAATCGGGACATTCATAAGGTTTCTCTCCTGTGTGAGTCCTCTGGTGTTCCACGA
>QLTV01004086.1:7081645-7095498 GCA_003457575.1 Thermophis baileyi
GACGGAGCTACAAGTCCCAGGTAGGACGTGCATCTCGCGGCCCAACATGTTCCACCTGCCAGAAATGAGTCTCTGTGAGACTCGTCCCGCCACCGCCGCTGCCTCGTGGAGCAGGACTCTGCAAGGCCTGTTGTGCCGTTGCATGCACCAACGGCAGAAGGACCCCAGCTGTGCCAGTATGATGAAGTTTGCGGCAGTCCTGCAGTTCGTGCATGCAACGGCACAACAAGCCTTGCTGAGTCCTGCTCCACGAGGCGGTGGCGGCAGGGAGGGGAGGCGAGGCAGCGGCGATGGGACATGCAGACCCACGCTCGCCACCTACTGCACCCCCAAAATAATAAGGCCCCCCCCGATAATAAGGCCGAGGCCATATTTCGGGGGTCAAAAAAATATAAGCCCCTGTCTTATTTTCGGGGAAACACGGTATATATATATATATATCCAGCCATTCCTTTAGAATGGAGAAGATGAATTATGGTCTTCCAGATGTCAGGTAATTCCTATCAAGGATTAGAAGCATAATTAATTCAGATTTTATTTATGGTCAAAACCATAATACCAACCACATATAAAGTAACCCAATAAAATAGGTTAAGGGATTAAGTTAATAAGAAGGGCAGAAGTTTAATAAAAATGCAAAATGCTAATAAATCTTTTAGGATCAAGTAATTAGCCTACAGTCTACCACATTCAGACTCAGCACTTTTTAACAGATCACAACTAACAAACTTCCCTGAAAAATCTACAGGTGTTTAGTTCAGAGAAAAGTTATGACATTTGTATACAAGGTATAATACAAAGAGTAGCATAATTGCCCTACCTTATGAAACACCTTCCACCCTTTTTGCCTTTTGAAAGGCCATTAACTCATTTATATGTGGAATGGTACAACTCAACATGGCCAACTCACCATGGCCAACTCTCCATGGCCAACTCTCCATGGCCAACTTGCTGCGAGATAACTCACCATAGCCAATTGCTGCAGGACAACTTGCTTTGGGACAGTTCAATAATTTAATGGGGTGGGGTGGGATAGGATAGGATAGGATAGGATAGGATAGGATAGGATAGGATAGGATAGGATAGGATAGGATAGGATAGGATAGGATAGGATAGGATGGAAGTAGGGTGATCGGCACCTAAGAATGTAAAAAAGATAATAGTTGAAAAGTGATTTTGTTCAAAGCTTTCCCTTACATTAAATCAGAAATTATGGAAATTGCAGACCCACAACAACTGGAATAGTTTACATTCCTTTATCCTTTACAGCTCAAGATTACTTTATTTTCTTCTCCTTTCCAATCATCCTGCAAAAAACTAAGGTGCCACACTGTAACTGGCTGAAAAGAGACTTGAACTTAAGTCTTCATAAACGTAGTACAACTCTAATATACTGTACAGCATTGGCTTTCAAAATATTTTTGCCCACCGAAACCTGGGCAAGAATCCATAAAATCATTACAATTATTTTGTTCTCAACAGCTTCTTCTTTTTTAAAGATAACATATCTTTTTGTTCTGTTTGGTATAGCAAACTCCTTTTCAAAGGAGAACTTACACAGCATTATGAATAATGTACAAAGGGAGGTGAATAAAAGATTTTTCTATTATAGTGTGGAGATTTTAAATATTAATGCTTTGTGTTTTGAGGAGGGTTATTTCTGAGGTGGTTTGATTTAAAAAAAATAGCATAAAAACAAGTCAGTGAATATGAATAATGTAGAGGCTAGTGCAAGCTCACCACATGAGTTTAAATAACTTAGTGGATCATGCCAGAAAGTACAACTTTGTCTTGTTGTATGGATCTGCTCTCTATAGTTGCTGCTGCTTGTTCCACCTAAAGTCTTGTCCAGTGCTTGTGAGAATAAGTGATTTTGGGCCAGTCACTCTCTCTCAGCCCAACTCACTTTCACAGGATTGTTGTTGTGGGGAAAATAGGAGGAGAAAGGAGTATTAGGTACTTTTGCTGTCTTGAGTTATTTATAAAAATAATAAAGGCAGGACACAAATAAATAAACAGCTAAACTGAAGTTATTTCACTATGATTACAGCTTTAATCTACCAGATTTTCAAATGTATATTTGGGTTTTTATATTAAAATCTATATTCCCCGCCTTTTAATGAATGCTTTCCTCTTTGGGCCTGCTTGGAGAATAACTGTGTAACAGCTCTGAAATCTGGGCAAGTTTTAAATATTTAAACAGGAATCTTTACTGCCAGTCTGAAAGCTGATGGGCATATTTCATCAACAGTAGGTAAGCTGTTACATTTTGATCCCAAATCACAGGATAAATTGACAGTGTGGAACAATCCTAATTAGAAAATAGAAGGAGAAATATATTACTGCAATGCTTGGGTCAAACAAGTGACCATTACATTTATTCAGATGATTTCAATGATTTCGTGTTTTCAATTACCCTTGCCCTTTTTACATTTTAACTTTTATATATTGTTTCTATGTTTTACTATTTTATTGTACACTGTCCAGAGTCCCACTGCGCGGGAGATGGGCAGTTCCAAAAGGAGATAGGGGAACACATGATGAATATGATTTTCTTAGAACTTTTGAAAGAAAACAGAGTTCTAAACAGAAAATTAGTTCATGATAAATCTGGGACTGACTAAAACCATGATGGCGAACTTATGGCATGTGTGCCCAAAGTGGCACACAAAGCCATGTCGCCTGGCACATGTGGCCTTGCCTGTTTGTTTTCCGGGTTTCTGGCGCGACGATCAGCTGTCCTTCGCACGTGCGGCAGTTCCGAAAACCAGCGTGCGCATGTGTGCCGGCCAGCTGATTGTCAGGTGCGCATGCACGCCAGAATCCGGAAGTTCAGCTTTTCCGGAGCACGGCCCCGACGAACGCACGCATGACATTTCCGCACAACCTCGGTGACGAAAAGGTTCACCATCACTGGACTAAAACATATTTAATAAAAGACAGCATGGGCATAACCTAAAGAAACCAAGGTACAAGTGTATGGGGCTCTTAAAGTACATTTAAAGAAATACACTGCAGTTGCTTTGTTTAGTGCTGGCTATTCTCACAAATACTAATACTATGCATGCAAGAAACTGATTTTAGTAAAATGAACTTCCTCCTGGAAAAACACCAAGAGTTACGATTTTTTTTTTTTTTAGAAATCCCTATTTTAAGAAATAGATTGCACTAACTCCTGAATTATGCCTGTAATAGCAAAGATAAAATTAATCCAGTAATGTTTTACCAGAGTAAACCCCAGAACCAAAATCATTACTCTCTTCTGATGGAATTTTTAAATCACAGCAAGGGATTAACGTATTACTGCACTGATGAGAGGGATTCCAAATGGCACAAAGGCTTGTGGGTCTATTTGTTCTGCTATTTGTATTCTAGGATTGGTACTTAATTGTCAGGTGCCCACAGAAGCTTTGCTTATAATTTCAATGGGGCTAATATGACTGGATTGTGTTAAATAAAGGTTAGCAGAGCCAGGCATGGATGCCACCGCATACAGCCTGTCATATTCTATTTCACTCTTAATCCCTGTGATCTGTTTAAAGCCATTTGCTTGGTGAGCAACTCGATATACTGTTCCTTGCTTCAAGCTTTAACAGAACAATGTTATAAACAAAACAGGGACAGGTGTGAAATGTCAGCATCAGCTTCTCAACAGCTAAAGAAAGGTTTGGCTTAGCCTACACTGTTGTGTTGAGTTACGGTCAAGCCGGGCTGTACAAATACTCATTAGCAGATGCTTGCTGCAGAGCCTCTAGGTCGGTTCCACTGACAACAAAATAATCAAGGAGAGAAGCAACCTAGAACTAAGGAGAAATTTTTTGACAGTTAGAACAATTGATCAGTGGATCAACTTGCCTCCAGCAGTTGCGGATGCTCCAACACTGGAAGTTTTTAAGAAGAGATTGGACAACCATTTGTCTGAAATGGTGTAGGGTTTCCTGCCTGAGACAGGGGTTGGACTAGAAGACCTCCAAGGTCCCTTCCAACTCTGTTATTCTGTATTCAAGCCAATTCAGAATCCATCCCAAGAGCCCAGTCAAATCACACTAGCTCAGCTTTCCTTAAGAAAGGCACCTTGGAATTGGAAAGACTGCTGCCTCAAGCTTGCTACTGAATTGGCTGCTACCCCTTTAACAGAGGAAAGTGACAGATGTGCTGTAAATTAAGTGTGTGGCTCTACCAAAGTAATCATTGTTGAGGTGAGAGAGTAGCGCAACAAAGAATAGAGATCTATCACATTCCATGGATTCATACATGACTGCATCCTTTGGCAGCAAGGAAAAAGAACCATGTATAAAAGACTCACATAAAAGTACTAATCAACTCACCTTCAGCTAAAGTGATAGAAGGGATGAAGGACAGAAATCTTACACACACACACATACACACACACACACCCTTGGAATTTTACTATAGGTTATGTAGTGCAAAAATAGCCATGGTAAACAAATTGAGCTATTATCTGCAGAATGTGCTGCCAGTAATCCTCCACATTTGTACAGAACAGGGGCTTTTAAAGACTGGCCTCAGGCCAGAATTTCATTTGCTCGCTTTGCCATTACTATTTTCTTCACGCTGCCTCCAATGTTAATGTCATTTTATTTTTTCTGTATTGATAACTCTGGCCTAGGAAATGGGAGTTTCAGGGAAAGCCCAATATTGAAAACTCAATATTGAGTTTTATAACATGGCTCATTGCTTTTACTGGCTTAAACTAACAATTCTGATCCATTGAAACATTTCAGATACCTTATTTGGATGTGTGCCGGGTGAGGAAGGTATCCACCCAAAGAGACCCTGCCAAAGGTTTTTTTGGGAAAGGAGCCCACCTCCCCAGAAATCATGAAGTCTGGCAAATCCTTACTGAACCCATTAATGTATTACAACAATTGTTTTAAAACACTCATGGTGACCCATTATTTCATTCCATATCATACAGATCTCTGGCTGTTTAAAAGTCTTGTCCAACTTTTAAAGTCATCCAGCCAAACCAGAGGTGGGTTTCAGCAGATTCTGACCAGTTCTGGAGAACCGGTAGCGGAAATTTTGAGTAGTTCGGAGAACCGGTAAATACCACCTCTGACTGGCCCCGCCCCCATCTATTCTCTGCCTCCCGAGTCCCAGCTGATCGGGAGGAAATGGGGATTTTGCAGTAACCTTCCCCTGGAGTGGGGAGGGAATGGAGATTTTGCAGTATCCTTCCCCTGGAGTGGGATGGGAATAGAGATTTTACAGTATCCTTCCCCTGCCACGCCCACCAAGCCACGCCCACCAAGCAAGCCACGCCCACCAAGCCACGCCCACAGAACCGGTAGTAAAAAAAATTGAATCCCACCACTGAAAACTATATGTTTTCCCAACCTGGACCCTCCAGATATTTTGAATTACAATTCTATCAGCTCCCACCTTGATGCTCCCACCTTGATGCCCAAGGAACTGGAATACAGGATCATAGTACAAAACCAAACATGGAACCTTCCCCATTGGAAAGAGTACTATTGTAATATCTTTATGATGGTCCTTAGACACCATCTGGTTCTGATCCCTAACAGCTTTTTCAACATCTATAGAAAGTGGGAGGACTCTGCTAAAATCAAAGATCTGCTTATGGCAGCTCTACTTTTGATTCAAGGTTCATTCTTCCGGCAATTTCCTGGCCACCATGATCCTTCTTTACAGCTATGAAATTAATGGATGTAAGATTACTGGCAAATCACTCTGTTAATTCTCAATGGCGACAAAGGAGGTTTTTGTGATATTAAGCTTTCTATTACTACTTCCAAAATGCAGCAGCATTAAATGAACTGGTTCAGTGGGTCAGAAGTTGAATAAATTGACCTTTTATAACCTAGCTAGACTGAAAGCAGAGATCCCTCTTGTCCTTCCCAATAATTCATGTCTCCATCACTATGACTTTTCACAGACTGCAAATGTCAGAATAGATCAACTGTTTTTGTTGCCAGAAAGTAAGACATTTTGGGCAATTCCCACCCATATAAGCAACACTAGGACACACAGTCATGATTAATAAAAAAGCTACTGAAAGCTTCTCCAGTTCAAGTACTTTTCCCCCCTCATTAATAGAGTTTTTGATCTGAAATAAACAACTAAGTGTTTTGGTATATATTGCTGTAAGTTATTTTTATGGTATATTTAATGGAGATGCTTTTCATGACTACATGGGCTAATTCAGAATATTGTTGAATAGCTTCTTCCTGTTCTCCTTTCGTGGCTAAGGCAGAACAAAAACTTAGAGTCTCCTGCTTTCTAATCTTGTGCCTTCACCACTAGACCAAACTGGCTCTTATTAAATCTAAAACATAGAGGATATTTTTTCACATGCTGATCAAAACTGTTCCAGATTACATTTTTTAAAATTTATTCTGCCTTTAGTAGATCAACCCATGGAGTCCTCAATAGGATCCTAATTTAAAAATTAGACAATTTTAGATGATACCTGAATATTTCTCTTTTAAAGGATTCTTTTTTGGTGAACCATATTAAGAAGAAACTCTGTTGGGAGAGAGGTTAGTTAAATTAGGGATGCACCAATATGTTAGTTCTCAGGAATATATTTAAGGCATAAAAAAATCATTGCTTTTCCCTCAGCAAAAAGGAGGTTCAGAAACTCTTAATTGTATGCAGGTTATTCAAGATTCACTTTCGTTATATGCCAGAATCCCCAGAGTCAAATCATATCAAGCATTTACAGAAAAAATACTTAAACTACACTCAGAACAATTTGAATGCTCTTTGAAACGTGTTAATCAGCACTCCTGGGAAACGGAAGAGCTGGGAAGTTGTTGGCTTATCACTTAAAACAGAAGAACAATGAAAGTTTTATCTGGAATTCAGGTTAATAATAGTTATTTACTGAGGCAGCATTGATTTTTAATCAGTTTTATTATTTTTCTACTCATTTATAAGGATTAGGAACCACTTTAACTGAACAATAAATTACCGATTTCCTGGAAGTTAATGAAATGGAAGACCTTTCACAGGCAGAGAAAAATAAACTCATAACCTGAGTTTTACAAAGGAAATTCCAGGGACAGCACGAAGGACAGCACCAAGGCAGATGGCCCTCTAATTCAGGTATCTCCAACCTTGGCAACTTTAAGACTTGTGGACTTCAACTCTGGCTGAGGAATTCTGGAAGTTGAAGTCCATAAGTCTTAAAGTTGCTAAGGTTGGAGAACCCTGCTCTAATTAAATGGTAAACAACTTCATAGAACCTACAGTACAATGTTAAAAGTTAATAATTTAATCTATATTTCCTCTATCATTTAATGAGATTTATATTACAATCATATTGAAGTCCAAGAAAGACCCTCTTTGCGAATGATAGACCAAATATTTTTGCTTACTGTGGATGCGAAAACCTTAACTGTAACACTAACTAGAAAGTTACAGAAAGTAATAGAAATTATAAAGTTCACATTTGAGTTTGGGTTTATTAAAAAAATAGACAAGCATCTAACAACATTTCCCTGGTGGTTGATATTTTGAATATCATGGCTGATAAATTAGAATCGGTTCTAAAAAAGACTTTTGATATGATTCAGATTGAATTTATGAAGTGCATTCGAAGAAGAGATTATTTCTATCATTGGATTTCAATTTAGTATTTGCCTTCAGATACTGAAGTTAAGTGGAATTATTATTACAAGTAGAATAATCTCTCAGCTGATAAATTATTATACTATTTGTCAAGGATCCTTCTTGTCTTCTCTAGTCTTTAGTTTTATTTTTTATATTTCTTTCTTGAAATAGCTCACAGTATGTTGAATTAAATACCTCTAAATATATAGATGCAATTTTGGTAAACATAACTTGATGGTTAAAGCTTCCATTAAGTCTCTGGTGTAAAATTAATGGTGTTAATGTTACATTGAGAGTGATGTATCTTTTAAGAAGGATTCCAGTGTTAATTTCTGCTAAGTATTTTATTCAGATAGATAAATTAATGAGAACATTTTTTTTGGGTGGGCTAAAGCTCCTTGAATGTCCTTGGCTGAGTTTATTTTCCAATGTTATGTTTAAAGGAAATACATTGTGAGTAGACGTCTTGAATCAAATGGAAGCAAACCCTATTCCCATGGGTATCCTGTTCTTTCTTTCATATAGCAATGGAAGCTAAATCTAGAAAGGCGGTTGTAGTGATAGAAACATACTAATCCCTTAGGGTAATGTCTCTATGTAGAGTTAAGGAGCACAAATTAAGTATAGGTTTTCCTTCTGTTGCCCTAGCTGTGTCCATTAGAAAGAATATATATTTCAGATGGGATGGGAAGACTTGAATCTATCATAGGGGGAGAAGAAACTGCAGCATTGTTCTTCAGAACATATACAAAGTATCTGACTACAGGCAAGTCTAGTAAGAATTTTTTTTTTAAAAAAAAGGCCAGTCTTAGTTAAGCTAGCCAATAGGACAGCAGGTTGCAAATGATAGTAGAGCTTTAGGGTATGTACATGCAATTTGATGCAGTGTGGCTTGAGAGAAAGTAACTAAAAATTAAAGGTAAAGATTCCATTGTCTAGTTGTTTCCAATCTAGGGGGCGGTGCTCATCTTCGTTTCTTAGCCAAGGGAGCCAGTGTTGTCCCAAGACATTTATGTGGTCATGTGGCGCGCCTAATTAAAAGCAGAGGCACATGGAATAGAATAGAATAGAATAGAATAGATTTTTTTATTGGCCAAGTGTGATTGGACACACAAGGAATTTGTCTTGGTGCATATGCTCTCAGTGTACATAAAAGAAAAGATAAGTTTGTCAAGAATCATAAGTTACAACACTTAATGATAGTCCAGGTACAAATAAGCAATCATGGAATGCTGTTAGCTTCCCACCGAAGGGGTACCTATCTATCTACTCGCATTTGCATGCTTTTGAACTGCTAGGTGGGTGGGAATTGAGGCAAGTAACGGGAGCTCACACAGTGGTCGGGTCTTGAACTGGGCTGAGCCATTGCACTCCCAGATGGATGTTTGATGGATATTACAGAAAATAACTGTATCCTTGTAAACACAAGACACTTTCACTTATTCTGTAACTATGTTTTTATGTACTATTCCTTCTGATACCTAGGGGAATAGTGAATGTGAGAAGTGGATTATGCATCTTTTGCTGTAGCTTTTACTTTTTATGCTGAAGTTCGCTTTTGTGCATTGTTTAATTCACTTTTTATGCTGATGTTCAATTTTTGTGCATTATTTAATTCAACAGTGGCTGAGTAGCAATCAGTAAAAGTTCCTTTCCAGTTATATTTATGCAAACATTGCATGACTGTGTGTTCATGTGACAGAGTGCAAGTAGGAGAACTCTTGTGCATATCTCCTTGGTTTTCCTATTTACATGGATGCCTCTATATACAACAATCCTTTTGTATAGAGAAGGCAGGGAAAGGCTAAACACTGAACATGAAACTGTTCAATGCCAGCCCTTTTTTTTTTGGTGTTGATGTTCAGGAAAGAGATTTTAATAACACCTGAATTTCTGTGAAGTGATCATCACATGTTTTGTACATGTCATGGTGTGCGCATTTCTTCATATCGATAAAATGTGTCAATTACATCAATTTTTTTAAAACTTTAGTTTAATTTTTTTAATTGAATAACTGCCCATAGAAATAGATAATGAAGGTTCATCCATTCATTCCATCAAAGAGCCCATTTGATGTACTTGTGAAGGGGCTGGCCTAGAAACCAGGAGACTGTGAGTTCTAGGCCTACCTTAAAAGCTGATTGGGTGACTTTGGGCCAATCACTTTTGTTCAGTCCAGCCCATCTCACCAGATAGTTGTTGTGAGGAAAATAGGCAGAGGTATTAGGTATCCTTGTCACCTTGAGTTGACCAAATTTTTTTTTAAAAAAAGGCTGGATAAAACATTATTTTATGGCTGCACAGTCACCCAGATGTTTAGACTCGATTTGGCATTTTTATCCACAGTATTTATCCACCTAAGTATTGTAAATGTTCTCCTCTTGTGCATCTTTGGAGGGGCTGTAATTGAGGTTCCTTCCTTAAGTAGTAACTTTCTTTAAATACATTGAAGTTGGCTAATTAAAAAACACCAAGCCTGTATTTTGAATTCATTCTCAAATTTGGGGGCAGGGGGTAATGATGTTGCTTGTGGATGCCCTTACAGTGAGATTAGCTGATGGAAGTGGGACTCAAGAATGTGACATTTTTGTACTGTAGTATGTCTTTCACCACAGCCAACTTTTGTCACAGTATCTTTCTCTTTCTACTTGAGATGTAGATTAAAAAATGAATCCTGCCATCTGGGACAGTGAACGTTAATTAGATAATGTATGGTGGACAAGTTGCATTGCCAAAAGTTACATATAACTTCCTCTTTTTTGCATTTTTGAAAATGCTTCAGCCTTGGGAATCTTACTATTTTAAAAAGTTGCTCTTTCTGTGTTCAAAATAGAAAATAAAGTTCTGTCTTCAAAATCATTTATTTCCATGGGCAATGACTCTTTATTGGGAGCTAGCTCTGTTTCGGAAGTACAGTCAAGATGACTGGGAAGGTAACAGATGTTAGTTGCCCAGAAGCTTCTAGGAAAATCAGATTTCTTTTATCAGTTACAAAACCAGAAAAAACAGTATTTGTGAACATCTAAAACAAGAACTGTTTATAGGAATAAAGAATATATCTTATACAAGCATGTATAAGAAGCTGTCTGAGTGTCTCAGAGTTGTATCAATGTTTTAATCTGATCAACAAATCTTTGGTCACGCATCTCGATTGGTTAAGATGTCAAAAATATGGTTAATATTATATTAAGTTAGAAACAATCTGGCTAAAATGAGAACTTTGCTACCCCTTTTTAAGAGGATCCATTGTACTTTCAGTAACTGAAGGAGAAAAGAGCCTTACCATCAATTTCCAGGTTGTCCATTCATTTAAAGCTGATCTTTGATGTGAACCCACTTTTACTGTGTTGGTGCAAAGGACCATGAATGAATATTGAATACAATTTTGCTTGCAGTTTTCAGTTCTCTTACTCATCAAGGAACTCTTGTACTATGTATTAATTATTAAATTAAGCCCTTAGCTAGCAATATTAGCAAGATTTGAGATGTAAAAGAATAATGTTTTTCCAGAGCCATTTATTTTACCAGCTAATGTAATTTTCAGGCTAATCTGCCACACTTCTCTTCCATTCAGACTATGTCCTTTGTAACAAAAAAATACAGAGAAATTACCACTGAGATTTTATGACATGCAAGAAAGAAATCTGTTGTTAACATTGAGTACTCAACAATGCCAAACCAGATGAAAGTATATAGGGACCGGTTTAAGCAGGAAATGGGGCACATTTAATTTTTTTCCAAGGTGGTTTGTAGAGAGTAACTTTATTTCCAGAACTGCTAAGAAAGGAAAAGATTGAAAGGGGCCCATTGCTATTTAAATTATCCTCAACTATTTGTGTGAAAATTAAGATGAGATTGATTAGAATCTCATAATTCAGGCAATTATCACATTTTTAAGAATGTAAAATATATTCTGTAGGAGCTAAGAGAAAATGTAAGTACTCTGAGAGTCTTTCAACAAAAACAACTAACTAAATTTAATTTGTTAAGAGACTAGAAGCAAACAATTATATTTAAAGGAACAGTTCCAGCTCCCTAGAAATTGTCTGGGTTTTTTGGGGTACCCTTTCAGAATCATTCTGTGTGGGTCTCATATGGCCTTCTACAGAAGAAACCTAACAAATCCTTTCCTTCTCCACATCTGAGGCAGTTTTTCTAGATACCAAAGCAAAAAAGAGCAAATCTCAGGGTGCCCACAATGGATTTCTTAGTCCTGATCTGTTCCATCTTTGTCTGTTCCAAGATACAGTATGCCTCCAAGCTGACACTGGACAGAAAATCGACTCTGGTTTAGTCATTGCTTTTTGCAATTTCACTCTTTGTTCCCACCCAATTCTCAAATATCGGACCATATAATTCTCAAATAGTATCTCAGTGACTTTGAATGTGGTTTGCATACTAATAATAATGGGTTATGAAAGTCAACTAGATCAAGCTGACAGCACATGGTTCCTCACATGGGATTAGTGAGCAATGATTTCCCCCCCCCCATTTGTCTAACAACTTTGCCTCATTCCTTTTATAACAGCAACAACTGAGAAAGCTTTATGTTTAGATTAAAATTTCATTCTTCAATACTAGCAGTGTCATTTTCAGTGAAGCTGTTTAACTCCTTTTCAGAAGGAATTTAATTAAATGCTCTCTGATTCTGAAAAAAAGTATTCCAATAAATATAAGAGTCTAAGTTCATATATTTATTACAGTCTGTACTATGGCCTTTCCAGAAATACAGAGAACCAGCAATCTTCCGTTCCGTGGGAGAGAAATGTGATTTGTGATCCATACACTGATATTAGTTAAAAGTGGAATGCAAATAAACACTTTGGATTTGGCTCAGGGGTTGTTTGTTTTTTTGACTGATTTTTGGGATACACATCATTATTTTGAAGGATACTCTATCACTAGGAAGCCAAGTGAAACTATTTATCACACATCTCTCTCACAGTTTTTTCTATGATGTGCAAATCAGTTTAAAAAAATATGAGCCAGGGTGGCACAGTAGTTAGAGTGCAGTACTGCAGGCTACTTCTGCTGCCTGCCGGCTGCCTGCAATTTGGCAGTTCAAATCTCACCAGGCTCAAGGTTGACTCAGCCTTCCATCCTTCTGAGGTGGGTAAAATGAGGACCCAGATAGTTGGGGGCAATTGCTGACTCTGTAAACCGCTTAGAGAGGGCTGTAAAAGCACTATGTATATAAGTCTAAGTGCTTTTGCTAGTGCTAGTGCTATACTACAGATCTACCAACATCTTGTAACATGTTGCTTCTGAGCAGCAAAATTCATAGACCCTTTTCTTCTCAAATTCTCTGAGGGACGATAGTTCAGTGTTTATTCTGTCAAGAATAAGCCACATAATCAATGTATGGCTCAGTCCCATCTCCTGATTTCCAGGCTTTATAGCAAAACCAAATCTTTAAGGCATTGCAGAAAGCCACAATGATCAGGGCCAATCTGTGCTCTGGGAAATGATGTTCTAAAGGCAGGTGCCTTTAGTGTCATTTGGTGGAGCCATAACAGGAAAAAAAAAGTGTCTCCTTGGGCCCAGCCTATGACACTTCCTAGCAGGCAGAGCCCACAATGTGTTTTTCTTGCTTGAACTAATGAGATGGGAGATGTAATTGGGGAGTCGTGGGCCCTCAGTTCTCATTCAGTATGCCCATAATGTGGTTCCAACAGACTGGTGCAATTTATTTGAAGGGCTACCTCTTTGTGTGTGTGTGTGTGTGTGTGTGTGTGTGTGTGTGTGTGTGTGTGTGTGTGTGTGTGTGTGTGATACACACACACACACACACACACACACGAGAAAAGAGGTAGCCCTTCAAATAAACTGCACTAGTCTGTTGGAACCACATTACGGGCATACTGAATGAGAACTGATATATATAGTTCCCCTAGGCCCCTCGAGTGCGGGGTGCCTCAGGGTTCGGTCCTTTCTCCTCTCTTATTTAACATCTGCATGAAACCACTGGGTGAGAGCACCCGACGGCATGGGGTGAGGTTCCAACAGTACGCTGATGACACCCAGCTGTATATCCCCACCCCTCGTCAATTCAGTGAAGCAGTGGACGTAATAGACCGGTGCCTGGATGATGTAAGGGTCTGGATGGGAGTTAACAGACTCAAACTTAACCCAGACAAGACCGAGTGGATGTGGATATTGCCTCCGAAGGACCACGTTGATCGGCCTTCCTTGGTGCTGGGAGGAGAAAACTTAATACCCTAAGAACGGGTTCGCAATTTGGGTGTCATGCT
>QLTV01004086.1:7100320-7150257 GCA_003457575.1 Thermophis baileyi
CGCGGGACTGCCTCGGCTCCTCTGGGCTCTGCCTCTGCCAGCGTTTTGAAGCGCTCCTGCCTGCGATGGGGCGGCGAGGCAGGCATCGAGGCTCCCCTTCTCTCCCTCGGAGGCAGGAGCGCGTTTGAAAGCGCTGGCAGAGGCAGAGCCCAGAGGAGCCGAGCAGTCTCGTGGGGGGTGCGTGCCCCCGCCCCCCCCCTGCCCTCGCTCTCCCGGCCAACAAAGTGCCCGCAGCAAAACGAGCGCCTCCCGGCATGCCCCCCCCCTTTCCCCCCGAAAGTAATGGGGGGGGCCTTATTTTCGGGGGGGTGGCTTATTTCAACGCATGTCCCGAAAAGCCCTGTTGGGCTTATTATCGGGACATGTCTTATTTTCGGGGAAACACGGTACTCCTGCTCTTGTTGGAAGAAATGTCCATCTGGGTTCAGTTCCAAGTGGGAAGAAAGACACTGGAAACATGGAGGCTGCTTGGAAGGATGGTTTAATGGTGAAGCAGAACCACCAAGCACCTGTGATTCTGGGTAGATGACCACATGGAGTGGAGAGTAAGATATATTTATACCCTCTCTTGGGCCTTTCAAGAAATGTATCCTATTGGTTGTCAGACTCCCAGGGGGCTCTGCGGGGGTCCAACTATCCTTGTAGGCTGTCTGTGTCCCAGGCTTGGTTGAATCTTGCTGGGTGATGATGTAATGAGGGTTGTGTTCTGAAAGGGTGTTGGGCAATTCCCATTATGGCTTAATGGCTTTGTCCTGGTTTGGATCTTGAGTGAGGGCTAATCCTATCACCCTGGAGCTGAAGGCCTTTTGTCTTATAGATAGGATGGCCCAGTCTTTCTGGGGCTATTAACAAAGGTGGGAGCTGCTTTCCAAGAGCATGTTTCTCCTTTTCTCATCCAGGGAGGTATAATATTCTGCCTTTTTAATATTTCCTAGAATATTTCATTCTTCTAGGAGAGGGGTGGGTGCTAACTTTCTACACTCTTAACCTGTCTTGACCCAGACTTTGATAAAGCTGAAGAATCTTTCATCTTAGATCTTAGCTTTAAAGGCAAGAAATAAAGAGAAGGCAAACCTTATTGCAATTCTGCTGTGGTGTGCCTGGACGGCTGAGAGAAAATTGTAATTTTCTCAGCAAGCTAAAGGGACCCTGTTGTGCAGGAAGGTGATGTTTAATCCTTTTTTCCTCCTCCCCTTTTGGTTACTAATAAAAATCATTCCACAGGATCTCCCTGGCAGGAAAACTGCCATCATTGTCAGTAGAGGCTTGCCAATCGGGGCTAATGGGTAAAAGAGTTGAATTTTCCTCAGGATTCCTCAGCATTAAAGAAAAGTTAAGCCTCCCTTCCCTACGTATCATGATCTAGATGAAGATCATCCTTATCTACGTTTACTGTTAACCTTTTCTTCATGATTTTGATATTATGTGTAATGTGGGTCTCACACTTTGGAGGATGGTAACTTTAATGATGATGAGTACTTTAAAAGATATATAAATGTTATATCCAGCATTGCCGCCTTTTAAAAATCTGCCTTTGCTGCTGATTCGTATTGCAACATGACAGAAATGTGGCTGGTGAATCTTTGTTGGAGCTGATGTTGGCATGGCTAGAGGAAATCTTGTATCATGATCTGGATGAACATCATCCTTATTTATTTAATATCTACATCAGGACTAGCATTGGTTTTTCAAAAGCTAACAATCTTAAGAACACGGTGGGTGTTGATGGCACATTTATTATTTTACTGTGATGCAAAATGAAGATGTATAAAATAATGTTCTAAAGCTGATGTCATGATGATTCCTTTGTAATTCCATGGAGGAAATTTTTAAGCAGCCCTTTCCTAGAGTATAATGATAAGATTATCTGGTATTTGAAGAAGTAATAATTAACAGTAAAAGCTTACAGCCTAATGGCATCCAAAAATCAAAGTAATATTTAAATATGTATAATATATTTAATATATTTAATATTTAAAAGGCAATACTAAAAATTATTTAGGCCAGGAAGTTTAGTATCTTTTAGGCAATACCTACCTGGAATAATTTTTTTTAATTCAGTTGGTGGAATTAGTTGTCCTCCTAGATTAGGGGTGTCAAACTTAATTTCATTGAGGGCCGCATCAGGGTTGGTTTGACCTCTGGGGGCTGGGGTGGGCATGGCCAGCTCAATGTCACTCATGTTAGGGCCGCCTGTGGTGGCCCGAGCGCTCTGCCAGCGAAAATGGGCTCCCTAGGTCTGTTTCGGCTGCAACGGCCTCCTGCAACCCTCTGTCAGCGAAAACAGAGCTTGGGAGTGCTGCCCATGGCCCTCCTGAGCTCTGTTTCGGCTGCAATGGCTTCCTGCGACCCTCTGCCAGCAAAAATGGAGCTCGGGAGGGCCGCACACAGCCCTCCCGAGCTCCGTTTTCACTGGCAGAGGCACTGCGGGCCGGTCCTTCGCTGTTTCCAGGGCGGCCTCGCGGCTCAGATATAAGCACCCCGCAGGCCGGATCTGGCCCCCAGGCCTTGAGTTTGACATCCCTGTCCTAGATGAACTTAAAAATCTCTTTGGCTAAAACAAACATTTTTCAGATTGAGTTTGGTCCTTATTTTATACAGAGTTTTCCTTGGAATTATTCCTTATCATGAAAAACTTTTACTCAGTACTTATTACTTCATAATTTCCTGAACCCCACAGAATATTGATTCCAATGTAAAATGCAAGAACCTAATATTTTGTAGCAGAATTCTTGTTGTAAGGATAAGGTTTGCAAGCTTCGTTTCAATCAGATTCCATGGAAAGAAGAAACTGGAACCTTATGAAATGAAAACAGGATAAACAAGAGTCATAATCTAATTTAACCCATTTGAGTTCTCTTGGTTTTACACTTTGTTTGCTAGTTGTACTAATGGGTAGCAAAAACATTCCTGGATTGGTCATTTCTGGGTAGCAAAAACATTCATGTTTTAATCCCAAATCTACCAGGCTGTGTCATTTAATTTTGAAAGTTAAGGTCAGTGTCTTTTACTTGTACAAAACAAAAAACATTGGACACAATCAGGAATACATTTATATCCAATAGTTTGCTCAGAAGATGTTCAGCTAATAATTATAAGTCTTCATTTCCTGACAAAGGGAAGTAGAATCTATGGAGAATGAGGGGCTTAATAAAAAAAAATTCAACACTTGGCCTGTTGACCTCTTGATCTCTTTAGCACAGGCTCTGTAGGTTTAATGAAGGGACATGTGTATAGCCGCAAGACACATGTTGGGGGAGTTTAAAAGAGCCAAGTCCCCATATATCATGGGGGGAGGGGGTTGAGGTTAAAGGAGGAAATAGGAGATGACTCAGTTTCCCATATAATTTGGAGTCTTACTTATTGTACCTTAACTTAAATTTGAAAAATTTGAAACATGTCCTTTAGAAAAAACATAATATAAATGTTTGGTTTCTTTCTAGTTAAGAAGGAGGAGGTACCATTAGAAAATATACTTGATTATGAAATCACAATTTAAAAATAAATGTGCCATTTGGTTATTTAAGGCAAGATAGGCAGCAAACACATGAAATAAATAAATAAACAAACAAACAAATAAAAATACTTTCTTCTTCTATTCAAATGTGAACACATGGTATGATCAATTACAGGTACTCCTCAACTTACAACCCCAATTGAGCCCGAATTTTGTTCTTAAGCAGGACAGGTGTTAAGTTAGTTGCACCCCATTTTTCAACCTTTTTTTGCCACAGTTGTTAAGTGAATCGGTGCAATTGATTAGTAAATCATGCAGTCATTAAACAAATTTGGCTCCCCCCCCCAATTGACTTTACTTTTCAGAAACCAGAGGGGAAGGTTACAAATAGTGATCACATGACCCTGGGACTGTGCAACTGTCACAAATACATGTCAGTTGCCAAGCGCATGAATTTTGATTATGTGACCATGGGGATGCTGCAATGGTCGTAAATGTGAACATTGTCATAAGTCACTTTTTTCAGTGCCGTTGTAAGTCGAGGACTACCTGTGTACTCATATAATTATAGTCATATAATTGAAGACCAGTCTTCAAAGTTAAGAATAAAAACAAAATTATGTTAGGAGTATCCAGGTTTAAAATGTATTTATTTCGATTAATTTGAATTCCCATTTCAACATCATAACTTGGAGTAGCTTACAACAATTTAAAAACACAATATCCCAACAATGTTACAATGTCCCAATAAATACAAATTGGTAACTAAGGTAAAAGAAGGACCCACCACAACGATTAGTGCAACTAGCCCACAGCCTTTGCTATATGTCCCAACCTCCATGAAATGGTGACATAACCAAATATTCAAGTATGATGATGATGATGATGATGATGATGATGATATGAAATACAAGCAATTTTTAAAAGAAAACGTCTCCCTCTTCCTCATTTTCAATTTCTGTTGTTTACTTTGACCCTGTTTTTATGTCCTAATGTTTTAAAATGATATGCATAGAATAAACGTGGCCAGGAGTCCTGTTCTTACAATCGCAGAAGGAAGCATGTCTACATATTACTGCAATACTAGATTCATTGCCATATTCTTTTGCTTTGGATAATTATTCTTATTTCTAGCCCCTTAGGAGACAGTGAGACAATGTATGGACTTTTAGCAGACAAAGGATTTCTGCTGGAAATAACTGGAAATCTTATATCGTGCATAGATAACTTCTGGTTTTGGACATGCATTTCAAACTGGGAAATAACTTGGCCTCTTCTCTTCTTTCAGATATTGAAAGAAAATGCCATGATTTATGTGCATGCTTTATTTATAGCTATATGTCAGGAAAGCCATTTTGCACACAAAAATTGGTTCCTAATATAAAATACAACACATGACTGGCCTAGGTCATTCTTAATAAGCAAGGTGGCAGATATTAGATTGTTGTATCATATTGATTAAAGAAAAAGAAAATAATTAAACAAAGGACTACAGTATGACACTTATTACCGCTACTAATGTTGTTATATTTTTACCTTCCTGCTAGTTCCGATAATCACTTAACATAAAAAAAAATTGAACAAAGTATTTGAAGAGTCCAGAGACAGTTCCAATTAACTGGAGGAGAATTAGTAGAGGCTCCAAAACATCAATTGGATTTTTATTAGGTATAGATACGCAATTTTGCAGTAGCTCAGGAACTTATAGTAGTACATGAACTTTTGGTAAAAGATCTAAACTTCCTCCACCATTTTCAAATATTAATCCTTTCAAATTCATAAAGTTGGTATTAGAACAGGAATACTTCAAAAGACATTAGTTTAGATAAGTAGGTTTGATAGCTGTAGTGAGTACAGCTTGCACACATCACAGTGATTGGGTAATAATGTTGCAAGCCATTTTTGCTGATGAAATCAGATGTGTACTGAGTTTAATGCAGTGGAATTGATTTCTGTTTGCTAGCCTATCATTCCCCTCAGCAGGGGAAGATCAATACAGATCAATCATCTGTGATTTTGCATGCCATTAGATCCTGATTTAACCTCTTTTGCCCCCTCCCCTACTGTGGACCACACAGTTTGAAAGAAGATTGATTGCTTCAGATAATCTGGGCATGACCCTTCCATTCAAACATCAAGAGCAGTTCTTCCCTTCCTAATACTTTTTAACCTAATTATTAAATGCAGGTCATTCCACTTCTTGGTAATTTATACTGGAGGGACAAATCATACCGTTTATTGTTTTTCATTTTTATTTCTATTAAAACTCTGTATCTCTGGTCACTATCCTACAAAAGCAGCCTTTAACACTTGAGCTGACTTTTTATAAGAAGGCGTAATCCGTACATTTTGATTTTTTTAAATTACGTCTCTAAGCTTTAAACAGTTGGTCATTCCGATGAGCACAATGCTTTAAAGGGCCAGCTCCTAGACAGGCCATTTATTTTCTTCCTAAATCAAATTTGATAACAAGAAATAAAGGAGGGGATTCCATCTCCCACAGCATTTAAAATTAAGAAATGTATTTGCTTCTTAGTATTTGCTTTCCAACAATAAGTTAATAATATGTATTTTAACCTGGAGGTTCTTCTAGGATTATTGTTATTTTGTTTTCAAGACCATTTGGTCTTCATTATATTGCTATAATTGGAAATATACCATATATTCAATTTTGATTTGGAATATAAAATATTCTTCTTATATATAGAGAAGTGGTACATTTATTGTTAAATTGTTTTTCCATATTAAAATAAAGACATATCTTTTAGCTTCTTAGAAAGGTGTCCTTATTGTATGGCTACCAAATCTGGGCTGTAGAAATCCAGTCAACTACTAAACACTGAATATCTACAGAAAACTAACTTCCGAGATTCCAGACTTGTGCTGGAGCCCATCCTTAGGGAACTTCCCTGAGGACGAGCTCCAGCATGAGTCCAAAAGCTCAGAAGACAAAACCTCGGGTCCTGATGACCGACCTATTAGATCCTACAACATTATCCTGGGACACCTAAATTCATCTTCATTTGTGAGAAAACTAACTCTTTGCTCCCATACAGTGGTCATCCAGATTTTTGCAGCTGTGTTCTGGTAGACCTGACTTGATTTGTACTATAAGGACAAGTTTGATTCCTATAATTTAACTGGAGACCTTATAGCCAATATACTTTATGGTCAGCAGAGTAACATGCAAGAATTAAAGGAAAAACAGGAGCATTGTTCTGTTCAGAATGCAAGATAATTCTGCCTCCCTATCTGATGTTAATTTTCTTTAATGTCTTGGATAAATTTATTATTTGAGTATGCTTCCAACATGGACAAATACCACTAATCTCAAATAAAAACCAATTCTGTGGCTATTTTGACAGTCCTTTTTCTTTTGCTGCTGTATTCTTGAATTCTGAAGAGATCCTTTGTTTGATTGTAACCAGCAGAATACCTCCTGCAAGGTGTGGCAGAGGGGTGGCCTGGATCTTGGTTCAGGTCCAAAAGGAGCAGACCCCATCCTGTCCAGTGGTCACTGGGTGAAGGCTCACAGGCCATGTACCTTGACCCCCTTAAGAGAGTTATAGTTGCTCCCATCCTGAAAGCACAACAGAAGTGGAAAAACAATGAAGATCCAATTGGAAGATAATATTTAGACATCCACTTCAAATAACATTCATCCTTAAGCATTACTGCTTTTGAGGGGTTTTTTTTACTGGCTACATCTTTACCTGTTAGCCAGCCCTCTATATCCCACCAATTTAAGCAAATACCTTTTCCCTTTGACTTTGGCAATAGGTGACTATATAGTATTCTCAGTTTTTTTGGACCCCTAATTCCTGGCTATGCACAGTTAGCTGATTGCATATGCTTTCCATTAGGCCCAAGCATCATTTTAAACCTAAATATTGTCCAGTCATTCATTAAACATCCACCATTCATGTTCATGGGATGTATTTGCAGTAAGACTATGACAAGCCAGGTCCACTCATGGACACTCTGTGTAACTCAGAGCAGTGCTTGGACCAAAGTCATTTTACAAAGGGAGGCCTTTGGAAAGATGAAATCAATAAACTGATAAAGTTTATATGACTGTTTCCATTTGTGTCATTTTCCGCTGTATGAAGGTAAGGCTTTAATTCCTCTGCTGACATTTGAAATCTATTTGTGACATTGTGTATATTTAATAGGTTTTCAAAAATCATTGAATTCAGCAGAAACCTTTCTTATTTTGGCATTTAAACCCTAGAAACATCAACAATTAATTTGTCTCCTGCATTTTATCTACTTGCCAGGAATAGCCATAGTTATTTATAACTTCTGTGATAATCATGAAGAACATGATAATTTAATATTGGGGAGATTGGTGCCAAAGAACAACAGCCTCATCTGATCTTCCTGACCATCCTTTTCAACTCCGTGAGTTTAATTTACCCGGGAAAATCTGTGAAGAGAAATCAAATAGAAGAAGTCAATAGTGCCTACAGAAACTTCTGCCCATTTTTTACATGTATTGCAGTGCATGTAAACAAGGGTAGGGCTTCAGTCGGTGGGTTGTAAATAATTTTGCTACTGGTTCGCGCGCGACGCTTCTGCGCATGCGCAGAAGTGTCCCGGGCGGGTGGGCAGAGCCTCCCACCGCCGGCGCTACTGGTTCTAAGAACCGGTCCGAACCGGGAGCAACCCACCTCTGGCTTCAGTCATAAGAGTACAACCACCATCTTGATTTTTTTGATTCCTTGATTTTAACCTTCGTAACAAAAGAAGCCCTCTTTTAATTCGGGTCTGCAGTTGCTAGAATCTTACCTCTTACTGTGGTTGTTTTTATTTCAACTACATATCAGAACTGAGGTTCAAAGAATAGTTGTGCAGTGACAGACAATTCAGCGCTCAGCCTTCTATTCCTTCAGTAAGTCTACTGTTGATCTTCTTAGTGAGCATGGAATAGTTGAAGGAAGGGTGACCGTATCCCGTGAGTTATTATCCCATTCTTACCAGTGTTAAACTACATATGATATCCTTACCTTGGAATTTGAATGAGTTAGATCTTTCTTCAGTTTGTTGAGAGTTTTTAAAACATACTTCTTAATTTGTTATGCATAAATTTGAAATCCTTGCTTATGATAGAGAGTAGTAATTTTTTTAAAAAATTGAGATTTGGGGAGCTGAATCTCAAATGTCTATGAAAAATATCAGGTATTACAAACAGGGTTCATTCAATATAGGTAATTCATACTTCCCATTTTTCATAGGATGAGATGTCCAAGGTTCCAGAAGTAACTCTTACTTCCCCATGGAGAGAGAGAGATTAACAGAGTTGGAAGGGACCTTGTAGGTCATCTAGTCCAACCCCCTGCCCAAGCAGGAGACCCTACACCATTTCTGATAAATGGCATTCCAAAAGTATGGGGAGAGGCAGAATGAATCCTTCCATTTGGTTTATTTCTCATAATGTCTGAAATCAATTTCTAAAACATCCCTAACTCTATCCAAGATGGTGAAGCCATTTTTACTTGCTTTTATAATTAGTTCCACATATATGTGCTTGAAATGTTACACATAAGTGCTTTCTCCAAGATTTCATTGAGCTCAAAAGACTCATATTAGTAAAGAGGGATTTACAAGCACCGTGGTGGAACAATGGTTAGAATGCAATATTGCAGGCTAACTCTGTCCACAGTAGGGAATTCGATCATGACTCAGCCTTCCACCTTTCTGAGGTCAGTAAAATGAGGACCCAGATTTTGGGAGCAATATGCTAACTCTGTAAATCACTCAGAGCTTGCTGTAAAGCACTATGGAGAGGTACATAGGTCTAAGAGCTATTGCTATTCTTTTCTCTTAAAAGCATATTTGAAAAAATATTTTTCTGTGCAGATTTTCATGGGGAATGCTCAGTTAGTAACTTTTTGTTACAAACATTTTTAATTTCTTTCTTATAGCTAATGATACATAAATCAAAGAAATCATGCACTATCAAAAATTTAAATTTATATTTTTGTGTCTTTATTGATGTTGAAGATCACACCTGAACTGATTCAAATTCTGCTTTGATGATAAACAATATAGTTTAGAAATGCTTGAACAACTCTGTTTATGTATTTCTCTATGTGGTACTTCTTATTTGCAGTGTGAGATAGCTGATAGCTGAAATTGCTAATGTAACAACAGATTGAAGGAATTAAAGTAGACATTTCTAATATCGCGAAAGCCGGACGATCCATTTATGTGTCATTATTTGCTACTCAAAAAAAAGTATTGATCTCAGTGGTAAGAATATATAGGATTTTAGTCCAAAGTTGAAGTTCTATATAGCCTTATTTGAAGAGTTTCTACTAAACAAGACATTTAATTTAAAAAATTGTTTCCAATTCTTTGCTTCATTCCCCACTTCCATTATGCCCTACTTCAGGGGTGGGTTCTAACTTACCTTGCTGCTGGTTTGCTGCCGGTTCACTTCCTCCCGCGCCGCCTGGCCGCGCCTTATGGGCGTGCGCGCGCTTTGCACGCGCGCACATGCGCAGTGCTGAAAAATAACCCCCCCCAAAACAACCCCCAAAAACAAGATGGCGATGCATGCGCAGTGCTGGAAACTCGGCTTCTGCGCATGCGCAGAAGAAAAAAAATTTTTTTTAAAGTTCCAAAAAAAAATTATTTTAAAAAAAAAACTTTTCCAAAAAAGAGATGGCAGTGTCCACGGACCTGCACCGACCGAACCGGGAGGAACCCACCTCTGCCCTACTTTTATTATAGTGCCAGTTGGCAGTATTTTCTGAGTTTTCAATTGCTTTTAATGATTGGATTGACGCAGTATGATTATTGGATTGCTTAATGATGAGATTGACATTGAGCCAGCTGCTGTAACATACGTGAAGTGTTTAACCTGGCAGGTTTCATTAGCAACTTTTCAGGAATTAAGCTTTAAATCCCTTTCCTTTTCTTTCCTTTCCTTTCCTTTCCTTTCCTTTCCTTTCCTTTCCTTTCCTTTCCTTTCCTCTCCTCTCCTCTCCTCTCCTCTCCTCTCCTCTCCTCTCCTCCTCTCCTCTCCTCTCCTCTCCTCTCCTCTCCTTTCTCCACTCCTCTCCTCTACCCTACCCTACCCTACCCCTCTCCTCTCCCCTCCCCTCCCCTCTCCTCTCCTCTCCTTTCCTTCCTTCCTTCCTTCCCTTCCCTTGTTTTTTTTTTAAAGTATCTGGTGTTTATCCTTCTTTTTAATTATTACTGATACTTCACAAATATCTCCAGTGGCAGAAGGCATGCCAGTATATAATTCATACACTGCACAGATGAATAGGAATGAACAAGCTGAAGTGTAATCCTAATAACATGCTTCAACCTCTTCTGGAAAAAGATATGCTTGTACTGAAAGAACAAAATTGGAAAACAAGAAACCTCTGGATCTGTCTTTTTCTGTGAATATTCAATTGGCAAACAATGACAATGAGTTCCATTTATCAGTGCTAAATTATTTGGCAGTTGGAAACTTTTGCTTCTATCCACAAGTTAGAATAGATAACTGATCCCCCCCCCCCCGGTCACACTGGGTATCTGATTTTGGTTTCTGGATCTATTAAAATCTATGACCAAGTTAACTTAGAGGCCACCTATATCCATATAAACTTGCTTTGGCCTTAAGATAGATCTTGGCTCTGGGATACTCAGTAATCAAGGAAAATGTATGAGTGTAAGGTGTTTTTGTTTTGTTTTTTTGCTATTTCTTAAGGCAAAGCATCACCAAGGAGAAACTTTAATATAATTAAATACAAAAGGCAAGTAATTAAATTATTAATATATGAATATATAAAATAATTGTGAAATAAAAATGAGCATCTAATTAGTAAATCCCACCACAATAGATCCAAATAGACATTAGATAGGATAGTTCAGGAGATCTTAATCTATTGTCCACAGCTCAGCAACCTTTCTAGTTAGGATATTGCTGAATGAAGATACTTATGGTTGCAGCTACTGCAAAGTCCCTCAGTCACGTGATCACAATTTCGACACTTGGTAATCTGCTTGTAGTATCCTGCAGTCATGTGATCACCATTTGTGATTTGTTTTGCTTCCAACAAGCAGTGCCAGTGGGGAAACAAGCAGAAGGTTCTAAATGCCAGTCACCTGGCATCATGCCTAATGACCACACAGGATTCATCTAACGACTGGAACTACCATTGCAAAGCCACACAGTCACGTGATGTCATGCTTTATAATCATGTCACTTAGCAATGGAGTTCCCAATCCCAACTATCATACTTAACCAAGGACAATCTGTAATTTTAAAAGAAGGATCATAATACATACAGGTGGGAAATATAAAAAGGAAATCACATCCATAGGAAAAGGAAAGGTCAAATTATGAAGAATGTTGCAGCCTTTGAAAATTATCTTTTATAGTTTTATAGTCCAAATGCATGTTTATCTAGAACAGAGGTCTTCAAACTTGGCAACTTTAAGACTTGTGGACTTTAACTCCCAGAATTCTCCAGCCAGCATAGCTGACTGGAAAATTCTGGGAGTTGAAGTCCACAAGTCTTAAAGTTGCCAAGTTTGGGGACCCCTGATCTAGAACAATGTTCAGCAAGGTTACTCTCTGAAAAATTTGCACAATCCACCATGTTTTCAATATTTAGTTGTTTTCCTTTCTATTTAGGATTTGAGAGATCTTTACAAACTAAAACCCTAAATTTACTTTTTGTACAGCTGCTTTGAAAAGGTTGATTTGGTGTGGGGGGGGGAATCTGCAAAAGGAGTTGATCACCTCTTGCTAACCCACCGCATGATTTGCATAATGAAATAAAAAAAATAAAAACAGACTTAGACTTCCACAATTGGGGTAACTGATTATGTCAACCATAATGAGAAAGGCACTTCCTTCCCTTTGCATTCTTTCAAGTCACTCTTGAAAAATATTCGGGCGGGGCAGTGAGGGACAGGAATATTATCAAAAGTATCCCACAGTTTAATTTCAGGCTTTTTCTTTTTCTTTTCTTTTCTTTTTTTTGCAGCTAACAAAAATTTATATTTTTCCTCCCTGGAGTGAAGATGTTCCTGAGAATTCAGTATTGTCCCACCCACTTGCTGTCCAACAGGTCATTGTGTGGGTGGAATATATTAAAAATTATCTCTTAAAATAATGCTGAGCTCTATGTGTACTGTATATCTAGGGGGGGGTCCCCCCTAATTCTAACCCGTTGCTCATAAGGAAATCAAATCCAGTCTTCAGAATACTTAGCCTGAGAGCAATAAGGAACATAAATGCATTTCAGAAAGGAGAAAACTATGGAGTGATATCATCTGCCACTTGGAAAATGAAGGGTCACCATGGAAACTGTTTTTTGTTGAATTGCTTTTATTGAAGGGAGGCACCCAAGATGCAGGAAAGCAAGTAAAAGGCAAGATTTCTTATTCTTCCTCCTGCTGTTTCTACCAATATGCCGCTGGAGTAATTTGAGTGAAGTTTAGTAATTGTACATCATTCAAATGTTGATTGCGTAGAAATCCAAATTAATATTATAGTGTACTAGCTTTTAAATGAAGTTGCTTGAAGTAGCAGGCAACAAGCAGGTTCATATTATAATAATATTCAAGAATGTCAAAAGCAAACCTGAAAAGCAGCAACATCTCCATAAGAGCTGACATGTATTTTAATCACATGTAACCCATCATTTGGAAGGAATGAGAGCATCTTCTAAGCTAACTAAGGAAGGAAGTGACTGAACAACCAAGAAGGGTCAAGCCTGTTCTCTGACATGCCCATTTCCCATCCAAAGGGCTCCTTTGATCTCACCCATTCATTTTTTAGCAATATTGGAAGGACCCAAAAGAATACAATTAGACAAATTGGTGTCTTCCCTTCTTTCTGTTTGTGCAGTGATAGAATACATGCGCACACACGCACACAGTCCCTTTGGTTTCTAATCTGATGACTTTAACCACTACACCAAACTGGGTGCCGTCAAATATCTCTTACTGTAAGATATTTGAATGAGCCGCGGTGGTGCAGTAGTTAGAATGCAGTACTGCAGGCTATTTCTGCTGACTGCCAGCTGCCAGCAGTTTGGCAGATGGAATCTCACCAGGCTCAAGGTTGACTCAGCCTTCCATCCTTCCGAGGTGGGTAAAATGAGGACCCAGATTGTTGGGGGCAATATGCTGACTCTGTAAACCGCTTAGAGAGGGCTATAAAGCACTGTAAAGCGGTATATAAGTCTAAGTACTATTGCTATTGCTATTTTTCTTAACTGGAATCTGCTTTTCTATCATTTAAAATACTATTCCCTGTCAGTGTCAATGGAGTTACCTCCTGATTTCAGACTGACTCTGGGTGGCTCCACAATAAAACAAGGCAAAGGTTTTTTTTTAAACCACCATAAAGATACATGTACAGAAAAAGAAAACAAGATCACCATCCCATTATTTTGAAGCTTCTACATTGTACATTGATGTCAATGTAGCAATCTTAGTTTCTGCATACAGAATTGTCAGATTTGTCACCATTAAGTTGGCCATTGAGTCCCAGAACAATTACATGAAATACACTTTGTGAAATGAGACTGAATTTTTACAGTTTATGGGGGGGGGGTTTTTTTCACAAGGACTTACATCCAGATAGTCGGTATATATTTGATTTGCTGTAAAATAGGAGTTCTCCAATATTTGTTTCTCCAGTCCTGTCAAAGTGGGTAATCCATTTTATAGAACTTGATGTTGTTTTTCCATTTGTATCCTGGGGCTAATGTTCATGTTTCAATTAAATTCTGATTGGTTGGCTGTATGGTAATAATGATGCTTTCACAAATACTATCTAAATGGACTGCATATGCCATGGCTGTATTTAAACAGCTGTGTAGCTGATTTCAGTGAAGTTAATTTTAAACTATTGCAAATTAAACTAGAGAATAGCCATTCCAGTAATCTTTTTGCTGTAGAGTTAAGTGGCTAAAATATGCCAATTTTACTTTCTTTCATTTTGAATGAACAAGAAACTTTAAAAACAATGGAAATCCAGAATAGACCTTTATCTGGTGAAATTAGGGCAGTATTTCTCATCCTTGGTAACTTTAACATGTATGGACTTCAAGTCCCAGAATTCCCCAGCCAGCATACTTAAGTTGGCAAAGTAGAAAAGACTGAGTTAGGGCAACATGGAGAAAATGTAAACATTTTCTATAGTTAGGAATGAAGCAGCATAGAGCTCACTATTCATCTTGCCTTATAGACAGCAGAGAGTGAGGAGAGCGGGTATAAAAAGGACAGGCATTATACAGACAGAGTGGGGAGAGCCATGGATCATAGAGTGTGTAACTTAGGAATAATCAGGTTTTAACTTGCAAGGAAATGCATCACCACATATGAAGACGGTGATCTTTCACATACCATCTCCTTGAGAAATTTTCCATTTTCTGCTTGTCCATATTTTTGAAAGCAGAAGTAAACATCCAAGACACAAATTGGCCACCATGTGATTTTCTTCCTTGTAACGTCACATTGCTATATATGAAATACCTTCATAGTGGTGAGCATCACTTTCCCCAACTCCTGATGTATAAGGCAGCATTAGAATCAAACCCAATGTGTTGATTCCATTTCACACAATGTGCTAAATAAATATGAAGTGGGAGTGGATCCGTATCTTTGGTAAGATACTGTATGAATAGAGACAACATTTTGAAAAAAAGATAAAGGGGATCAGTAATTTTCAGTATTTATTTTAATTATAGCTCTTTTCTCTAAGTTCCATTTCTTACCAGTGAAATTCCAAATGCATGATTATGAAAATTTAAATATCTTTAGCAGTAAAGGTTATTTTTAAGTAGAGTTTGAAATGCATTTAGATTATGCAGCAGCATTACTAACGGGGGGGGGGGGAGCAGTCACAATTTCCTTTCAACAAAAGGCCTTATGCCTTTGAACGTGACAAGGTTGTGTAGCATCATCTCTGGCTTCTATATTTGCAGAAGTAGCAAGATTCTAGGGAAAGAGCTCCATGTGCTGTCTATGAGAATCAGCATGGCAAAGGTTTTTACAGCAGCATTATGGAAATAGCCCTCTGATGACAAGGCAGCACAAGCTACTAGCTGGGGAGAAGGATATTTGCTTTTGGAAATTAGAATGAAACATAATGGCTGAACTGAAAAATCACCTTGCAAAACATTTTTTTGTGACCATAGGAAGTGGTATTAAATAGCATCTGTGTTTTGCTTATTGGTATTCCTTTGTGAGATTAAGATATATCTCTGGCAAGGATAATTAAGTGCATACTTATGTTGTGTGTGTGTGTGTGTGTGTGTATACACATATTTACACATACATCCATAGCCCAACTATGTGTTTTTATTTTGATTTGTTGTTGGTTTTTTTTTGTATTTTGTATTTTATGGATTTTAATTGTTTTATTGTAAGCCGGCTAGAGTAAATGTGAGATGGGCAAGCTATACATATCAAGTAAGTATGCAGAGTATACATATTATGATTCTTTAGGCTATTATCATTGGATTGCAGTTAATGTCGAGAACCAATATGCTTTCCAAACCTAGAATAATTCCTATAGTATAAATAGCTGCCATTATCTGAGTTCGGCTGGAAGGGATTGTGGTAGTTCAGTCAAATCCAAAACCAAACTTTCCTTTTTCCTCATCTCTGCAGCAATCGTAGGCAGAAAAGAAGAGGGATTCATGTACAGCCATGGCTGTGCTATTCTGTTCACACAGATCATAGTTTAGTCTTATCTCTGAAACAGCTGATGACTTGAAATGCATATGAGATGGACACATTCTGTTTCCTTCTGGCATCCAAAGGTTATGCATAACATATCTCATTTCAAGATTATGATTGCACATCTAGGTCTTTTTATTAGGCATGACAATAGAAAGTTACAGTACTCTGATACTTACACTCTTCTTAGCAGCAGTACTGAAAGCTTCTGAAGAAACTGAAAAAGCTTATGTAAATACTGGATTTAAACCAAGTAACAGCGTTAGATCTAGTCTTCTCGCAGTGAAGGTGGATGCCAAAGGTTCAGAATGTGTGAAAGCTTGCTTCATTTTTTAAAAGAAAATGTGGTTAGCAGTACTCCTGCCTCTGAAGCCTTCTCCCTCCCTTCTCAGTCATGCTTTGCATTTGCTGAAATCTGCACTCGAATGTAATCACTGAAGGCAGAGAGGGAGTAATTGAAGCAAAATTAACCTCTGACTTCCCCCCCCCAACAATAGCCCTGATAAAACTACTTATCAGCAGTTTACCTTGATGCAGTGCAAACTCTTTTCCATTCTGCTTATTTAAAACACATTTGTAATTTCTCTGCACCAGAGTCTTTGTTTTTCTTTTAGCTGCTGCATGCATATTATTGCATTATATTTTAAGTTGCAAAGATAAGTCAGTACTAAATATAATACTATAAATATTATTATAGCTATTGATATAACTAATATCAAATTTCTAGAATCCATGACCTGGGAATTGATTTGAGGACTGGACAAAGTGGCAAAAGAGGAACTGCTTGGTGTAGTGGGGAACATGCTGGATTAGAAACTAGGAGAGTGACTTCTAATCCCACTTTAGGCATAAAATCAGGCTCCTTGATTTTGGGCCAATCACTCTCTCTCAGCTTAGCCAACTTCACCAGGTTGTTGTTGTGTGGGAAAATAGGAAACGTATTTAGGAAACGTATTTAGTATTAGATATGTTCACTAGCTTGAGTTGACCAAAAACATACTGTAGTTTTTAAAAAGTTAGCATCATCACCATCATCTTCTTTGAACTGCCAATATAAGAAAATATGGAATACATGGATTTGGGGAAACTTTAAATACAAGAAAACCCATGAGACTTAATTTCTGAGTGAATGTGTTTAGAATTGCACTATTTTTTTACTTTCTGTAGAGTGTGTTAGATACTTTATATCAGGGGTGTCAAACTCAATTTCATTGAGGGCCATATCAGGGTTGTGTTTGACCTCGGGGGGCTGGGTGGGCATGGCTGGGGTGGGCGTGACTAGGGTGGGCATGGCCAGCTCAACGTCACTCATGTCGGGGGCACCTGTGGTGGCCCGGGTGGGGCTAGGGGGGAGCCTCCTGCAGCCCTCTACCAGTGAAAACAAAGCTCGCACATGGCCCTCCTCCGCGGGCCAGTCCGCTGTTTCCAGGGCAGCCCTGCGGGCCAGATCTAAGCACCCCTGGGCCAGATCCAGCCCGCAGGCCTTGGTGTTTGACCCCCCTGCTTTATATGAACTTCACTAATAATTCCCAACCTGGAAAATCCCAGATCAAACCTCTTTTTTGGCCTTTCTTTTTCCATCTAAAGGATTTGTCTTTCTTTGTTTCTTCTGCTTCCATTCTCTTCTCAGTTCTGGACCTTTTTCCAGGACTAATGATTTCATCTCTATCCTTCATTAAGATTGGGGATATTGGTGCAATAGTAATTGAGAGAAGGACAAATATGGAAGGCAAACGTGCACTCCTTTTAGTCCCACAAGTGATTTATTTTGTGAAATCAGAAAAAGTGCCCCTAGTGAGGCCAGCTCTTCTTTTGACCTATGATGTTCTTCCCACTGGAAAATGATAGACCTACCCAGAGGCTACTCCAGAAAGAGGAGAGATGATTTGTTCACTGTTGCAATAAAAAAAAGTAATGTGCTCTTGTCCATATTGTGCCATTAATATAGAATTTAATTTGAAACATTGCATGTCTATACTGTATACGTCCTGTGTGGTTATGAATGTGTCAGTTATACAGGATAGTGTGTCTTTTGAAAGCCGATTCTATTGGGGTGGATCCAGTTGATAGAAAACAGTGAGAAAAGAAAGAAAGAATGGTTTCATATTACAAAGTTTCAAGTTACCTGTTGCTGTTTCCTGATGCTCTAAATGAGAAGCGTGGCAAAATATCTCGTATTGTTTCATGGTTTTGAGGCAGGGAATAGGATATGTGCTGGAAGAGTTACTGAATCTTACTAGTCACGTTGTAGTAGAAACAAATTAATCTATTATTATGAGAGATGCTGACCCTTTCTGTGGAATCACATTTCTGTCAATCGCAGTTCAAGAGCTAGAAAAGAGAATTTGGCCTCCACCTGCCAATCAAAACTGTAAGTGTCCTATGCAACATAATTATACAAGTCTCTGATGCTGATTCAGATCCTGAGTTGTTCCAGAAATTATTAGTTAAGGTTAAACAGGTTCATAACTTATCCTCTCGAATGTATGCATCTTTAAACAAGCAAAATGATTACTTCAAGATGGCATGATTCTTTCTAGCACTAGAAATACACACTGCCTTGATTGTTTTTGTTCTTTTTTAAGTCAAAACCGTTGGCCAATCAAGAAAAGTGCTGTCCATCAACCAAAGTGTCTTCCTTTAATCAGTTATTTGGCCTTTGCTAATGCTCTATGCAGCATCAGGACAAGTGGGGAAGGGGGCGGGGTTCCATACTGAAAGTGTGTGAATGGAGTTTAGAGCCACAATACAGGTAGTCCTCGACTTACGACCACGATTGAGCTCAAAATTTATGTTGCTAAGTGAGACATGTGTTAAGGGAGTTTTGCCCCATTTTACGACCTTTCATGCCACAGTGGTTAAGTGAATCGTTACAGTTGTTTAAGTTAGTAAGGTTGTTAAGTGAATCTGGCTTCCCCATTGACTTTGCTTGTCAGAAGGTCACAAAAGGTGGATCACATGTGTTAAATAGGGTGAGTGAAGAGACTGGAGTCAGGCTTCAGGCAACTATGTACAAGATCCAGCAGAGAGCCAATCTGACAGCTAGCCCTTTTATAGGGAGCTGTCAGATGGCTCAGCCAATCAGCAGTCCCCATTTTCCCGCTTGAACAGAGGACCTGGTTGTAACCAGGCAGTCTGGATATCTAACAACATGATCCCAGGACACTGCAACTATCATAAATATGAGTCAGTTGACAGGGGCCTGCATTTTGATCACATGACCATGGGAATGCTACAAGTCTGTGATAAAGGTGAAAAATGGTCACTTTTTTCAGTGTCGCTGTAACTTTGAACGGTCACTAAATGAACTGTTGTGAGTCAAGGACTAGCTGTATCCTTCAGGAACAATGTTTATGAATCCCCTTAACAAGATTCAAGCGTAATTGGAAATCGAAGTGCTCCGTAGAAATTCCACCAGGGAGGCAAAGGCTTAGCAACCATTCTTCCTCTGATTGTATAGGCAGTGATGTTGTGAGATGCCAGTGCAAAGCTGGTCTGCGGTTAACTTAAATTGCCTTTGTCTCTTTCTTTTTAGCTGACATTATCTCTACAGTAGAATTCAACCACACAGGAGAATTACTAGCGACAGGGGACAAGGGGGGTCGTGTTGTAATATTTCAACGTGAGCAGGAGGTAAGTGCTGGTGAATGCAAAAATGCCCATTTTTACCCTTTTAAAAGAAGTTTCCTGCTGTTTCCTAATCTTTGTGTGTCACTCTTTACCCGGCTTCTATCGCAGCGCACAGAAAATTGCAAAAAAAAAAAAAAAGCCATTAAGATCAATCGGGCAGCTTCTTTCTCAAAAAAACAACAACCCTATAAATGTTGGATTTTCTTGAATCCCTTTGCATCCTGGAACAATAATTGCCGGGAGAGGATTTCATTCTGCTGCGGAAATGTCATAAATGCAAGCAGAACTTTAGTTGTAATGCTTTTGAAGTCTGCTTTGTTTTAAATTAGCAGGATCCCTACCCTTCCCAAACTAGTATAACATAAAGAAACAAACACATACCAAGCTTTGTTATAGTTTATGTTGATGGGATGCACTGTTCTCCTGAACGATGCTCTGGATCTATACCAACATATAAGAAAAACTAAATATACAAATAAAATAAAGCAGAGTTTAAGAAGCCTTTCCATATTAGTAAATATTATATTTTGATTGGTGTAGTGGTTAAGGTGCTAGACTAGAAATTTACAGGACACCCTGAGTTTTAGTTCTACCTTAGACACTGCTTTGCAGATACAAACCAGCTTTCTGATTTGGGTATAGCCAGATAGTACCATTCAGAGGTGCTTCAGTACCATATTCTGGTCCTTTGAAAATAAAGTCAGACATGAGTAACTTTGTTCAGTTTACTACTGTATTTCTATTACTCTGTTATTTATTTAAGCCTTTAACATATACAAAGTGCAAAGTAAGAAAGAACATTATTTAGTGACATTATCTCCCATTCCCTTCCATTTATTTCCCAATGCTAGCCTAAATATAGAAGGATTTTGTTAATATCTATTTCAGTCCTTTCATCTTTTATTTTCTGTTGGTCTCCCAACTCTTTTTCTAGAAACTGTATTCCAGATATTTAAGTTTACCTTGCTCTGTGAATTTCTTTATTACATTAAATGGGCGGTAGGTTTGTAAATTAGAACTGTGTACTTTCTGTTGGAGAGAATTTTGTGCACAAGTCAAGCTGGATTTGTTCTTTGAATTGAGCGATTGTTGCTTCATGCCAATTTGTCTCTAAGTTGAATGATGGGGATTGATGCATTCTTGAATCAAAATGAAACAAAGATGCTCTTCCTGCTTCCTGTCACCGGTGAACATGGAAAGTGACACAGGAGGAGAAGGCATTGTGCAAGAAATAGCTCCGCTTTGGTACCTAAACTGCAATGTGTCACCGTAATCAGACATTTTCCTCTTAACAATCTTCAGAGAACAAAAGAATCAATTGAAAATTTGCTAGCTTTGGCACGTCTTAAGAATCCCTTTATATTTCTTTCCCACTCCTGCAGAGCAAAAATCAGCCCCATCGCAGGGGAGAATATAATGTTTACAGCACATTCCAGAGCCATGAACCTGAGTTCGATTACCTGAAGAGCTTAGAGATAGAGGAGAAGATCAATAAAATACGATGGCTCCCACAGCAAAATGCAGCCTATTTCCTTCTCTCCACCAATGGTATGTTATAACAACAGGTACTTTTTTTTTTTTTTTTTGCTTTCCAGCCGAAATATCCTGCTTTGATAGGTTGTGCTCATTCATACTTGTAATCTCTCTACAGGACAAGTATTTATTGCTCTATTTGATCCAGAGAGAGGAACTCAAGAGCAATTGCGGTGGAGATATCCCTAATGTTGAATTTTCTCTCTTCCTTTCTGTAATATGTCTTAAAATGCCCCAAGCATATTTCTCCAGATCATTTACAAGGTAAAGAAAGACACAGCCAAGCTCACAACATCCGGCAGCTTCCTCAGTATCTTCTGATATGCTGGGTGTAACTCCACAATTTTGGAATCAGAGGTAGCCCCAACCCTTCTGGAAAACACCAGGTAGGGAAAGGCAGCTATAAGTAGATGAGAACTGAGTTGGCAGGTTGAAATTTCTCAAACTGCCTGCACGGAACATGGTGTCCTGTTCTTAGAGTGAAGAATACATGCTCTCGCTACTTGATTTGACATTGCCTGTCTGTGTGGGTGGGGGGAGTCTTAGAGATTCTTTGGTTGGACTGTTTACTAATGACTCTTTGGCAGTTTCTTGATTAGTTAACCAAGGTTAACTTCAGACCAACAATCAAGTAAGCAATACCCCAATCAAGAAACCCACATAGACAGGCAAGACACCAGAATATAAACTGACAGCAACAGCACTCCTTACTAGCACTGATGATGTTACCTAGTTAGGGTAATGAAACGTCTGCAAGAAAACAAGCAAGCTCAGAGAGCACCAAGGACCCTCAGTTAAAGCATTGCCCAATCTGAGCCCAGTCTAGCCCATGAGAAATATCTGTAGTTAAGAAATACAGCACTTGGGAGCAAAGAGGACTTCTCAACAGATGGTCAGGTGTTTTTTATTATTATTATTAGTACTGAGTTCCTGCCTTTGTACAGCTCTGATTTACACATATTAATGAAACAAGAGAGTATTGATGAATCAAAGAAGTGACAGTTCTGCTCTATCCTGCACTGATGAGGTCACATTTAGAAGTCTGTGTCCACAATTCTGGTTACAACGCTATAAAAAAGATGCTGTAGCCCTAGAAAGAGTGCAGAGAAGGGCAACAAAGATGATAAGGGGTCTGGAGGCTAAATTCTATGAAGAACAGCAGAAGGCACTAGGCATGTTTACTTAACCATGAAGAGAAGGCTGAGGAAGATTTGGTAGGAGTCTTCCAATACTTGAAGGGCTGCCTCAGGGAAGGCGGCATTAGTTCATTCTCCATAGCACCCAAGAGTAGGACAAGAAACAATCAGTGGAAACTTTTCAGAGGAAGATCCAGCCTGGAAATAAGGACTCTTGCCTTGGGTGGAGATTTCAGCTAGAAGACCTCCAAGGTCCCTTCCAACCCTATGATTCTATAAAACCTTGGTGATTGACTTCTTGCCTCATCTTCAACAGAGTCTGGAATTTAATTTTACCTCTTTGTTGACCATCTGTTTGTGTGCTATATATGTACCCTAGGCCAGTGTTTCTCAACATCAGCAATGGTAATATTTGTGGACTTCAACTCCCAAAATTCTGAGGAATTCTAGGAATTGAAGTCCATACATCTTAAAGTTGCTAAATGAGGTTGAAAAACATTGTCCTAGACCTAGGCTGTCCACTGCCTTACAAGATAGCTCATACCTCCTATCCCAGCATTGTCTCTTCTACTTTGTTTTCTCTCTCTCTCTTTCTCTCTCTCTCTCTCTCTCTCTCTCTCTCCCCCACTCTCCCCCCCCCTCTCTCTCCTTATTTCCAGTTTTAATCGTCCTCTAACCAGCTTCCTATTGCTTCTTGTCCTACTTTCAGGTGCTATGTACAATGAATTGATGCCCTCTTCTCTCTGGCAGCCCTTGTTCTTGTTCAGGATTTAGTGCCATTATTGTTTGAAATATGGGTGGGGATGGGGGGATTTTATGCTACTTATGTTCCCTTGTTGCTGATCTGCACATTACCTACAAAATCTGATGCTGGTTATGATCAGTGATCAACTATCAAAGAAGGATAGTTGAGACAGATGTGCCTAGACCCCTAGAGGTTTGTCTGCACATTAGGAACTCTTGTCTACTTGGATCCTGCAACTCTTAAGTGTTGGAGGAGATATGGTAACACAAGGTCAAACTGTGGTAAACAAACACTGAATTTGAAAGTTCTTACCATTTTGCAAATGATCTAAGCTTTGTGGTGGATAGGGAACAAAATCAGATGGAATTAAGACTCTTCCCCCCCCCTCCCCCAAATGATGTGTTCTTTGGAATTTAGTTCTAGCAAATATAGTATCATTTTGCCACTCCTTAAAGCAGCCACTGAGCAATCCCAGGAGAAAATACATATGATTGATATGTTGCAGAAAAGTACTATCTTTCTGAACAAGGCCCTTGGAAGCATTGAACTCTAAATGAAATAATATTAAAGCGTGCTGTGGAAGCTTTAAAAAAGGTTCTGAACATTTTATAGAATTCCATCTAAAGTTGCATGGAGGGGGAGAAAAGGAAACTATCTTAAGCCAAATGGACCAAGACTTTTAATTTTACCCCCTTTAATTAATTAGTTGGTTGGTTACTTCAGTAGTTTCTGTCCTTCCTGCTTCTAATACAGGAGTTTGTATGCGCAAACAGACACACACAAATAGGTACACATGCATATATAAATTCTTTGTGCAACAAAACTAGGGCTTCTACTTCATTGGCTCATTATATGAGAGAGAGGGGGTTATGTCATTGATGCTGGATGCCAGTATGGCTCTGGCATTAAAATATTTTCTCAATAAGAAAGACTCATAGGGAAAAGAGATCTTCAAAATATTGCCTTCAATTAAAGAAAAATAATGATTTTTTTTTCATAAGATTTTAATTCATAGCATATTCTTCTAATTACAAGGAACAAAATTTTGAGTATGTCATTTTCTAGCGTTACCTTGTGACATGTACTCATTTCATGGGTCAATTTGAAAACAAGGAATCTTGTTAATTTTAATGGTCACAAATGGTCAGATGCCTCTAAGGAACTCTGCGTTGTCTACTATGCATCTAATAAAAATATAATAAAGTGATTAATAATAGAGATCACTGTAAGACAGGATGAATAATGTGGGTGTGGTTTTTATAGGGTAAAATGGAAAATTACACATGGGTTTGCCAATAACCTGGTGAAAAAAAATCTTCAACAGCAGAAAAATGCTGATCAGTTTGGTCCTAAATATGAATCTTTCCAGCCCCTCTATTCTCAGCCTTCTCATGGTCAATTTATTGTAATAAATTGTGATTGGAAACAACTTGTCTTTGATAATTCTAATGTAAGAAAATCATTCTCACACTCTAATTTTGTCTTGATTCAGCTTTAAATTATATCAGGTTTAATATATCTAATGCAGTGACTGAAAACTTAGTAAACTTTTTATCTCTTGACTGCCGGAAAGGCCATGGCAGAATTATCTCCTGTTTTGTGTGTATATGTATTTGTGCAAGTCTGTTTCAGTTTTCATTTCCTAAGCATAAATGTAGATTATGTTCACATAACTGTCACTAGGTCCAGTGTTGTTATCAGAATGGATGGAGCTTTAAGATGAATGTGACTTAATTACTACAGAGGAAAGGGGTCTAATTATCTTTCATCATCAACTTACTTTCTGTTGGAGAATTTACCCTATTGATCATTGTAATAAAATTCTAAGAGTTATTAAACTCATTTGAAGGGAAGACTCACTGAAACACAATGAAGATTAATTATATAGCCTAATGTTCTGTTAATTGAGTTTTTAAATAGTTTTTTTTTATTCATAGGAGAATTAGTTTGCAGTTTCAGAAAGTATTTTCATATGCTGGGAAGACCTCCAAATAGCTCAGACATTACTGCTATCAGTTGTCCCTAAATGTTCTTTAATATTCCTTTCCAAAAACACACTATGTGAAAATTGAACTTTTATCAGGATGAGTTAATACAACAAAATCTATGGGAGTCAACTGCAATCCTTAAGTGAAAAATGGGGATGGGAGAAATGAAGATGAATAAGATTGTCTTTAAAACTTGTGGGAACAATGACAAACTGCTGATAGAATGCCCACCAGGAGGGGGAAATGAAAACACCATTATTCAGAATAAAAGCCACATGTTCCTGAGGCTCTTTTTCCTACAGGATTTCGTGGCACACAATAAACAGAATGACAGCAAAATGATGAAGCCAATGGAAATATTCAGCTGCCAGGCAAGCTGGCAATTGTGGAATTTAACATGGATTCACCGTCAATGATAAAATGTCAGTTTCTATTCCTATCATTGAGCTTGAAACTGACTTTTGAGTAAATTACCAACATGATTGGGCTCCTTTTTCATGCATACATTGCTGTACTTGTAGTGTAATATGTTGCAATCAAAGCTTGGCTAGAGCAGTTAGATCTCATGTAACTCAAAATTGCTTTTATGGAGCATTGTGTGCCCTGGCTTTCAGTCTAAATTGTTCCCTCCTCTTAGACCAAAGTAAAATTAATTTAGCTTGACATATCCAACATGCAGAGTGTTCAATTTTAGCACCCAGTTTGTAATCAGAACTCTTGTTCATGTAGACCTACATTTACAGTCTATAACTTCAAAACTTGATTTGAAATATTCAGAAATGAGATAGAAGGAGAAAGCAGGCCATGATTTTTTTTTATCAAATGTCAGGTATAACTGGGGAGCTTCAGAAAGACTCTGGAAAGCCACAGAAGTAGTCGTCAAGGGATATAATACAGCTCAGTGGCCACACTTTTCCTTTTCTGCATCTGTATCAGTGGTGGGTTGCTACCGGTTCGGACCGGTTTTTCCGCGTATCAGTGGCAGAAATTTGGCCATGGTCGCCGAACCGGTAGTGAAGGCTGGCTTGCCACGCCCCCGAACCAGTTCCCCGGTCGCCGCTGCTTGAAAGCGGCTGGCAAATAACCCTCTGCGCATGCGCAAAGGCTTCTGTGCATGCGCAGAGGGTCAGTACCCGGATGTGACGCGCACGCACTTCTGACGCGAAGCGCATCACGTCCGACGCGATGCGCGCACTTCTGAACCGGTAGGGAAGGTAAGAGAAACCCACCCCTGATCTGTATGTTCAGTATTTATTTTCTGTTTTAACCAGTATGTGATGATGAGACAATCTGTAAATGGGACATGAATGCCACAGAATCTAAAGAACATGCATTATCTTAGTTTGGAGTCTCTTACTGTTCCTTTTTGTTTTAACCAAGCTAAATTATGGTGCAATTTGCAAATATAGTCACCACTCTATTCAATCCTAACTCTAGATCATTTTTAATACATAAAAATATCATTCCTAGTATATATCCTTGAAAGTTCCTACTATTTGTGTCTACTGTTGTAAAAACTCATCCTTTGTCTGAGCAAGAAGACTGCTGAAGCTACTTGAAGAGGTCTTGGGCTTCAGCCTCTTAAGACAGGGGTCCCCAACTCCTGGCCCCTGGAACGGCATCAGGCCATGGCATGCCAGCAACTGGGCCGTGCAAACAAGCAAAGCCCCATCCGCAGGTTTCAGGCAGCACACAAAACCATGCCCCCTCTGGTCCGTGGAAAAACCTCTCTTCACGGAACCAGTCCCTGTTGCCCAAAAGGTTGGGGGTCTCTGTCTTAAGAGATTGTTTAATTAATATGATCTAATAGATAAGTGTTTCTCAAGCTTGGTAACTTTTAAGATATGTGGGCTTCAATTCCCAGAATTTCCTCCAGCATATTGGCTCGGAATTCTGGGGATTGGAGTTCATACATCTTAAAGTCGCCAATTTTGAAAAACACTGCAATTGACAAAAGTTCAATTACACATTTCTCATTTTCCCATAGTCATTGGTTCTCTTAAGACTCTTCAGCTGCCTTCTCCCATATAGCAGATGGTAGCAGTGATAAAATAACTAAGAAGATCACTGCTGATGAACTGTGCAAGTGATAAGTAACAATAAATCCTAACTGTTACAAAATGCATAATAATTCAGTAACTCAATGAAGCGTTCTGATTTTCTTCCAGATAAAACTGTGAAACTATGGAAAGTCAGTGAACGAGATAAAAGACCAGAGGGCTATAATCTCAAAGATGAAGATGGACGCCTCCGAGACCCCTCCACAATTACCACACTACGGGTATAGCAAATAAGACTTTCCTACTTCCTTCCTGCTAAAAGAGAGAAATTGTAACGTTTTACTTCTGGTTGTATGATTTGATTTAGCCTCAATGTTTTAGATGTCAAGAATTTCTTCTATTTGGATGTAGCAATTGATGTGACTTGACAGTGATGTCACTCCATCATTCCTGCCTGAGTCAGAGTTAAGGTGGTTTTAGTTATGCAATAACTGCCTAGTTGAGGCACTGAGTACTTTACCTTGGGAAAACTTCTGTTCTGAAAGGCAGCATTTTATATCCTTAAAAGAAGACATAAAAACACTCACACTCGATTTGATGTACTTATTTTAACTCCAACAGAAAGATCAGGCTTGGCTACACATAATAAAAGAGTCTGTGTAAGTGGGAGCAGTTTCCAGCTCATTAAGATGAAGAGCGTGTCATTTATTGCTAGGGTGAACATTTTGTTTGCTATAGTCCCTGAATGCTCAAGAGATTTGAATGACCCATTTTAGATGTCAGCAACTGACCCATAGATGCAGAGGTGCGTTTCAGCAGGTTCTGACCAGTTCTGGAGAACCGGTAGTGGAAATTTTGAGTAGTTCGGAGAACCGGTAAATACCACCTCTGACTGGCCCCACCCCCATCTATTCTCTGCCTCCCGAGTCCCAGCTGATCAGGAGGAAATGGGGATTTTGCAGTAACCTTCCCCTGGAGTGGGGAGGGAATGGAGATTTTGCAGTATCCTTCCCCTGGAGTGGGGTGGGAATGGAAATTTTACAGTATCCTACCCCTGCCACGCCCACCAAGCCAAGCCATGCCATGCCCACGAAGCCACGCCCACAGAACTGGTAGTTAAAAAAATTGAAACCCACCACTGCATAGATCTCCATGGGGGAGGGCAAGCAACTGTTGTCATTTGTGTGAAGGCATCAACACACAAATGGCATCAGGACACATCTGACATAATTTTGATAGCTCTGAGGCTTCAAATAGAGGCCTTGTTGAAGAAAGGCAACTAAAGTCATTGAGCAGCATTTTATATCTTATTTTAAAGGTAAAAGCATAGAGCATGATAAGTAAAAGTTATAGGTAAATACTGTAGGTAAATTACCATAATAGGTAAATTTTAAAGGTAAAAGCATAGAACATTTCTTTGCTGATTCAAATTCCATTAGACCTATGTTTATCAGGGCGTGATGGCTCAGCACTAAAAGACGCTGAGCTTGTCAACTGGAAAGCTGACAGCCTGGGTTCGAGACCCGAGCGCCACGCAACAGGATGAGCTCCCATTCCTTTACCCAGCTTCTGCCTACCTAGCAGTTTGAAAGCATGCAAATGCAAGTAGATAAATAGGTACCACTTCGGTGGGAAGGTAACAGCGTTCCGTGTGCCTTTAGCGTATAGCCATGCTGGCCACATGACTTCAGACAATGCTGGCTTCCTTGGCCAAGAAACCAAGATGAACACTGCACCCTAGAGTCTGACACAACTGGACAGGGAAACTTTTACTTTTACCTTATGTTTATTACCCAGTAGCATACCATAAGACTTTCAGATCCAATCAAAGGAGCTGTTACATTGTTTTTCTTTTAAAAGAATTAAGAAATATGTGTACTTAGACCTTGATGCTTACTTACTAGGGTTCTGAAACTTCAACAGTAGTTTCATCCTTAAGTTCAACAAGCACAGGCTTCATGTGTTGAAGCTTTTTCATTTTTGTTCAGAATATTGAGATATATGTTAACTTTTCTCTTCCCCTCCAACTGTAGAAAATGGTTGTCTTAATATTATCATTAATCTATTCCAGGGGTCCCCAAACTTGGCAACTTTAAGACTGGTGGACTTCAATTCCCAGAATTCTCCAGCCAGCTATGCTGGCTGGAGAATTCTGGGAGTTGAAGTCCACCAGTCTTAAAGTTGCCAAGTTTGAAGACCTCTGATCTATTCTATAGTAATATGGTTCTTCAATATTAATTCTGAACAGTTCTAAACATTGTGACTGTAATTACTTTCACTCAAATTTACAGCTTCTGGTTTTATTAGTACCAGGCCAGCAAGGGCATTTAATAACCCCAGACAGCTAATTAATTCTAACTAAGAAACAAATGTCTTCCATATTGCATTGTCCCTTCTTGCTAGTAGGCACGTTGTTCAAGACTGAGAAAAAAGCTTTCACTTTTCTATACAGTATGTTTATTGTCATTTTGGGTGCATCATGTAGAAGCCTGCGGTTTCACTGAGAGTGCCTTTTAAAATAATTTCTCAAAGCTCTTCTATTGGTTAAATTGGTTTATGTCAGTAGAGCGGACCGCTCTTATCTTAATATATTTTCCTTAAAAACACTGTCAAATAGAAGTTACTTACTGTTTCCTTCTTCTGTGTCTTAGGATATTAGACAAGGATTGAGTATTAAAAGGATTGAGTATTAAAAGACAGCTTTTGTTTTTTCAGGGTCCAAGCAGAAATTTTCCAAATAACAAAAGTTCTAGTGGCGCTACTGTAGTGACACCTCATAATGAAATATTCCATTAATGGTTTAAACCAGTGTTTCCCAACCTTGGCAACTTTAAGATGGGTGGACTTCCAACTCCCAGAATTCCCAGCACTGTTAAAAATTAGTAGCCAATACTCTTGCTTATCATTAATTCCTTATTTCATTTCTTACCCCCAGGGTGGTATAATCCATAATCAAAATACGGATATACAAGAATCTTAACTTTTATATTACTGTATTATGTAGAAAGTCTCCATTCTAAGGAAGGATTAGGAGAAATCATTACACAGTCCAGAGACTGAAGCAAACATGAGAAAGAAAGTCAAAATAATCCTCCTTGATTTTGTTTATAGTATAAGAGGCAGCAAAAAGGACACTCTGGCAGGCTTTCAGAGCACTGTTTTTCTACCCTACAACAATAAATTATTATTCCAGGAATCCTTGCAGTTCCCTATCTTTAAGGTCTGAGAGACGACAAGCATATTGTCAGCCTCACTAGGTAGGCCAGACCAGGAAATCAATTCCACAATTAGTTCTAAAATTACTTTCATTTATGTTGGCTATTATACAAGAATCAGGCAAGTCTGATGTGCTATCTACTCCCTCCCTTCTTATAGTCCATTGAATCACTGGGATATAAGTAAGCACTTCCAAATATTATCTACTTTCTCAGGGCATAAAGAATGTTTTCTTAAATAACAGTTCTTGCATATTTCTTTCAAGGTCATCTTCCTTAACTCTTTATACATTTGAAGTGTTGAACAATAAAAATAATAGTGAGATCAGAATGAAATGAAATGTGAAATATGAAAACTGTGATAATTACACTGAAGTCTGGATCCCAATTGTTGTCACCCTAAAGCTACCAAGTGCATAATAGATGCCTCCCCTTGGTGCATGCTATGTTTCATGTTCCCCATAATTTTATTATTAAAATAAAATTAAATGTGTTACTCTGTAAAATTAAATGAAGATCTTTTCAGTTAGATGAAAAATGAGGCTGCTGTATTCAGAATGCCAACCTCAGGGGTGGGTTCCTCCCGGTTCGGACTGGTTCTCCCGAACTGGTAGTGGCCCGCTGGTGATGTCACGATGATGTCACTGAACCGGATCGGTCGGTGCCAGTCCGTGGGGGCCACCATCTTTTTTTTGAATTTTTTCCGATTTTTTTTAAATTTTTATTTTTTGAATTTTTTTTCCCTTCTGAGCATGCGCAGAAGCCGACTTCTGGCACTATGCATGCGGTCGCCATCTTTTTTTCATTTTTGTTTTTGTTTTTTGGATTTTTTGTTACTGCACATGCGCACGCACGCAAAGGGTGCGCGCGCCCACGCGGCGCGGGAGGGAGCGAACCGGCAGCGAGGTAAGTTGGAACCCACCCCTGGCCAACCTCTAACATAAGATTTACATTCATGAAGATTCTGGGTCCCATGTACACCCAGGACATATTTTTAGACCGTTAAAATTATAGACTGCCACAACCCAGGGCTCAGCTGGGAAGTGTGTTTACCTGCCTAGAAAAACAAAACGAAAGAAAAAAAAAGTGGTAAAGAAGATCTTGGGAGAAAGAAAGGATGATGGGATACAGCCTCACACGTTTGCCTTCTGATAGATGTTTTGTGACTTGCCAGACCCATCCTGGCAGCAGTTTTCTGTAATATGCTCTCAGAATGCCAAATGTGACACCCACAGCCACAAAAGATGCAATGAAGTCCAACTTTATATTTTTTAAAAATGCAGTCCAAGGTGTTTGAAGGTCAAAAGGAGTAGGATGCAGCTACAAGTGCACCATTGGAAACTCACCCCTTCTTTTAACGTGCATTGCACTTCTGTTCACACCAGAATCTTTCTGTTAAATTTTGGAATGATAAACCAGGAAGCCGTGTCTGACCAAGTTGAACTGCTTGATCTGGGCCAGGATAACATTTCACATGTCTGATAAATTTTATGCAGCTGACTAATAGAACTATCCCCCTGGTAGTTTAGAGCTTTAGTAATCCAAGTAATGCTGATAAACATACCCCATCATAATCTAAGTGACATTTACTGTTTGCAATTTTGTCTCCCAATGCAAATTACTCCCCCCCAAAAAAGTTGCTGTAATTTCTTTACATTTGTAACAGGAAATCTTCAGGGAATACATAACCCCTACATTAAAACACTTTCAAGAAGTAATGTATTTTCTAAATGTCAAATTTGATTGTGCTTATTATGTACTGTAGCACAGGTCCTGGCATCATGTAAGAGCTCTGGATGTCTTTAAGTTTGCAATTCCCCATTCTGAGACTTACTAAAAGCAATAAAAAGTTAAGCTTGTTTTATTACTTCGATACTGCCTTTTTATCTGGAACCGATAGTATTATAGAGAAATCTTCTTCCTCAGAGATCAACAACAAAATACCTTGCTTTTTTGCAATAACCTCTTGCCTGTTTCTGACGATAATTGCCATCCATTTTCAAATCTGCGCTTTTCCCTAAAGACTCCCATGAAAATAAAGATTTCGGTATTTAGGATGAATAGGGAGAGTGAAATTAGGTTGAGGTTCGTGAGTGGATTTTTAATATCAAAAGCAAGCCTATGCACCATAATTTCAGTAATTTAGAAACACCTCAAATGTGACATATTTATTTGAATAACTTAATGAAAAGAGGTCCATATTTGCTTAGTTTACATGAAAAAGGGGAAGTGCATATTGCTGTCCTTATTAAGGAATCATCGTATGAGCCAGTTATATGAACCATAAAACAGACAGTGAGAATGCTACTCCTTGTTCAGAAACAGTAAAACAATATTCTGGGAAATAAATCACTATAATAAAAATGTTTGTGTTGTATTTTATATGAAATTTGGGTATAATCAGTTTTGGAAGCTTATAATCCTGTCGTCTAAAAGGGAATGAAAGGAAATTAAAAAAAAATTCTGCTGGGATAAGGATTTTCTGTTCACATTAAGGGGTTTTAATCTAAATTTCCTTCTCACTGTTTACAGCTGGAAGAAAAAAAAATGTAAAGCTAGGTTGTCTAAACAACAAATTGATTTTTAAGACTCTCAGAAGAACAGAAGCATTTTAGAAGGACACCATGTCCTGGACTCAGAGTGTACTGTTTCTGAGTGTGTTGCCTGTGAGGGTATTGATAGCAAAACATTTATATTCGTTGAAAATGGACCTGCACTCCAGGCTGAAAAACCTTATTTTCTTTTAGTCAGGATTCTTCTTATTTACTGGGCATAAATCCCATTGACCTCAGAGAAGCGATGCATGAGAGTTCGCTGCAAGGAAAGGGACAGTGTACAAATTTATGAATGACTGTGAAAAGGATGAGTAGGTATAGCAAAGCATACGATAATATTTGTCTTGCAAAAATTAAAATTTGTTTCATGCACAGTCCCCAATGTATTATTCTGCTTAACTTAAAAGTGCAGAAAAATAGGGAGTGATCAGTGTGTGTGTGTTGGGGAATGTCTTCCTTATTATCTGGCATCTTTCTCTATGCACATTTTCTACATAGGAGTGTAGGCATTGCTATTTTGGAATTCCTTGTTAACCCAAAGGGGGAAGGGCTGATGAGCACAGTAAAAAACACACATTTGCAAATAATTTCTAGATTTCTAAATAATTTTCAAACAGCGTTCCTTCTTTTGTTTTCTTAAAACCTAGCTTCTTCTAATCAGTTTTGATAAATCTGACAATATGCCTATTGCTTTGCAATCTTTTAGTTATAAGAATAGCAGTTGGGCCCCACCAAATTATCCATTGGACCTTTTCCCACTATTCAATCCAAGTGCTTTCCACCCATTTTTTAGCTGGCTGAAAACTGCATCGGCATGAAATTGCTGATCCACACCCTGCTTCTATTGCCTTTCTTTCAAGTTGAAGCAGTCAGCTGACTTCCCTCTAACGTAATCGGTGGCAAAATGAAACAGATTTTATACATCCCAAGGCTGCCCTTGGAAAGAATCCGAAGAAGGGAGAAAATACTATCTTTAAGTCAGATGATGAGTTTAATCTGTTTCATTCATGAGCTGAGAATGAGTGAGAGGCAACATCACGAGGACACAGCAGAAAAAAAAGATGCCTCCAGGGCACCTTTATCCCACAGGGAGAGATCTTGTTTGGTTTGGAAAAGCACTGAGAGAGAGGTAACTCAGCTCACTCTTCATAGGAAAAGTGGTTTGCACAATACGAGGCCAATCAATGTGGACAACTGTTTTTTTCCCCAAAAGCCAGAAGAAAAGAATGCTTTTCTTTGGGAGTACAGGTAGTGCTTGACTTACAACAGTTCATTTAGTGACCATCCAAAGTTACAACATCACTGAAAATAGTGACTTATGACCATTTTTCCACACTTACAACCGTTGCAGCATTCCCACGCCACGTCATCAAAATTCAGACACTTGGCAACCTGACTCACATTTATGATGGTTGCAGGGCCCTGGGATCATGTGATCACCTTTTGCGACCTTCTGACAAGCAAGGTCAATGGGTAAACAACATTCACTTACCAACTGCAATTATTCACTTAACAAGTGTGGCAAGAAAGGTCGTAAAATGGGACAAACTCACTTAACAAATGTCTCACTTAGCAACATAAATTTTGGGCTCAATTGTGGTCGTAAGTTGAGGACTACCTGTAGTTGAAGTATTTGGTTGTCTGAGATAAGACTCACTAGCAATAAGAGCCATTGGGGACATCTTCAGGACCAGGTAAGATAGTTTTGTCTCTGCAATTAGTGTTTTACCATCAGTGTGCAGGACATATCCTGGCCCTGTGAAGCTTGCTATCTATATTGGATAGAGAGGATGGGAAGAGGATGGGAAGAGAAACTAAGGGAGGAAAAAACAAAGAGACACTTGAGGTAGACAGGTTCTACAGGGCAGGATTAGGCAATCCAATGGAGCAGCCGAGTCAAGTGTCATCAGCATATTGAGACATCTGGCACCAAATTCCTAATGACCATCCCCCTCATTTGATTTGAAATAGCATTAGGAACAGAATAGTGACTCATGGCATCCCATCACATAGCCATCAAAACCCTTGGGAAATTTTGACGCTGTTCCTACAAGTAGAAGTAGAATCACTGTAACTCCCTGAATTTCAATCCAGTCTAGGAGAACATCCGGTGGTATAAAAAGCGTCTATAAACTAAGCTGGGTTAACAGTCTTCAAAAGTTTTGGACTCCCAATTCCCATCAGGCCCAACTACTAGGGCCACCATTCCAAGTATATGAGGGCTGTTGTTCAAAATATCTGCAGGGCTTTTTAGGTTGCTTACTGTTGCAATAAAGAGGTGATTCAAGACACTTTATGAAAGAAATAGATTGATGCATGGTCACTCATCCAAACATTGTGCTTCCCAGCTCTTGACTTTTATTGATATTTCTAAATGCAATTTTCATTATTCCTTTGTAGAGCAACTACTGCATAAAACCTTTTCTATTATGGGAGTTTGATTTAATATAACCGGAGTCTTGGAACAACCCAATGACTGTGGTTTCATCTATTCTGCAGGATGTTGCAAGAAAGAATTAGCACAAACAACATCTAGGATTTAAATCGCTTTAAAAGGGAAATGTTTTGACTTTGATCTTGCATGCTACAAAACAAGCTTCGACTGAAGCACTGATGGGAGTATTTTCCTCACACTTTTAATAACCTTTAAAAGTGTTAGTTAGAATAGAAGATTTTCAAATGTCTCCCTGGAGTGCTTTGCACAGCAAGATACTTTCGCTTTCCTTTGATGAACCCAAAAGGGGGGGGGGGAGACTTATGGAGCAAAACAGCTTCTGCATCTAGTAGCAGAAAATTTGATTTTCGAAAACAATGAAAAGGTAGCAGTCTGCATTTCTTATGCTTTTTGAACAATATTCCGATGGGAAAACATGGCTCTCTAAAAATAGCAGTTGAGTGTATATGTGTGTATATAAAATAGCTGACCCCTGTAAAACGTTAGTTGTTTTGAAGCTTATACCTTTGGGAGCCTGCCTTAGACAATTTAAAACACTTCTGTATAAATGTTAAGTCTATACAGAATTGGAACCTCCGTATATATTTACTAGGCCTCAAAAATTTAGAGATCAAGTAACATCTGATGGTGATGCCATCACAGGGAAGGCCCCCCACAAGATGGGGTTTTGCCAATACTGGTGCGTCTTCCCTGATGAATGAAGTGATCAACCAAGTCTTTCATGTTGAAAGCAATATGTGAAGTATCCTGGTGTCCTGTTGTTTCAAAGCTTTGAATCAAGAACAAATCCTTCTATCTTTCTCAACAGCTAATTGGCAGTTGCTCCAAGGAAGATGTAACATGTGCATGGCTAGTGTCCCACCTGGCACCTGGCTGCCACATATGGCACCATCTGCAGTTTTAAGCCCCAGGAGAGCCCCATGTGATGTGGATTATAGTAGTTCAAATGTGAGATAAACAGTGCACAAAGATCAAAAGGTAGGCTATCCTTGTCCTGCAAAGCCCATAGAGGATATCCAATAACCACTCTTAGCCACAGAACTCGCAGTCCTGCGAAGAATGAAAGAGAGCATGCCCAACCAATATACAAGCGAGCGTGACTCCACATAGTCCAGGATGCTCCTCTGTTCCCCTGTCTGGGAAGTGCACATGTGCAACATCTATGTCAAGATTCAGTCATCAGTTATTATGACTCATCCATATAGTGGCATAAAACTGTACAAGCCCTCCAGACATTATGGAGCATCCAAGTCAAGTGTCATCAGGATATTGAGACATCTGGCACCAAATTCCTAATGACCATCCCCCTCATTTGATTTGAAATAGCATTAGGAACAGAATAGTGACTCATGGCATCCCATCGCACAGCTATCAAAACCCTTGGGAACTTTTGACGGTGTTCCTATAAGTAGAAGTAGAATCATTATAACTCCCCAAATTTCAGCCCAGTCTAGGAGAACATCCAGTGGTTAAAAAAAAAAAAGCTTGTATAAACTAAGCAAGATTAACAGTCCATTTCCTACAGTCTGAGAATGCAACCATGGTAGACTTTATCCTGAAGCCAACTTTGAACTAGACTGAATGGGGCGAGATGATCTCTCTCCTCTGTAGTTGCATATATAACCATCATTCCAACCTCCTATCCAAAGTCTCAAAGATGCTTTTTTCAGGAGGCAACTGGACTTTCTTGTTTTTTTTCTTTTGAAGACGTTTCGCTTCTCATCCAAGAAGCTTCTTCAGCTCTGACAGGATAATGGGGAATGGAAGGGTTTATATTCCTTTCAGACAGCTGGTAATTTGCATCCTTTTAGAGGGTCGTTGAAGCGAAACGTCTTCAAAAGAAAAAACAAGAAAGTCCAGTTACCTCCTGAAGAAAAGCACCTTTGGTACAACCATGACCTGGATGATTGAGAATCTCTACAGACTCCTATCCAAAGGTGATAAGTTGGCATAACCCTCCAATTCTTCTGTCTTCAATCTTATTTAACTAAATACGCCATGCATTGAGTCAGGAGCTGTTAGAACAGTGGTTCTCAACCTTCCTAATGCCCGCATGCGATGAGGTGACAAAGGGGGCGTGGTGGGCTAGCGCACGCTTAGGCGATCCCCGTGAAAGGGTCGTTCGACCCCCAAAGGGGTCACGACCCACAGGTCGAGAACCGCTGTGTTAGAAGGAAAACAAGCATTCTGCCATATATTTAGCTACTTGTAACTTGGAGTAACACAGTTGGTCATTATCAGTCTGGAGTTTTGAACCTGACACAGAGCTCCCTAAGTTCTGGTTTTCGTTGCTTCTCACGGATTTTGCCCAAGGAGACATGTTCTAATGTGAAGGTCTGATATTTTAATGTTTTATATTTATGTGTGTCAAAAAAATAAAGAGTTGCTACTGAATATTGCATGCAATGCCCTCTTGCTGTCAGCCCTGAGCATTGTGAGCACTGTTAATCACATGAATGCTCAATAAGAAAATTCCACTCTAAATATGTAGCTCAGACAAAAACTGGAGAGACAGGATATTAGTTGTACTTGTGCCACTGCATTCTCATCAGAGCTTCAAGGCAAATTTTTTTAGACAAATGGTCTTTTAATAAAAAGCTTGACTCTAACAAAAGCAAAGTAGGAAAGCAGTATTACATGGCATTAACCAGAGGGGAATAACTTAATTTTGGGAGATGCCCAGAACCTAGTGGATGATTTGAGGATTAGCAAACGAAGTAGAAACATGATGAGAATGAAAAAAAAAATTCAAATGTATTTGTAAGTGGAAGATTGCCAAGGAGGTTCAAAACATTTATATTTGACATTAAAAAGATCCTGAAGAAATTGGAACATTTTTACTTTGTTAAATAGTTTAAAAAATAATGGCAACATAATATATGAATGTTGTTACATTTTTCAGGATTATACAAATAGTAAAATGGATGACTGGAAGACGGCCAGTATAATCAAAGTCAACCATTATACAGTGGTACCTTGGTACTCATAGTTAATTGGTTCTAAGGCGCAAGAGTACCAAAAATGATGAATACCAAACAATATTTTCCCATAAGGAATAATGTAGTCAGTCACAAGGTAGATGACACCGACAAGTTCTAGCTTGTGTGTTGCGTACCAAACGATGAATACAGAGACAAAATTTTCACATCAAAATGCATTGAGTACCAAATTTGATGAGTTTTAAAGCAGTTAAGTTCCAAGGTATCACTGTAATCAACATCATATCAGTCATATATCAATTCATGAAATTATAGGCATTGTCTTTATTCCTCTTTTGTGTAAATTAGTTTTTTATTGAATGAGGCACAATAAACTTTTAAGAGTATTCTAAGAATATAGAAAAAGATTGGACTTCTTGAACATTAAAATTCTTCTCACAAGTCCTTCACCAAAAACTTCAAAGCAGCAGCTAAGGGAGCAGAAGTTAGGAATAAATGGACTATTTTCACAAAAGGGAAATGCAAACAGTGATTCTCCTACAATCAATATTAGAATTATATTTTTTCATTGGCTCATAATCTGGGTGACAAGTGAGCAGTGAAGTTGCCATATTGGCTTGTGATATAGATAAAAGAGACTGAAAAGCTCCAGAAATAACTCTAAACTGAGGCAGTGCACATTAAAACAGAAAATGTGATTCAGTGCAAGCAAATAGAATGAGACACACACTGCACCAATACAACAAAAACAGCAATCCTGACTTCATATAGATACAAATGGATGAAAGATATTATTAGATTGGGATGAGTAAATCAGTAAAAGGGTGGTTGCTGTGAAAAAGGCATAATCCATGGTTTTCTAACATGGTTGAAGTACCTAGAGTTGCTCTCGATTGAGAAAGGGATGAATAAAATATCCCTTAAGATGCAAAACTGTCAAAATAGCACTTTAAACCTTAGCCAGGGATGGCAACATTTTTTAGAAAGTGAAAAAGCCTATCATTGCAGTTGGATACCTGTCATACTGCCGCTGATTTGATTTTGTTTTTTATTTCGGCTACGTAGCCTGAAATGTCCATATTTTGTTTAGAGAAGATGCTCCAGTCCCTTGATCACATTCTGGGCTGACTTCTGCTTTGATTTTTTTTTCCGCATGACCCATTTATCGAGATATGTCTACCTGTTACTACTGATCAAGTGGTTGTTTGTATGTTTTCTCCAACTGCAGAGGCAGAATGTATCTCAACCCAGTTGTTAGGGATAGGAGGAGGAAAATGTCATGTTTATGTCTTGGTTGTGGATTTTTTTTTTCATGGGCATTTTGTTGGCTTAACATATTATTGGATCAGGAAGGACTTTTCTGACACAACATAACTGGGTGAGAGACAGAGGGGAGCAAATAAACACCAGAAGGTCAAATTAAGATTTAAAACAATAGGCTAGAATGTCATCATCCATTGAGAGTACAATGCAGAAATGTCTGGTTTTAAGAAGTTATTTTAAAAATGCTTCAGTTATCTAGGCAATGGATGACCAGGTATCTAGCATTTAGATTCCTTGCTGCAAGGATTTAAACCTTCTCCACTTGAAATTCTGTTTTCTCTCAGCCCTGCCTAATAAGGCACCCAGTAAATTTGCAGTCAGCCTTTTGGATGTAATGAAAGAAATGCCATCTAGTTATTTATACTGGCAAGCCTACCAGTCTTGAATCACTGTATGGCACGGGTGTCAAACTTGCAGCATCACGTGCCATTTCGCCACGTTTTTCCCCTTCGCGGAGCTGGGGTGGGCGTGACCTGCATGTGACGCATCTGGCCTGCGGGCCACCAGTTTGACACCCCTTCTGTATGGCTCTTGTAGGTTAGTGCTCTTGTTAGAGCATTGTAACATCAACAGGTTCAGGATACTGATATAAAAGTGAGTGTCCACTTTTTGGACAGCTTGAAGGGACTTGAAAGCAGGGAGCTGGCTTTTAAAGAGAAAGAGAGAGAAGTCTCCTGTTAGTTTGCCTGGGTCTTGCAGAAACTTCAGATGCAACACCTGTGTCAGGAAAGTTGACAACATATAAATCATCATCTCAATTTTCTGTGCAGTATCAGGTAGTAAAAAGGAAAGTGGGGGCTTAGAGAGTCTGGAGGTTGACCAATAGTGTGTAACCTTATTAAAAAGTCTTCAGTTTTCTTTTCAAGCAGAATTTGTCCATTATTGAAGCAAGAGGGAATAGAATTTGCTGCCTGGTGGAAGACAGAGATGGATGTCCACAGGTTGGGTTTCTAAGCCAGTCATTTTTGTGACATTTACTAACAAGTTAGAGTTGGATATGACTGACTGCACACTGGGTGCTAAGCCACTACTGTAGCAATAAAAGACAACCCATCTAGAATTCTTCTAAAAATGCTCAGTTCTGTAATCTAAAAAAAGGATCTTTTTAATAGGCTCTGTAAAAGCAGGGGGCTGACACTAAATATGTTCCTCAAAGGAAACTACATATAGATATCTTCCTGTCAATAGGAAAAGCAGTTCCAGAAATCTTGTATCCAGCTGCAAGTTCCAGGGGATTCTAGTAGCAGTGCCTCCTAAAAGTTATTTTTCTTACCTGGCTTTGACATATTTGATAACAAATGGCATGAGCCTTGCAGGAAACTGGGTAGTTTGCATTTATTATATCAGGACTATTTTGTTAAATTAATACAGTGAGCAGGAATTGTATGGGAAATCTTCAAAACTATAGCAAGCTAATGTTGGCAAGCTCTTTGGGTTTCAAAGAGTTTTAAGTAAGATTGAACACAAAACATGAATTCCCAAACAACCCAAATAGCAATCTTCATGGGGATATTTCAGAGGGCTGAATTTCCTTCCCATGTTACCATTAATTTTGGATAGTTTTAGAAAAGTAGCATCAAGTTATATATCATATGTTGATTGTGCTCTTAATCACTAGGAAAAAACATAAAGCATTCTTTCTTATCTTTCTTTGCGTAAGAAAAAAAGCTTTAAAGGGCAGTACATTTCTTTCATGTTTTAACGCTGGCAGGAAATTTCCACTTTTAACAGTTCAGCTTTCATTGTGGCTGCATCAGAGAGGAGGAGGATTTCATATTCCCTCCCTTTCTTTGTAGGGTGTGTCAAATTTTTCAACTTTCAATTTCCAAACATTAGGAGTGCTCAAAAGTTGTGACATGCCTCGGGGATTGTAAAGATATTTTGGTTACTTTGATATAAGTTAAAGGTGCTTGGTAAGTAACTACATAAATATCATAACTTTTTAACATTTTTTTTTGTTTCATTTTTTTGTGTCAAGATGCAGTTCCCTAAAAAAAAAAAAATAGCCACACTACTGATGCTGTGCAAAAAACAAACAAACCCCAAAACAGCCATGCCCTTATTTTTTCACTGTCATTGATTTTTCTCTCATTGCCTTTTAAAAATATGCCAGAAGAGGAATCCTCTGGGACACACATAAGAAATGGAAAGTAGGCTACAGTAACACTGTGGAACTGCAATGCCAAATAATCCAGATAACGCTGTGAGATGAGTAAACAAGTGATATATTTGCACCAGAAGAGCCTGTTCTGCTTAAGTACAAGGTATTTCCTGGACAATGTCTATGGAGATGCTCAGTCATCCAGGTCATGGTTGTCCCAAAGGTGCTTTTTCAAGAGGCAACTGGACTTTCCGGTTTTCCTTTGAAGACGTTTCTCTTCTCATCCAAGAAGCTTCTTCAGAGAATGCTGAAGAAGCTTCTTGGATGAGAAGCGAAATGTCTTCAAAGGAAAACCAGAAAGTCTAGTTGCCTCTTGAAAAAGCACCTTTGGGACTTTCTGGACAATGGAAGGAATGACTTGCAAAAATCCTTTCCTTGCCTTTGTCTTTAAGGAGAAAAACCTTCCCTTGTGGACTGCAGCTGTGTATGTGTAGACCCAGAAGTAAGTTACAATACATTCATGGCAGAGTTCTGTTTTCATTCATTTTCTTCGATCATTTGTTGCCTTGAACTGTTTAGGCTTGTCTTCCTGCTGAGGGCCAAGGTAGGGAAGACTGGATTAGGCACTGAAGGAGGTCTTCATTACTGACCACCAGCTGACTTTGCAGACCAGCCCAATTGATATAGTTTGCAATTTCAGAAGGACTCGGACTCACTGAAGCACAGATTTTTAGGATTTTGAACATGAAGTTGCAGAGCCGTTGTCAGCAACATGCATCCTTTTTGAGGGGTGGAGAAGGAGGAAAATAATTGCTTTTAAACCACTTCAGACCACTTAGCTATGGAGTCTGTATGCAGACAGGCAGCGATTTCCAAGATGTCAGTTGACAGCATCCATTTCTAGAATCCTCCTCCTTTACACCAATGTTTGTGTGCCCACTAAAAGACCCACTAGGAATCCTGGGTAGCATTGCTTGTTTGCTTTTTCACTAGACTAGATTGATCTTGCCCACCATGGCAGCCATTTTGCAAAGATGTTTGGTGGTACCTATGTAAAATTGGAGGTATTGTTCTGACCTAGGCTTCCTTAGAAAGCATGAAGCAGAGTCTTAGCCCCGATAAAACCTCTTTTATTTACACCACTGTGAATTCCTTTCATTCACAGTCTGTAAGGCTTGTCAGTCTTTCAGAGGAATATTTATAAACACACACCTTATCTCACTTGGAACGCTGCCAGAGAACTAGTTTCCAAATGCAGGCAAGACAAAACTTGGCACAGAGTTTAATAGAGTCACAAACAGCACTTTCCACTCTTGCAACGACCGAAGGAACTAATTGCTTCCTGCAAAAGCCCACGTCCCGTTAGCTCCTCTTTTATGTCCTATGGGAGAGGCCAATCTTCTCCAAGGTGTGGCCTTACTCCCAAGTCGACCCTGCTTTATTAATTGTTCTTGTCTTCTGGCAGCTCTGCGCATGCACACAATTGGTCTGACTCCGAAGGCAACTGATAACTGTCAGACTGCCCTGGCTCCATCTCTGCCTCCAACGCAGAGCACTCGTCCGAGCCTTCCCCAGACTCCAGGACTGGCCCATGTTCCTCCCCAACCACCTCACTGTCCGACTCTGCTACCAGCTCCGCTAGCCGCTGGCGGTCTCAACAGCCCCACTCCACATTGCCTAACCCTTATTTGCATTATTTGTAAATCAAGCCCGGTGAAGACGTTTCCTATTCCTAAAACACAATATTTTAAAACTAGGCAGTGTCTTGTAATCCATTTCAGGTTTTATTGATGTATAGATATTAGGTTTGTTTGATCATTTTAGCCGGATCATTAAGGAAAAGCTAGGTAAAATATTATTAAAAGCAACAATAGTGGCAGCAGTAACAGCACCTGGTGAGAAATTAGTTATTAGCAATGCAGTTTATTGCCAGAAGATCTATGTGGCAGATACATGATGCAGTGAGATACTTTCCCCCATGGCCAGAAGAGAATGGGAGCCATTTATAAAGTTTTGTTTTGTTTTTCTTTTAGTGATGAAGAAGAAAGATGAGTCCTGTGATAGATTTGCTTATCTGCACATGGAGCTATTTAAAAAGAAATAAGGAGGAGGGGGCTCAAATACCGTGCTGAGCAATCTGTCATTTAAGAATTTGCTATTCCCCTCTCGCTTTGCAGAAGAAAACAGTGAGACCAAAAGCTGCTTATCACGTTTGGCTGATTCCTGGGTTGTGCTAAGCCATTATATGGTTGTTAGATTATGCTTTAGTGCGATGTATGTAACTGGTGCCTTCTAAATCTAACTGTAATATGTTAGTTATAGCTTATTAGGAAACAAACCACCATACTTGAATACAGTGAACAAAATCAGCTAATGTAAAATAGGCATAATATAATTAAAACTATCCCTTTATAACTCTCATCCCAAACTCAGCCCTACACACCAATGTGATGATGTTATTCCTCCTTATGAACGTCAACTCCTTCCCCACATGTTATATTTAGCCCTTAGCCCAAAAAGGTTGCCCGTTTTCTATCTATGCCATAGCTGTGTAAAAGACTGCAGGCTATAACAGTTAATTCAGATACAATTTCTATGAGCTAAGTTTTAGATTAAATCTGGTTTTAGCTGATTTTTTTTCCAGGTTGTCCTAGAAACTGCCAGCATCTTTCAGATTATTCCAGCATTTGCATTTATACACAGGTATAAATGTATAAAAGACAAACTGCAAGCATGAAGAAAGCTGTTTCTGATACAGAGCATGTTAAAAATGTTATTCTGCAGGAATCACTGCTTTGACTTTTGTGTCAGATGTGGGTTTATTCTGCAGCATGAAAGAATATATATTCTTATTCCTCCTAATGTTTTCAACAACATTACCAGTCGTGATAGATAGGGCAATTTAAAACACATGGCTTTTATAAAAGGAATAAAATGCTATAAAACTCATGTGGCAGAACAAATTAATTTTGAGTTATCAGATCTTCACCAAAGCATTGTAACAAAAGTAATTGATTTTTTCAAAAAAAAAAGTTTTCTCCATTTGCAGTAAGCATTTAAAAGAGTTCCAAAAACACTTAGTGGATACCATTTGTATGCTGAACTGATCTCATCAAGAAATTTAGTGTATCCAAGGCAGGATTTTTTGACTTTTCTGGACCATGAATGATCAACTCCTGCTAATTTCTGATTGGATATATTTTATTATGTCAAAGCGCTCTGTGTTACTAAACTGCTCTATTACGTTTAATGTAAAAGAAAGTCATTATGTTCCTAATACTACTAAACTTTTTTAAATGCAAAGATATCAGATTTTTTTTTAGGAATGCCCTTGGGAAAAAATGCTATTAAGAGTCATTAGCAAACATCAAATAACAACCTGGGAATATTTCAGGAGTAGTTAGTCTTTAGTGTCCTTTCAAAGAAGAACTGGCCTGTAATTCCCAGGATTTACTAAATAACCTTGAGCAAAAGAAAACAAAAATTAGAGGTTATTTAAGCACTGTAAGTGTTAATTTTGATTTTGCAGCCTCCATTGGTAGCACTAAATTGCAATTGAATATACAAGAACTTTGGTAAATAAATCATCATTATTACATTATTAATAATAATAAATAATTATTAATGATTACATTATTTAGCATTATTGCCATCTTTATAAACTAGACGGTAGGGAAACTAGATACACTCACATTTGTGAACCGGTAGGGAAAGTAAGTGAAAACCATCCCTGCACAGCATGTAAAGATATTCCTGGAGGATGAAACATTGAGAAGTGATAATTTAATTTTAATTTAATTTAATTTAATTTATAAAATTTATATGCCGCCCAACTCCCGAAGGAGTCTGGGCGGCTTACATCATGTAAAAAATAAAACATATAAATAATTACAAGGAGAAGATGGCTGGATGGATAACTCAGCTATAAAGTGTTCACTCTGAGGCAGATGGCCCACCACAAGTAGAACAAGAGTGATAGTCCAAAAGCTCCATCAGTAATCTCTTTAAAAAGAAAAGAAATCTTTTAAAATTCTGAAGGAAAAGGTAATTTAGGGAACTGATTAGAACTAAAAACTGAATGGGAACTTTTAACAGAGTAATGCCAGTTACTGACATTTAGACTTGGAAGAGCAGTAAGCCTGAAACTTCCTTCATTTTCTGCACTTCTAACAAATGATGTTTATAGGCTGCTGAAAGCATAGGAAGAAATAGCTATTTCATGGAGAATATTTTTGAGTGCACATCCATAACAGGGCCTGTTGTATTTTGCCTCACTGTGCTGGGTGAACCCAGATGCTGTGGTTCATAAATGATGGTTTGGGTTTAGCATGACACATTAATCAAATCTGCTGGTATTGGTTTACAGTTCCAAGTTGCGTTTATAAATCAATATTTATGTGATGTGTGAAACCAACCATTTTTTCACTGAGAAGTTTTAAAGGTATGGGAAGCTGTCCTTTTGGGAACTACAGTAGCATCCCAAGCTTTTATTTGCATGCAGGCTGATTTGTTTTGCCCTGTGATTTGTGCTCATTTTATATGTGCTATGGCTCTGTTTTCATCAGTTATGCAGACTTGAGAATAACATTGACAAGCTTCTGAGGAGGAAAAAGTGCATATGGAATCAGTCTTTTCAGGTGTACAATTTTCACTGATGGTATTCCCTGACAATTTTTCTTTTTACAAAATTAAGACTGTGAAATTCTTATTTCTGAAAAATAAAAAGGGTGAAAAAGAGGTTTTTCATTGCCTCTTTGCATTTTTATATTCTCTTGCCCTGGTCACCAATGGAATCTTTTCTCCTCATTATTCAACCATTTCATATTTGTAAAATCAGCATTGAGCCTTGAAAGCCAGAACTGGCCTCCTGGAATTTTTTTCCTATTCCTCTGATTTGCCACAGCAATTACCTTGTCAGTATCTGCGTCTAGGCATATTGTAAAAACAATATGCCCAACAGAGTTATCAAGAGGAATCTGATTGCTGTGACTTTGCATTTGATAACACAATTTTGCTTTGCATAATTCTCCCTGATTAGTGATACAAGAGGAAACTATCAATCTGAGAGATGACTTTTTATCACTAGCTCTTTTTAGAAAGGAGAAATATATCAGTGAGATCACTTGAAAGGATCACTGTATTTTAGTAGTGAATTGCTAAGAAGCCCATAAATCTACAGAAGCTGTCGGCACAGTGGAGAGAAAGCCTCTGGTAACTACGTAATACTGTTGTTTGAAACAAAAGAAAAGCTGCAGTAAATAAATTAAATTCAGAGGAGTAATATTGGATATACCTCAGTGCAGCTTTTAGATCTTTCTACAAAAACTTTTTGTGCTTCTTTTCAATCTACACTTGACCCATCGGTCTCAGATTTGGTGGTCCGATCAATTATTCCAAAAAAAAAAAAAAAAAACCAACCCCAAAAGCTAGCAGATAAAAAGTCATCTCTCAGATTGATAGTTTCCTCTTGTGTCACTAATCAGGGAGAATTATGCAAATGCAAAGTCAGATGTTTATGAAGTTCAACTGAGGGGACTCAATCTCTTGCTGCACTCACAAGGTTTTAAGGCATCTGGGGAGGGGGGACTTGAACAAATTGTGAACAATGGCCTAATTTCAGAAGCAAAAGCAGTCTGTCCCTTCAATCTTAGTTTGTAGAAGCAGGGTGAGGCAGAAGAAATGCGCTATTTGGTACTGGTAAATACAAGAATTTAGTCGGGTGGGCTTCAAAATTTTTAGCAAGGGGTTCTCTGCCCGGTTGCCGGGTGGGCGTGGCCATGGTGGGCATGGTCTAGTCGGCCTCCTGCACCATGGCGGGGGGGTTGCCTTCCCCAGGCTCCAGAGGCTTTCCTCAAGCCTCCGGGAGGGTGAAAACGGCCTCCCCAGGCTCCAGAGGCCCTCTGGCCCTCTTCCCGAACCTCCGGTAGGCCCATATATTTGCCCTCCCCAAGCCTATGCACGTGGCCTGTTTTGCATCCAAAACAGGCCGTGTGGGGACTCCTGGGAGGGGAGGGGTAGGCGGGGCCAGCCAGGAGTGGGATTTGGGGGTTCTCCGAACTGCACAGAATCTTAGCTAAAGGTTCTCCCGAACCCCTGCGAACCCCCAGCAGCCCACCCCTGAACTTAGTTATGCCTGACTCACTAGGCAGAGAAGAAAAAAAAAATAAGCTGGAGTGGTCGTCCTGATTCTGATGTCTCAATCCAGCATATCAGGCATCCCATCAAGTATCATACACGAACCATTGCATACATTCCTAGCCCACATGTATTCCATATGTATTTTTTCTTCGGTCTCTTCTCTTCTATAGATAGAGTAAATAGATATAAACCCCTCCTAGAGTTAATGGAAGACACATATATACACATTCACACTGTTAATGCCATGGCAGTAAATTGAAAATTGTTTATTAGAACCTATACCCATCCATAACCCCAAACTACATTACCCTAAACTTCATGCCATCTGGCTTCATGTGAATGACACATTCTTTCGATTGCAGCCTAGATGCAGAACAGGATCACTTGTACCTGTTTTGCAAATAATCATCATATTTGGTATATCCACTTACAAGAACTATTTGCTAAGGCTGGTAGTCCCCTTTCTTTTTCCTCTGAAAAAGGATACAGTTGATACCCACACATAGTCTAACCCAGGGGTGTCAAACTTGCAGTGTCATGTTGTCGTTACGTGAGGTATTGCGACTTCCCCCCCCTTCGCTAAAATGGGGGTGGGGGTGGCCAGCGTGTGACGCATCCGGCCCGCGGGGCGCATGTTTGACACCCCTGGTCTAACCTATTGGGAATGAAAGGGCAAATTTATGCAAGAGATGTGTTAGGATTCCAACTTCTTCTCTTTGGGCCACATCTCAGCTTTCTCTGTTAGGCTGTGTAGTGATGCTAGATGAAGGGGATATACAACAACACATGGGGTGATACAAGATGTAGGGCAGGGGGCTACAATGCGGCAAATGTCATTTTCCTGTTTGCTACTTTATAGCCCCCCGGCCCTACATCTTGCATCGCCCCATGTATTCTTGTGTAGCCTCTTCATTCACCCCATGTATTGTTGTTATTGTTATTGGTTAAATGTCTTGCATAGCTTCATGTGCTTTGGAGATGCAGCACATCAGCATGCTAGGCACATGCTCTGTAGGGAAATGGTAATGGAAAAGCTCAACAGGGCTCCTGCTTCTGAGTCTGTCAAGAAGCACTTAGGCACATTCATTAAAGCAAACAGCCTACTGCTTCTGCTGGCCTTCGCACGCTCAACAACGGTGGCTGCAGTCTGAAAAAGACCTAAAGCAAGGTTTCGGTTTAATAGGCGAGCTCAGTAGTTGTGTCCACCTACACTTTACCTTTTGGCTTTCTCTGCCTGTTGTAGACTCCTACTCCATTCTGCTTTGAAGTTCACCTCTCCCGATTCCCCTCCGTAGTAGAAGGATCCATAAATGAATAAAAAGGACATATGCCGAAAGCAAATCTTTATTTATTTATAAAACCCAAAGACGCAATATGTTTGAATAAGCTTTTGTTCCAGCTGGAGAGATAAATAGATGGACCCACAGAGGGATAGATTGAGTCCCCAAAAGCTGATAAAAAAAAAAAACCCAACTCGGAATAATTGTAAGAAAACAGCAGCGATCAAATTTATCTTTTTTCCTGGTTTAATTTGAGGTTGCCTAAAGGTAGGGGCTAAAAGGAAAGTTGTTCCCTTTGCTTTTAGAATCACATTAACTTCTGAATCATAACCAAAAATGAATGCTGCCACTCAGGGAGGATTAATACTTTATTAACTTTGGGAACTGGGAATCTTCAGTAAATTGCAAGGGTTGCATGCAGGAGTGAAATCCAGCAGGTTCTGTCAGGTTCTGTATTTTGCAGTATCCTTCCCACAGTAGTGGGGAGGGAATGGGGATTTTGCAATATCCTTCCCCCAGGAGTGGGGAGGGAATGGAGATTTTGCAATATCCTTCCCACAGGAGTGGGGAGGGAATGGGGATTTTGCAATATCCTTCCCCCAGGAGTGGGGAGGGAATGGGGATTTTGCAATATCCTTCCCCCAGGAGTGGGGAGGGAATGGGGATTTTGCAGTATCTTTCCCCCAGGAGTGGGGAGAGAATGGAGATTTTGCAATATCCTTCCCCCAGGAGCGGGAAGGCAA
>QLTV01004086.1:7154048-7166758 GCA_003457575.1 Thermophis baileyi
ACTTCCCCCCGAGATCCGTACTACCCCCACCTTACTGGCCTTCCGTAAAGCCGTTAAGACCTGGCTTTTCCGGCAGGCCTGGGGCCAATAGTTGTTCTGATTGGCCCATGCATGGTTGTGTGAATGTTTTATTTTAAATATAGTTGGGGGGTTTTTTTCCCCTTTCTTTTTTAAATTGTTTTTATATGTTTTATTTTTTTATGATGTAAGCCGCCCAGAGTCCTTCGGGAGTTGGGCGGCATATAAATTTTATAAAATAAATAAATAAATAAATAAATATGATTCCTCTCACTGCAATATTCATTTGTTTCAGTTGCAACATTTTAATCCATAGGAGAATGGTCATCAACTTCCCTGTCCTGTGGTCCATTTGTTCAACAATACCAGAGTGGAAAAAAATTCTGAAATTAGTTCAGCCATCCAGCACTGATGCAGACAATCTTCTCAAACATATTTGACTACCCTTCTCAAACATATTTGACTACCCTATCCGTTGATGTGTTGCTTTGCCCCAGCCTATTCTTACCTACTTTTAATTTTGTTTGTTTCTCGTTTTCAGGGAATTCTGGTCTAACCATTGAACCTGGGAGCTTTTGAAAACCATCCTGTTTCTGACAGTCTGAATGACTGTTTGCTTCCAACAGGCAGAATACTAGCCTATGTCCCTAGATAGCTGCGGCAGGCCCTCCAAGAGCAAACGATGCATCATTGCATATGTCAGGCTGAATTAGAAAGCAGGCTCATCACATTACACTCAGAGTTGGAGCTGGCAGCTCCTGTGTCCTAGAGTCACTTGATCTGGGCTGTCATACTCCCATCTCCATCACTCCAGCCATGGGAAATCTCCCTAGACAACATACGGACAATAATGCTTAGTAATGAAGTTGCTGTGAGGAAATGGTTTCTTGGCACTGGCCGCCACTAGCTGTTCTATTAAGTTGTCTTATGGTGTTATGTAGTTGAAGGCATTATTTATGCTGCTATTTATTTCTGCTGGTGTTAACTTATGTGCTCATTGATTGGTACAGCAGCTTATTAGTATATACTATATTGAATAAGCATAAAAAGGAATAAAATAAAGTTAAATATCTGTTTGGGAGGGGCCCTGGGTGATTCCACTTCTTTTATTATCCTTGTTGGTAGGATGATATGAATATCATGTGATTTGAGGATGACAAAAAATGGAATTTTTAGTACCTTTCAGATAGATTCCTTAGAAATATTATCTAATGTTAAATAATGAAGGAATGTTTGATCCAAGGTAATTTGATTGTGTATATGATTGATCTGAAGCTTTCTTCCTTTCTTTCTTGACAGTATTGGGCCAGATATGCTAGTTACTGTATATAATTCGGGTTGGTTTGCTTGTCAAATTCATATCCCTCCTTTGGACTCATTTATAAAAATAAATAATATCTTCATTCTTCTATCAAATGCTGCAACTGAAAATACTACAGAGCACTTCAGTACAATAGAACAGCAATAAGATGTGATGTAAAAAAACAAAAAGCCATGTAAAATACACCAAATAAAGAAAAATATTCATGGATTAGTATACATAAATCTGCTGAACTGTAGAGTACATATGTTTTATCTAATGAAATTAAATTGTCTGGTGTCACATTTAAGAACCAGAGGAAGAAACTGTGAACATTGAATTGTTGTATGACAGTGCTGATTATTCAACAAACATAGCAGCATAATGACAATTTGAGGAAGACTCTTGCATGGGAACAGTGGAAACAGTAGCAAAATACTGTTACTGTGTGATAAATTTCTTTGATAAAAGTATTAATTATATTTGATTAACTCCTTTTGTTTCTTGTCTTTGTTAGGTACCTGTGCTAAGGCCCATGGATTTAATGGTGGAGGCAACTCCCAGAAGAGTCTTTGCAAATGCACATACCTATCACATCAATTCCATCTCTGTAAACAGTGACTATGAAACCTACATGTCAGCAGATGACTTGAGGATAAACTTATGGAACTTTGAAATAACCAATCAAAGTTTTAGTATCCTTTGCTGCATGAGTCTGCCTGGAAATATCATCCAATCGGAAGAAGTCCTATTTTAAGAAGAAGCACACTGCTCAATATACAAGTTTACATCTCTTCAATGGTTGGTTGTAACGTGCAGTTTACATTTGTTCATTTTCCTGGGCCCCATCTACCTTTATCCTATACACTAACTTTTACTCAAAATTGTCATATCTGAGGCCTGTTTAATCTGATTTTGCTCCCTTTTTATGATTCTTTATGGGTATGGTTTAATGCTAAATAGTGTCTCAAGAGCTGAAGTGCATTTCTGCCACTAAAAAAGTGAACCAAGAAATGTAGGAGGAACCCAAAAAGAGCAAATATCTCTTTTCAGAGATTCTCTCTAATTCTGTTGTTGGAATCCCTGTGACTTTTATTTGAAATGTTTCAATAACATGCAATTTTGAAGTTTAATCAAATGCTTACTTTGGTGATGAGCAGATGTTCTCCATGAGATTTGTGTCATGAAGATAAGTTTACGTAAGTATTAACTATTTAAAGGGGGGTTCTCTCTATTGTTGTTGCCATGAGCAAAGCAGCATTTGTTATAGCATCGATGTGATCATATTCCTCAGAAGTGCCACCCTTTGTCAACAGTCAAGGATGTGTCTTCTCAGTATCCATGTACATGCTCAGATGACCTTGGATGAGCACCAAAGCAGCTGCACAGAACTTTTGGAAGACAGACAGACACTTTGAGAAATAGTGCTTTGCTTATAGCAATGCTGCAGGAGAAGCACCTCTCAAAATGGTTGGCCCATTTTAAAATTGTCTTTCTTTTAATTAGGCACTGAAGTAGACATTTCAGGAGTGAACTGTGTTGTATAAAAGTATTTGTGCCTTTATTTTAAAATCTACAGGCTTTCAAAATTTGGGTCTGCTAATATATAGAGCAAAGTCTTTCACGTACTGGTATAAACCAGTGTACTGCAGACAGGAAATATGTCCCACTGGACATTTTGGGAGCTGCTTCCCCATGCAGCTCAGATGGATTTCATGATCTATTTCCATATTTCTCTTATACATATTTTATTCTATGACCACATAGACAGTAGTTTTGTCTTGAGATAGAGGCAATAATGGTAGGAAATAAGCTGCACAAATGTCCCTACCCAGCTGTCTTCTACATTGTAAATTGGCTACAGTGTAGAATTGGGCCGGGAGTCCTTTTGAGCTTTCCTATTCAACTAGGCAAAAATCCAAGCTTGCTCTAGGCTGCCTTAATAGTATGGTTGGATTCGGAAAGGTGACATTGTAGGCCTTCCTAGCATGCCCTGCATCAACTATAGCCATTTTAAGTGGTTACAAACAAAGCTTTGTATTTAACAAAGGTTTATTGACCTCTCCGTTGCCTTAATAGCTACCACACTTTGTGGAGAACAGAATTTCCTTCTCAGTACAGATTAAAATATAGACAGTTTTTTTTAATCTGGCGTTTGTGTTTGAAGACATGTGGCTAACAGGTTGGTAGGTTTTTGCAAGAAGGAAAGGATAGAGAATTCTGTAATTCTTAAACTCAGGTAATAGGAAGAACAGAAGATACAGTTAAAAAACAATCTGGAGGAGTGTGGTAACTGCTTCTCCAAGGCAACGCAATTCAAGTAACTGCTAGAGCAAAGATGAAAAGTGACATGGAGAGGCTGTTTCTATGCTGTTAGGTGTAGAGAACAGGAACTTTAGATTTCTTCACTATGGAGGAAGAAACTGGATCTGCTGTGAGCCTTACAGAGAAGAGCTAGAAGGGCTCAAGGAAGTGACAGGGAGTATTCTAATAATGTTCTTCTTAGTATATTCTAATTTGTACCTGCCGTGGGGTACGTCTGCTCTAAATCAAGGTCATCCTGCTCTAAATCAAGATGATCATCCTGTGTATGTTTATTTGAAGGATATTCTGCTCAAATAAGCAATAGTACTTAGACTTATACACCGCTTCATAGTGCTTTACAGCCCTCTCTAAGCAGTCAGCATATTGCCCGCAACAATCTGGGTCCTCATTTTATCGTCCTCGGAAGGATGGAAGTCTGAGTCAACCTTGAGCTGGTCAGGATCGAACTCCTGGCAGTCGACAGAGTTAGCCTGCAATGCTGCATTCTAACCACCATGGCTCCAATAAGGAGCATAAAAGGGAGAGAAGAAAGACAGCAACAGAGGATAAAGAGGAATAGCAACAGTGAAAGATGACTGTTAGAATTTGGGGGAAGGAAATCAGGGAAGAAGCAGGTGGCATTAAGGAAGAGCAAAAGAGGAGAAAAAAGATGCAAAGGGGAGCATTGCTGAGTGTGGGATAGGTGATCCTCTACCATAGTTTATTCCTGCAAGAGAAAGATATGTCTAGATATGTTTTTTCCCTTCCATTTATATGTAAGTGGCCTTGCCTTTCAAATGTTGCCTTAACAATTAATTCCTTGAGCCTCTTGCACAGCTTTGTTACCGACAACAGAGAATATTCTGGTTTAGGTAGTCAAGAATGCACATGTAGCTCAGATGAGTTGCTGGTGCTATTTTCCAGCTTGGCTGACAACTGTTTAGTTTTTGCTTACAGATTAGCATGGGAGATAAGAGGAGCCATTGTAGGGTGTAATTTAAAAGACAGGTGCCTTTAGAGAGGATGTGGGAAAGAAATATTAATAGGTAGCTTTCACTATACTTGAGATGTATGACAGGCTGCCAGAAGCCGGCATTCAAATGAGTTTCTGCCAGTCAAGTTTATAAAGCCATAATAGGAATTATAATAGGACAAAGAACAATAATTCATTTCTATAAAGCATGTCCAAAACATCACATATTCTTTTAAGTAACACTGCTGTGCAGTAAATGGAAACCGGTTACTGAAGGTGATTGAAAAAAAGAAAGAAAAACCTTCAGAGTCAGATGTATGTATAAATGTTTGCGCACTTGTAAGTATTTTTTTCTTTTTTTCAACAATGAGATAGAGGCTTGCTGGATACCATAATATAGTATGTCATAGACTTTTCCTCAAAAGACAGAGGTGCTGGAGAGGCCACGAGATAATAGTAGTGGTGAAGAAGCAGAATGAATCATCATGCATTTTCCCATAAGGGTCTGATTGTTTGCAGATATGGTATGCTAGCTTAATCCAGTTGTTGGATGCTCCACTTCATATTTCTCAACCTGCAGTTTAGTCTCACGCACTTCCTTAGACTATTTTTGCACAAAGCAAGCTGTAGAACCAATATCATTCCTGACTTTCAGAAGCACTAGAAGTGGTATACAATATTTTGATAGCGGAGGGTTATCCTTTCTAAAGAAAGCCAGCATTGTGTGGTAGTTAAACTTCTGGATGATGAATTTGGAGAGCTGAGTTCCAGTCCATTTTCAGCCATGGAAGCTCCCTGGCTAACTTTCACTTGTTTCTTAGAAAGATTGTAGGAAAACTTGGAGGGGGAATGCTCTGGATACTGCCTTCATCTTCTGAGGAAAAGACAGGATACAAATCTATTCATCATTTTGTCTGCCAAGGGCTGCAGTGGGTTGCCTTGTCTGGCAGAAGAGAAATGGTGGGTCAGCATTGACTCATAGGGTTCAGCCTGTATGTATTAATCTAGCACTTCTTTTATAGCCTTAGTTTTTTGTTCATTGCATTACATTACTTTGTCCTTGACAGTTAATCTACGTTTTTATCCTGGGTTACCTTTTGCAAATTTAATTCCATAGGAAGTAGGAATCTGTAGAACTTGTTCTTCCAAAGATTATAACAATCCCATCTTTATCAAACGGATTTGTCCTAAAAGAAAAAGGTTGTCCTGGTATATCGATAAATCATAGCTAGAACTTAACAGTTTGTAATGAAACCTGACTGATATCTGAAGTGGCTGCTTGATTTTTAGTAGTTTGTTTATAGGGTCCTGCTTTTTTAATATCCATTGCCAATCGTTTCTTCTTGAAAGAATAAAAAACATGTAAGGGGTATTGTGTATGATCTTGCCAGAGTTAAGTGTTTTTAGCATTAGCAAAAATAACATTTCAGACACTTGCCATATATATAATATAAGCTGTAAAAGCCTAGATACTTTAAAGATCTAATTTTTAAAGAAGGATTATGCAGATACCTCATTGTTCTGTCAAGATTGTTAAACCTGTGTTTGTTTGAACTGTGAAATATAAGCCCCATTAAATAGCTTGAGTGGGAAAACTGGTTTAGCCAATTATATTCAAGGTTTAAGGAGGCATGAAATGTAATTTAACTTTAGCAATGGCTTGTATCAAAAGAAGCATAAATTCTCATTCCTGCCTCTTCTTCTTCCACCAAGAAAGATGCAATCAGTTGAGAACTACTTCACGCTGCAGATAGTAATTGCTTTGCAGGAACATTTTTTGAGACTATTTGGTAAACACTGAAATGAAATGTTGGCATATTTAAGAAAGTTCTTTTGTTCAATGAATAACATTATTTTGTCCTAGACAGTTAGCTGCCTTTTAGTCACAGGTTACCTTCTGCAAATTTAAATCCATACAGAGCCTGTAGAAGTTGTTCTTCCGAAGATTGTAACTAGCCCATCTTTTTCCAACTTATATGTCCTACAATCCCAGATCATTATCCATCCTCCCACAATGTCTTTTATGAAGTTTCTAAAGGCTTCTCCAAAAATTCTGGCAAAATTTTCATTTTTAATCCAGTAACAAAGAAAAAGTCCAGAAGAACCAAATGTACCTGAAACCAAATTAATTTTTGTTCTAGTCCTACCACATTTCTGAAGCGATACTCAAAATCAAACAGGCCTCAACCTAAAAAGATTGGACACTCCTGTTAGAACAGACAATTCAGCAAAGCCAGTTGTACTTTTGGAGTATAATTAATTTCTAATAAATGCTTAAATATATAATGGAGGCAACCTAGAATTTAATCAAGCCATGGATGAGCACCATAAAGCTGGAGACATTATAAACTGTGCAAGTCTTCCCTGCGTATGTACTTTTGCATATCTTTTACAAGCATTCTTTCAAACTGCTTTATAACCTTGTGGGTCTTTTTATAATCCTTATTACATTGCTTCAGAAGTGTGGATGTGCTCAAAGACACTTGGAACCTGTCAGACTCTCTAAACTAAATATAAGTATTTAATATTAATATTTATTTTAAATGAAAATAATTGTACAGGTAGTACTTAGTTAACAACCATAATTGGGACTGGAAACTCCGTCGCTAAGCAATGCGGCTGTAAAATGAAAAACACATGACCACATTAACTTATGATGGCAGTTCCAGTTACAGTCATTAAGTGAATCATGCATGGTCATTAAATGTGATGTCAGATGATTGCGACTTCCTGTGGTTTCCGACAAGCAAAGTCAATGGAGAAGCCAGCAGGAAGTTGAAAATTGTGGTGACAATAAGCCTTTCCTTCATGGACAGCTGACTTTATTCAAATTTCTTTCTTGTATCGAAATGAAACTCAATGGAGTTTGATTGGATGAGGGAAAAAGTGTATTTCCTAAGCACTGTTTATCGTAGGAGAGGCCCCTCTGCCAGAAGGCTCACTCTGCAAAGAAAGAAAAGTTGTTGAATTGAAAAAGAGCTGAGATGGGAAGCAGAAACAGAGAAAGAAAGCCTTCTGAGTCTTGAATTGCCAGCGACCATATTCTATGTCCAGTGTCAGAGTAGCGTGCCATATGACTCCACTCTACTGCATTCAAGGAATTCAAAGCCTTTTAATATTCTTTGGAAGCATTACCAGAAACACTCACACAGAAAGGGAGGCAATTGAAATATCTCCAAACAGGAGTGGCCTAGAACACTTGGAAGCTTTCTGGCACTCAGAAGAAAAAGGAAGAAGTGGACAACCTGAGTGAGCTCAGTCACTGTCCCTTTTTTACAGGCTCATGCACCAGTGTGCTCACAAGGCGGGCTTGCTTCTTGGGAACAGGTGGGAATGCAGAAATTCTTATTTATGCTGCTGAAACCATGTCCCAGGCAAGCCAACTGGGTGGCAAGAGATTCTGACTGCCATGGTTGATATGAGCAGGGACCTCTCACACTTCCTGGCCTGCATGCCTTGTGGGTTTGAAACTACCATTATTTTTCCTGATGGTGGGCCCCCCACAGATATCATGGTCGCTGATCTGGTACACAACCCGAGTGAACCGAGCAAGCATCATAATTGTGCATCAGTTGCCAAGTGCCCAAATTGCAATCGTGCGACTGCGGACACTGTAACAGCCTCAGATGCAAAGAGTGTCTCCTGATTCAGCACCATTGTAACTTCAAATGGTCACTACCTATAAATTAAAAACACAATAAGAAATTGACACATTGCAAAGCAAAATACCAAGTTCCAGAATATCTTTATTTTCAAGAGTTGCACAGAGGCCCTTATGTTCCTTTGAGGCTTCTTAGCAATAGCAATAGCACTTAGACTTATATACCGCTTTACAGTGCTTTACAGCCCTCTCTAAGCGGTTCACAGAGTCAGCATATTGCCCCCAACAATCTGGGTCCTCATTTTACCCACCTCGGAAGGATGGAAGGCTGAGTCAACCTTGAGCCGGTGAGATTTGAACTGCCGAACTCCAGCTAGCAGTCAGCTGAAGTAGCCTGCAGTACTGCACTCTAGCCACTGCGCCACCTCGGCTCTTAAAATCTTAAAATACAATTCATTGATTAATTGATTAATTAATTAATTTGTTATAAATGTTGGCAACTGCAGTCTGGTGCCTATCTGTTCGGCAAAAGGCAGAGGTATGCAAAGATAATAGGAAACATTTTGCAGGAGGCTAGGGTACTAGAAGAGGTAGCAGGGAGAGTTTTGATCAATGAGTGCTTTCTAAACTGTTGATGTTCCTTTAGGCAGTGATTTTGTATGTAAGTGAGCACATCAGCTCACAGCATCAGTTCTGCAAGAGTGCATACAACGTGCTCTCAAATTTCCAATATGTCCATAGTTCACAAATATTGAAGAACCCTGAATTTGGTGTTCTGCAAAAGCTAGAGGGGCTTGCAAAAATTGTGTGAGGGACACTCCTCTGAATTATATAACTGCACCCCATATTTCATTTTGGGCTCACCTTTTATTGGCTTCAAATAGTATTCAAAATGTCACAGTTCAAACCAGCCTCTTTTGCGTTTGAAACATCCTGAGCATGAAGTAACTGTTTTGGGTGAGAAATGTGCCGTTTCAAGCAGCTAGAAATGTTTCAGACTTTGAACATTTTTTGAAACCTCTGTTTTAAACATACAATTGTCTGCCAAAGTGCTCAAGATAATCTCAAGCTTGAAGCGGGCCATTTTTAAGTCAAAATGAAATGTTTTGGATTCAAGTCTGTTTGAATCAAAATACTATTGGTCTCAAAGAAGAAATTGCTTCTTAATAATTCACTGCTAATTTCCAATCCAAAACCTAGTAACATTTTAAAGGATAAAAATCTGCAAAATCTGCAAACTAAGGCTGAAAGTCATTTCTTTCCTCTGGTCTCATATTATGATTGTCTCAGATATTCATCAATATAGGACGAAATATGCCACTATCTCTCCAATGCAAAACTGCTCATTTGCATTTTTGGAATTAGCAGAAAATAATTGTGGTCATGGAAATATGTAATAGCAAGTTCCTATGGAGGGAGATGGTGATGTTCCTTATTTACCTAAAAGTCAACATGATATTGGCTGTTTTGCTTGAATTTCTGTGTCCTCATCATACAGCGAATAGGAAGGAAATTTTAAAGAACAAAAATCTGCATTCAGAGGCAAGAAAGTGAATCTTCTCTCCTCCAAAGCTGGGAGTTGTTTTCCCAGCGGGCACTTCCAGTAGTGCAGTGTTTCTCAAATTTGGCAACTTCAAGATGTGTGGACTTCAATCCCCAGAATTCCTCAGCCAGCATGCTAGAAGTTGTAGAATTCTGGGAATTGAAGTCTACACATCTTAAAGTTGCTAACTTTGAAAAGCGCTGCAATGATGGAATCCTGTAGTGGAAAGTTTGGGAGATACTGTAGATATTTTAGCAAATCATTTGTCTTCCCCATGTGCCATTTGGGTTCTCAGAATTGGGTCCCTTGCTTTAAAGCTGTGCTTTAAAGGTGCAGCTGTGCCACTACCACTACATGCAATTTGAGTTTTGATATCATACAACACACACTCCATATTTCTTAATCTCTGCAACACTGTTTTGAAATTAGTTGAGTGAACGTCTTGATTCCAGTCAGCCTCAAAATGAAGGAAAGGTTTTAGATTAACATTAGTCATCACCTTGACCAGCAAAAGAGTCACTTGATGGTGATGAAAACAAAGTTAGGAGGGGTTCAGCCCAGCCAGAGCTGCAGATTACCATAGTTGTCAAGCTTTCATAAAAGCCAAGTTCCAGACAAATAAAGAAGAGGAACATAGAAGAACTGCTGGCCAGTTTGAAAGAAAAGAGTGGGACAAGAAAAGACTGCTAGTTGTCCCAGTCTTTCTTCTTTCAATCAGCATTTATTTTCTTCCACCGCTCATTCACTCCATTGCCCCTTGGTCTACTGATTTTCCTTTCCTTTCAGTTACATTGCAGTTGGCACTAAGCGAAGCCTCAATCATACCCAGGAACAACTAGCTATGGTAAGGCAGCATTTATGACAATCGAAAACAGATGCGCTTTGGTTGATCCTGATTTCAGATAAACTGCTGCAGAGCGAGAACAAAGCTAGTTCTGCTCTTCGGCTATACGGACATAATGTGAAAGTATAATGTGAAGTAGCAGTTTCTGGTGCAAAGTTATAGGTAGAGAGGCCATCATTTCTTTTAGTGGCATATTCCTCAGTTTGTGCCTTAAAAATTTACATCCCTGTGTAGAATCCCCCAGGGCTAGGATGAAATATACTGAAATTTGCACTGTACCAATGCAAGATAGTTGGGCTACTCTGATTGACAGCAGCCGTCCAGAGTTCCAGACAAACAGTCTTTCCTACTTCTCTTTAGATGTACTGGAGTTTAGCATTGGACTCTTGTGTATGCTCTTTAACTGAGTTATAGTTGTTCCTTCTGGGCGTTTCAGTGCTGTATCTATGCATACGTATGCTCACTGGTGGTAGTAATATATTTCTGTTGCCAAACACTAATCCAGTTAGTTCACTGAAGTCAGTCAATTTTCACATTTCAGTCTCAGGACATTTTGTATCTAGACAACTTTTGATTTCATTTTGTTTAGGGGAAATACAAATGTCCCAGGTTACAGAAGCAATAGAGTGAATTAATGAAGCCATTTACTATCACTTAGAGACCCCGGCTCAAATTCTACTTAATTTGTAAATTAAATATATGTCAGAAAAATGTACATCTTAATTCAGATGTAATGCATCTCACACCATCTCTGTGTTCTTGGGTACAATTTATTGCAGACATTCCGACTATATCAGCTTTGTAGTGATTCATAATAATAATGCTTTCTGTCATTTTGAATTGACAGGCAGCATTATCTTTTGATTTAAATCCTCTAAGAAACCAATTCTTGTACTCCTATGCATGTCAGAAGTAAACCCCATTGTGGTCAGTAGAAGTTATTCCCAGATAAGAAGATAGCAACCTAAAAAAGGTAGGTATTGCCCCCAACAATCTGGGTCATCATTTTACTGACCTCGGAAGGAAGGAAGGCTGAGTCAACCTTGAGCCTGGTGAGATTCAAATTGCAGGCAGGCAGCAGAGTAGCCTGCAGTTCTGCACTCTAACCACTGCGCCACAACGGCTCTTAGTCATTGTATTACAAGTATTTGATTACAATTGTTCTTAGACTATCAGCACCATCCTTAAAACAAATCTAGACAAATAAACATTCAGAAAGAGCTCTGATTTCCTAATGTGATGCTAATCTGTGGCCCTTGCTTCCTGCTAACAGGAGAACTGCACCAATGCTATTAAAGATAATCACTGAAATATTTTGCAAGACTGGATGTCATTTGTCAGTCTGTGTCCTACTTATCCATACTATTAATTAGTCCATCTATTATTCTCCTTCCTTTGGTAGAAACAACTTGAAACATGACCATTATCTTCTGTATGAAATGTTCCTTAAACATTCAAAACTTCTTGCCTGTAATCTGACTAACCATAAAAAGATTATATTATATTTATGTACTGGTTTAATTTTTCCCAGCAAGTCTGAAATTCATCATGCTAATGTTTTAATATTAAATATTAATATTAAATACTATTTAAAAGTAAGTATATAGTTTTTTTAAATCTCACAATATCATTACTTTCATACTATTGAATATTGTTGAGCAGAAATGGTAGCTGTATCAGCCATAAATTTGGCTAGTTCCTCTTTAAACGCATCCAAATTGATGGCCATTATAAATTCCATACCCCAATACAGTTGTGTTCAGTTTAAAGAAATGCTGTTTTTTCCAACCAGCCATTGTTCAGCCTTATTGGATTATTCCAGATTCTAACTACCGTATTTTTAAGACGCACCTTTTTACCCCCAAAAAGAGGGCAAAAACTTGGGTGCGTCTTATACACCGAATGTAGCCCCACCCAGCCACCCCCACCCTTTGGCCTCTGCCTCCCAGCAATTTACCTCCTTGCAGCAAACAATGCAGAGCCTGTTAAGCCAAGCAGCTTCCCAACCCTCAGCTGATTGAGGCTGCAGGCAGGCCAAGCAGTGCTAAAACTGAAAGTGAAACTAAAGCAGCAAGGAGGCAAATTGCTGGGAGGCAGAGGCAGAATTTTATTGTCTTGTTCTAATCA
>QLTV01004086.1:7167185-7183214 GCA_003457575.1 Thermophis baileyi
TTATACTCAAAAAAATACGGTAAGTGTACAGAGGAAAGGGGGAAAAAATCGCCCTATATACTTTTTGCTCCCTGAAAAATTTTATAACCTGAAATTGTCACAGCCTTAATTTATCATATACTGCATTTCTTTGACCAACAAATAATCTTCCATTCTTGCCCATTCTTGCTCCATTTGCAGCTTTTTAAATATAACAAAACCATAAACATTACAGATAGGCCTTGTTTAGGACTGGCAATTCAGTTGTTAAGCAAAGTGGTCACTGAGTGAAACATCATAATTTTATAATATTTTACAGACTGCAAAGGTTGCAAATGTGAAAACTGGTTGCAAAGTTGCTTTTTCATTAACATAACTGCAAGCAGTGGACAAGACAGTTGCTAAAGGAGGACTACTTGTATTACTATGTAGCTGCACTATCACAAGTCTGTGCAAATCTATTTCTCTGCCGGCAATTGGAAAAATGGAGTTACTGCTCCCTTATAGAAAGGGAAAGATAGCAAGAGTAAATACGAAAACTATAACAAGATTACTTTGTACGTGAGCCTGGGAAGGTGTTTGGTAGAATTGTGGTTGACAGGTTGACAGTGACCAAAATTTGGAAAATACAATGTGGCTTTATATTGGCTGGAGTAATGCAGAACGTACTTCTGTTCTTCAGCAGATAACTGAAAAGTCAATAAATATGAGAAAGTTCATTTTACATTTATTGATTTTGAGACAGTGCATGATAAAGTAAATAGGCTTTAAAATATTTTGCATTAGTGTGGACGGGTAAGTTGGTGGCTGAATGTAATACGAGTTACAAATGATAGAAACAAAGCAAGTCAGAATAAATGGGAAATTTAATGAATGGTTCAACACTGAGCTGGGATTAACATGTATACTTAATGCCCTCTTATTTATTTAATGTATTTATGGATAACTGTAAGGAATCTTGTTATATTAGAAGTGTACTGATCAGTAGTGGGTTCTAAAACCCTTTGCTACCGGTGCGCGCGCGCACGCAGAAGCATCCCAGGCGGGTGAGCAGAGCCTGCCGCCGCCACTACCGGTTCTAAGAACCCGTGTGATGGCATCGAGGACTCTCAGGGATCCATAGACCACAGATTGAGAACCACTGATCTAGAAAATAAATGAGAATCAAATGGCCAAACCAAAAGGAAAAAAAGAGGTTGAGAAATGAAAAAAAGGTCCTATCTAGATGGAATTGATAACTAAAAAAGAGAGAAGTTTAATGAGGGATTCTTCTCTAGAGAAGTTTAAGCAACAAAAGTGTATGACGTAGTATGGAAGCAAGAAAATTTACATGGATAAAAATGTGGAGAAATATAATGAACTGTGTTGGTATAAACTAGATTTAGACATATTTTCTTTCTTTACCTCTTGCTTTTAATTTTTGGGGTTCCTATTTCTTACTCAATTTATGTGTTTTGCTTTATACTGCTGACTCCAAAAGGGAATATTGTGACAGGTATTAATTATTTCCCATAATTTACCCAGAAGAACCATTAAACTAGATATTAAACTAATTGATCTGTAATTTCCCAAATCCCTACTTTAAAAATTGGTGTTACATTCGGTCCTTTCCAGTCTGTGGAAATTCTTAGAGTCCATGTTACAGATACTGACAAGAAGATTAATCATTTCAAATCGGAGTACTTTAAAGTGGGTACCATTCAGATAGGGTGTACGATAAACTTTAATTTTATCACAAAAAAAATCTAGGACATGTAAAGGCAGCTGTTCATTCTGGTTGGTCTCACACTGGGGACATGACCAGCAAACTGAACCTCCTTATCTGTCTCAAACAGAATTTTCATTTGTGAGTGGATAAGAAGGAAGTTATGGCCACCTATTCAAATTCCTCATCATATAGCATTAAAGAAAGTAATCTTCACACACAGACACCTTTTCTCAATAATCTCTAAGGGAATGGGATGTTCTCAGTCTCCCATTCACTCCTTTTAACAGCAGGAACTTAATTTATTTTCCACATGGGGCAAAGCGACTCTCAGTGCTTTTTTCTCTCCTCTCTGCTCTCTCTAAACTAAGATTTCAAAAAGCCAATACACTTACCTCATGCTGGGTTTTTACTACTGTAGTGTGAACGCTTAACACTAGTAGCCACTATGTTAAGACATGACAGAGGGCAACAGTATTTGCACTAAGCGGGGATTTCGAAAATACCAAAATATGTACGAGATCATGAATCCTGCAATGTTTTGCCTTGTGACAGTCTTGGACCAAAAACAGTGGGAGAAGTTCTCTCAGCCAGAATGATTAATATTGGAAATGCTATGAATGTTTGTCTTTTGGGTGGCTTTATTTTGTCAAGATTACAATTCCTCCCTCTTTGACCAAAGGGACCATCATTACCTGGAGGTCAGTTGATAGTGCAGGGAAAAATAAATCAAGACAATAAAAGGCTGGAGATGTAATTAGTGTAGACACAAACATTTTTGTGAGCCTTTTCCCCCTTGATTGCTTCCTTCATACCAGATTTTTTAATGCATCATATTTATTTTACTTGGAAAATAATGGTCTACAAAAACTATTGTATTCATCCTGGATTTACTCTTCATTTAGATCTATAGTGACTTCTAAATTGAATCTTAAAATATAACAGACATATAATGCTAGCTGTAATGTGAACTTTGCTACAGATCTTTGAGCTTTTCTCCTCTTGCACGTAACTGTGGTACAAATGCCTCATGAAAACATCTTTATTTATATAAAAATGCCTTCATCTCCTTTCTGATCCATATGTGAGACAGGCTTAAATCTTCCTTGGCTATACCAGTGTTAAAATAACATTTCCGCCCTTTGTTCTGTCACCATCAAAGGTATATAAGATGGGCTAGGTTTTGTCCCCCATTTTTCTTGGAGGGCAGTCAGAGGACTGCGCGGATTGGAAAGAAGGGAAATAGAAGTGGGATAATGATTGACAGTTGGGAAAGCTGACAGTTGGGAAAGCCAAGTTCGCGTATAACATTGAACAGCTGGATAGCATTGTATTGTGAGTAGTGGATTGAAGTCTTACCTTAGAAAGCTATAGCTCTTCTGCAGATATAATATTGGCTAGGAACCCTGCTCCTGCTACAGCATGTAATGGTTTGATGATTTAGTCCTCATTCGCTCTCTTTATTTGACATTTTTTCATTTTTGCAAGGTACGCACTCAATACCATTTCATTTTTAAAGGAAGCTAGATTTATGTATAGGCTGTTAATTTGGACATATTATAAATATATGGATGTATTTTATTTATTAAACGTATAGCTTGCCTTTCGGGAGCTCCATAGTGGTCCCTTCTCTAGTGTTTTCCAAACTTGACTAGACCGGAGAGAATGATTAGCCCAACATTACTGACTGAATTTCCATGATTGAGACTTAACCTGTGTTTCACCTGGGTGAGAAAAGGAAGAAAGGGGGGGGGATACTGAATATATTATGATGGACAGTTGAAGTAATCAGAATGCTGTAAGATTGTCTTCTTGAAAAAGAAATGAAGGCTGCAGTCTTAACTACATTATGTTCACATAGATAGGGAATATACTGAGACTTACTTCCAAATAAACATGCATAGGATTTCGTGGAACGCAGTAGAAGGTTTTTGTCAGTTCACAACTGAGAATAAATAGAGGTAAACAAAAGAAAATTATCTGGATAATTGAAGGTTGTCCACTATCCATAGCCCAACATATAACCAATCTTGACTGATCTAAAAAAAAGGCAAGTAGGTTTGTATCTGGTTAGTACCTGCATAGAAGACCAAGTCATCCCAAGCTTGTAGGTGAGACTGGAAAGTTTAAAAAAGAAGTATCCCAGAAAAAAAGCAATGGGAAAGCATCTCTATCCTTTTACCAAAAACATGACATGGATAACTCCATGTAGTTAACCAAAGTTCATTTGACAGAGTCTGTTTCTTGTTATAGGAACAATAAGAATCCAGCAAAACATTAGGCCAAGTAAACAGGGAACATGTGTTTGAGATGTATGGGAGCCTAACTAAAAGCTTCTGGAGAGCATTAGATCCTTTCTTTGTCTAGCTTCTCAGTTGATCTATCTTGGCAAAAGTTTGTAATCTTCACCCATCTGTTCCTGCATAGTATGGATACGCTGCATAATGGTCCTAATAAAAGGCGTAGAGATGCTTAACTTAGTAGTAAGCTGTACAAGTAACCCTTAGAGGATTTGAGATTTTGCTCTGGGAAAAGAAGATGACATCATGGGATGGATTGTTTGGGGAAAACGCTTTATACCCAATTCTTCATAATTACAGGTTCTCTCAGTACACAGAAATCAAGGGAAATAGCTACAATTCTGTTGCCTTCATTGCAACTAGCAGCATGTAGAAACATTTTGATAATGGGAAATCAATTGCAAGTCAGACCCTGCCTTCATTTCCTCAGCTCTTAGGCTGGTCCCAAGTGACACTCGCAAACAGAAAAGATCCAATAAAAGAGAATATATGTAGCTCAGGGTTGAACTGTGGAGTCCTGCAGTGCTTGGTTGTCAGAGAGCACCAAGGACTCCACAAACAGAAAAGATTTATTTGGTGGCTTGTAATGGAAAACTATACTCTCAGTTGCCTAGCAAGCTAGGATTTCTTTTTCCTGGCCTTCAATAAAATAAGATAAAATTGTAATAGCCTTTGTTTAGCCTGGGCTTTTTTGGAATGAAAAAAAAATACTTTCCATTAAGTTGCAGCTCCCAAATTGCCTCTATGATTCAAGAACAGAAGGCAGTACTTAATTAATATGCCTTAGGCAGGTACTTCTCTACTCGAGAGTAGGGTGAAAATAACTGGCTGTGATTGTTTGGTCTGAAAGGGGGTCTGTATCTGTAGCCAAACATGATTAGAAGCCTGCATATATTCTGGAACCTTGCCTTCTTGGAAATCCTAACGTGGAAAGCATGCTGATGTAGATAAAATTTCTTTTTCATTCAGCTGTTTTTCAGCTCTTTTCAATAACCATATATGGGTCTCTAAAAGCAGCTAAATGCACATGAATGAAGCTTGTTGGGTAACCCATAATTTTCCTCAACTTTGTTGCTGTACAGGTAGTCCTCGACTTAACAACAGTTCATTTAGTGACCATTCAAAGTTACAACAGCACTGAAAAAAAGTGACTTATAACCATTTTTCACAGTTACAACCTTTGTAGCATCTCCATGATCATGTAAAATTCAGATGGTTAGCAATTGATTCATACTTATGACCATTGCTGTCTCCCAAGGTCACCTTTTGCAACAAGCAAACTGGGTTTCTAACTTACCAACTGCAGTGATTCATTTAACAATTGTGGCAAGAAAAGTCATAAAATGGGGCAAAACTCACTTAACAATGTCTCACTTAACAACAGAAATTTTGGGCTCAATTGCGGTCATAAGTCGAGGACTACCTGTACTTAGATTGCATGCTTAAGGGTAATGTGATGACCGTATTTCCACCTGTATTTTACTACTGAACTGTTCACCCATAGGAATGTCATTTTGGATTTGAAATGGTTGGAAATGGCTGCCACTGAGGACGTGTTTGAAGAATAGCTTCTCTCCCAAGTAGCAAGGGGTGAGGTTCATCCCTGTTAATAACGAATGTTAACCCTCTTTGTTAGGCTTAAACAAAATGTCACTCACTTTTCTTCCTGCCAGTTTCCACTTCCCCTTACTTCAAGAGTTCCCAGTCTTGAGTCATGACCTCCAGAGTCACAGCAGTTCTGAGGGAGGTCGCTATGTTTGGCGACTTATGTGTACAGAACTGGAGATCAGTTAAACTTGTTTTGGCTTGCTGAGGCAAAGCAGAGAGCAAAGTGCTGGAACAGCGCCAATTCATCCATGCCTCAGGATGAATTGGCAAGGCAAACACTGCACCAGTTTCCAGCAGAAGAGAAAGACACATAGTCTCATTTCCACTTGAGTGCCAGCGGCCATGGAGATGCTACTGGCATTGGTGGGCATAACTGGGGCTGCTAGGCTGGTGAAGTCAGGAGCCTTAACTTTTCTCCACAGCACAACTCTTGATCCAAAAACTATAAGGCCAGCCTCAGGATTGCCAACCACACCAACTTGCTCCAGCTACCGTGTTTCCCCGAAAATAAGACCCTGTCTTATATTTTTTTGAACCCTGAAATAAGCGCTTGGCCTAATTGCCACGCACTCAAAAGCTCGATTGGGCTTATTATCAGGGGATGTCTTATTTTGGGGGAAACAGGGTAGGTATTTGGGAGGTGAAAGCAGGTTGCCCTCAAGATTGGTAAAGAAGGATGATCTCAGTAGTCAACATCAAAGGTAAAGGGAGACCATTTCTGCCCATAAACTCACAACATCCCAGAGATAAAGAATAGACATGATTAAATTCCTCATTAACTAACCTCTCCATTTCATTTGACCAGTTTGCTTATTTTCCTCAGACTATTTCCCCTGATAATACAGATCGATTTTGCTTTCTGAAAAGAAAAGTCTATTGTGTAGCTACATCAGCTTGGTGACTAATGAGTGGGTAGTAGTTTAGAGTCAATACCTGGACTGGGGTTGATAGCATATAAAACAAAGCATTCGTGCTTCCACACAGGAAAATGTGGTATGGGGATGGATAAGAGGCTTACAGACTCAGAGATCAAATAATCCCAACATATCTAGTGGAAACCAAGGGAGGGAAGCAGGGGTGGGTTTCACTTACCTTCCCTACCGGTTCGCATCGCGACGGAAGTGCGCGTTTCACCTATGTCACGTCGTGGAAATGACCCTCTGCGCATGCGCAGAGGGCTCTTTTGCCAGCCGCAGCGACCGGAAAACCACTTCGGGGGCGTGGACAGCCGGCCATCGCTGCCGGTTCGGCGAGCGGATGCAAATTTCTGCCACCGGTACGGGAGAACCGGTCGGAACCGGCAGCAACCCACCACTGGAGGGAAGGATGGCAAAGAGGTGAAATGAGGATTTGCCCAAATAACTGAGAAACGTGTGCTGCTTTTCTTCTATTTATTGAATTGCTTTATCTTCCAAAAAGTGGACAATCTCGGGAGCCAAATCCCACTGATGTGTAGAGTTAGAAAAGGTAGGAAACATTTTTTTTGTACAGGTAGTCCTCAACTTAACAACACAAATGAGCCCAATTTCTGTTGCTAAGTGAAACATTTGTTAAATGAATTTTGCCCCATTTTACAACCTTTCTTGTCACAGTTCTTAACTGAATCACTGCAGCTGTTAAGTTAGTAATACGGTTGTTAAGTGAATCTGGCTTCCCCATTGATTTTGCTTGTCAGAAGGTTGAAAAGGTAGATCAGATGACCCAGGGACACTGCAATTCTCATAAATATGAGTCAGTTGCCAAGTCTCTGAATTTTGATTACATGACCATGGGGATGCTGCAATGGTCATAAGTGTGAAAAATGGTCATAAGTCATTTTTCCCCAGTGCCGTTCTAACTTTGAACAGTCACTAAATGAATTGTTGTAAGTCAGGGACTACCTGTACTAAACTTTTCCTGCATTGGTGGTAAATATAAGAAATAGAAAAAACAAAGATTGTTAAAGAGGAATTGATCTATTAACTAAGCAAAAATATGAATTCTGGGATTTGTAATTAAGGTCTGCAAGAACTGTAATGAAGTAGAGTTTGGAATTAAAGCAATGTGAAAATCCATTATTTTCTCTGAACCAGAAGACGGTAACATGGAGAGCTTTGACAGATTTATAATGTAAACTCCCATTGCTATATAGGGATTTGCTCCATGACAAGTCTTTTTATTTTCTTACTTCACATCAATATAATGCCAAGATTAATTATGTTATAATATTTAGGTAGCTGGAACCATTAAGGATTGTCCTCTAAGTGTGGAAATATGTATTTTACTAAGATGATGCCCAGTTGCTGGATAAATGCTGGAGTTTTTATTCAGCAGGCATTTGAGAGTAGATGAAACATGTCTCTCTGTCACTGATTCCATTTTACCTCATAAAAGTCCTGTGTGTTAGAGTGTTCTAAGACAGAAAGTACTGGATCAAAGTTTCCCTAGTGAATGAATAGCAAATTCAACCCAACCCAACCACCCAAGTCCTGACTTAACATGCTCTATCATACCTAAATCATCCTGAGGTTAGTTTTGAGAAATTCTACATTGTGTTATTTATGTTGCCTTGACTCTCGCGCATCAGATATTGTAGATATAAAACCAGCAAACATGGAAGAATTGACAGAAGTGATTACAGCTGCAGAATTCCATCCGCATCACTGCAACACCTTCGTCTATAGCAGCAGCAAGGGGACAATAAGATTGTGTGACATGAGAACGTCTGCTTTGTGTGACAGACACTCCAAATGTGAGTATGGTCCAACCGTGTGTCAAAAGACATAGTAAAAAGGGAGTGTTGAAAATGAATTTTGTAGTATGGAAGGATTTCCCCTAGCATATAAAAGAAAAATGCATATGTTTTGTTTGTGATAAGTTGCCTCCATTTATCCTTGTTCAAGATAAAGCTATAAGAAAAAAGTACAGTAACCTCTTCCTTTAGTGATCAATGACTGCTAACTAACATGAGGAATGATTCTTTCCTTTGCCTGTGAAATCCATCCTACTGGAACAAGCAACATCCAGAAAACACTTCTATAACTGATTCATTGGGTTCTCAGGTATCTTCTTTGGATTGTTCAGTATCAAACTGGAAGTTCAAAATACACAGAAAATGCCTGAATGGCACAAGAGGAAATGGCATAAGCAGTGGACTGCTGATTTCATGCGTGGGAAACCTGGTTATGCCACTAAGTTTTGTCACTATGAAAGAGAAAAAATGGAATTATGGCTTACTAAAAAAAGCAACGCAAGCTTGAGTTTGTTTCTTCTCCCTGCTCTAGACGAGCAAATCAGAGGCATTTGGCTCTACTTTGCATAAAATTATCCTTTGACTTAATATCCAAGAATGCAGCCACCGGTGTCCACAAATCATAGCTTGCCTATAAACCAGGGTTATGCCCTACATCACAAAGGAAGTGATTGAGACAATAATCCAGATTAAGATATGCCCCCACTTGTTCCTGCAATGATACATCATGGTTTGATACTAGAACTGAAACGATTTATATCTGCGTTTTCTATACTACCATGTTTCCCCGAAAATACGACCTACCCCCAAAACAAGCCCTACCCCGATTTTCATGCCTGCGCCTAATATAAGCCCTACCCCCCAAATAAGCCCTAGTTAAGCCCCACCCACTGTCTGGTTGTACAAGGTGGGGCGAAGGGCAGGCATAAAAATCAAGATGGGGTGGGGGGGTGGAGCTGTCCCACACGCCCTGCACCCACTTACCTTAGAATAGCTGCAGCCAGGCCTCCCATGCCCCAACACCTGTTGCGCTGCCCGACTTCTGTGACTGCTCGCAGCCAGACACCTTATAGCACTTCGACTTATATACCGCTTCATAGTGCTTTACAGCCCTCTCTAAGCTGTTCACAGAGTTAGCATATTACCCCCAACAATCTGGGTCCTCATTTTACCCACCTCAGAAGGATGGAAGGCTGAGTCAACCTTGAGCCGGTGAGATTTGAACCGCCGAACTGCAGCTAGCAGTCAGCTGAAGTAGCCTGCAGTGCTGCACTCTAACCACTGCGCCACCTCGGCTCTTATGGCGGATTGCGCCGCTTGCGCCAGGAGGCTGCGTGGCATGTTGCGGCAGGAGCTTGGCATGTTGCACTGGTGCTGTCGCTCATACCACGCAGCCTCCTGCTGCGAGCGGGTAAGACTTCCCCTGAAAATAAGACCTGGTACTTATTTTGGGGCCCAAGAGAAAATGGGGAAACACGGTACATGTTCTGCTTTTCCTATACTACCTGTTCCATTTCTTGAACAAGATCCACATTTTGACTTCTATAAATATTGATTGACTTCCTAATATAAACAATCAATTTTCCAAAGATGTTGTGATCACCGGTTATTATTTTAAAGTACATTGTCCTTCCTTTTTTGAACTAATGAAGTATAGTTTGGGATGACGAATTAAATTCTAAAGGCGATGTCCTTCTAGGATAAAAAAAGTTTCCAGTGCCTATATTGCTACTGTAATTTACAGTGCTCTTTTGCTACCAAATCAGTTCCTAACCTCCAATAACCAGTTTCTTGAAATGATCTCTTCAGTCTTATCTCTCTGACTTAGTGGAAAATGCCATAGCAGCCAATTATTTGGCTGCTGCAAGTGTCTGATTGTATCCTGATATCTATCGCTTGTATTTCTTGGTTAGCCTGGTGTTGTTTTTTTCACTCCTTCCTCCCGCTGTCTGATTACTGTAAAATAGACAGTTCAGTTCAGATTAAATATATTAGTAATAAGACACAAGCTGGGATCATTTCCTTCCTTTCCCAACAACAGATCCCTTGGCTTGGTTAGTGTTATTCCTTTGTTCTGCTGCTGCTGCTGCTGCAGTGTCCTTTAGAGCACATTCAAAGCAATTGTGAAAACAAGTTCAGATTGATCTCTCCCTTGATGGCCGATATTGATTTTTCCCCCCTATCCTTCAGAAGTGCAGCTCCTCAGTCGATTGTGATTCAGCAGACCTAGAAGTTGGAATTTAGGCTGTTCATCAAGATTCAAAATAAATGCAATTCTGGCCTTTAAAGATGATCTTCCCTACCCCCAAAGGAAATCTTTGATAAACGTGCTTTAATCAGCCTCTTCTCTAGCACATCCCAGATCTGTGGTTTATTCCTCAGTTTCAATTTAAAAAGCCAACTCACAATTCTTCTCTGGGCAAAGAGCATTCTTGTCATAAATATGGCTGTTCGCATCTGATCATCTGTCCTGGATCTTTAATGAAAAGAAGGACTAGGGGTGATATAATAGAACTGTTTCAATATCTAAGGGGTTGCCACAAAGAAGAGGGAGTCAACCTATTCTCCAAAGGCAGAATGAAGGCAGGACAAGAAGCAATGGGTGGAAACTAATCAAGAAGAGAAGCAACCTAGAATTAAGGAGAAATTTCCTGACAGTTAGAACAATTGATCAGTGGAACAACTTGCCTCCAGAAGTTGTGAACGCTCCAACACTGGAAGTTTTTAAGAAGAGATTGGACAACCATTTGTCTGAAATGGTATAGGATTTCCTGCCTGAGCAGAGGGTTGGACTAGAAGACCTCCAAGGTCCCTTCTAACTCTGTTATTCTGTTAATACAGTTTTGTACCAAACTCTGCCATCTTCATTGGCAAGTATGCCAGTACTCTCTTTCCTTACCACCCCTTTCCTTTATCACTTGGGAAACATGTATTAAATGGGATTGTGCAACAAGGGCTGCTGCATCTCCCCGAATGCCAGTTCTGATTGGTGCCCCTGGATTATGCAAACTCACTTTTTCACCATTTCACCTTTGATAGATTCTACTTTCAGACTGCATTCCTCTTCCTCACTGGCATTTGTAAGGTTTGACTTGGTAAAAAAAAAATTTATTTACCTGACACATTGCAGTGAGATACTGTGCCTGGTGCAGCAGATAGTTGGCAAGAGAAGGAGAAATGGGTTAGGAGAAGCACTGGAGCTTATAATGCAGTTGATTTCAAAGCAGTTGTATTTTTAATGAGAGCAGAAAGCAGGAAGTCTTAACTGAAAGGGAAAATGTAGGAAGAGAAATGTAAGGTCTTCACTTTCTTTTCCAAGTTGTCAGGTCAATTTGGCAGATATTGAAGCAGCCGAACAACCTTCCAAATCACAAGCAATTTTTAACCTGTTTCAGGTTCTCGTCCCCAGTTCTGTGGGTATATGCCCTTAGATTGTCTTATAATGGCATGTGTCTTTATGGCCCACACCATCTTTACTGGCTGAATATGCCCAGCAGTTGGATAATCTGCCATCCAATGTCTACCTCCAGAAGCCATCAGCAGACCACATTCACCATTATTTTTTTAAGTCACCCAAACCAAGTTCACTGTTGTTGTTGCCTTCTACTCTCTTCCCCTCCCTTCCTATTTATCCTCTACTTGCTTCAATCCAGCAACACTCTTATTATCCAAACATACTGTATATCCTAACTCAATTTCTATCACTGTCTCTTCTTTCATTTCCCATGGAGGACTTCTATCACTTTCTCCATTTCCAACTCTTCTTACCACTGGAATTACAATCCATCCACACTCAGAGCAATTTTGGGGGGGAAATAATGACAGAAGAATGTTTAAATCCTTATTTAAGATCCTTAAGTTTGATCAAAGGTGAACCTCATGGTTGCTTAAGCATTTGGTGCTGATTTCATCACTGTAAGGAAAGGGCCGATGTATCTGATGTGTGAGGGCGATGTATAGTTAGTACTACAGTTAGTTCTTGACTTACAACCATTTGTTTAGTAATTGTTCAAAAGTTCAATGGCACTGAAAAAGTGACGTATGACTATTTTTCACACATATGGCTGTTGCAACATCTTCGTGGCTATGTGATAAAAAATTCAGTCACTCGGAAACTGGCATGTATTTATGATGGTTGCAATTTCCCAGAGTCATGCAATCACATTTTGTGATCTTCTGTTAAGCAAAGTCAATGGGGAAGTCAGATTCACCTAACAACAAAGTTACTAACTTAATAACTGCAGTGATTTACTTAACAACTGCGGCAAGAAAAGTCATAAAATGGAGCAAAAGTCACTTAACTACTGGCTTGCTTAACCACAGAAATTTTGGGCTTAAATGTGGTCGTATGTTGAGGACTACCTGCACTACAATATCTCCTTTTCTCTTCCTCCTCATTTGTCCCACATAATTGCAGGTTCTGCTTCTTTTTTACCCTTTGCTTACCTAGTTCTTACAGAAAAGCTATCAATGCATGACATGATGAGGGTTTCTGGTTATCAGCTGACTTTTTGAAGAGCCTGATACTTATTAGAGGTGAGGCAAAATGACTTACTATAAGGTCACCCATGCAGTTTCTGTGGAAGTCTAGAACCTGAGACTCCCTGCTCTTAGTCCAGCACTTTAACCATCAGACCATACTTGCTCTCAGGGATGATGTAGTGTATGGAATGTGAACTCAGTTCTTCATATCATATTTGCTTGGTAGCATTTGTGTATCAAAGCAGCTCTCTAGCTGAACCTTCGTTGTGCTCTTGGATTCCAGAAGAGAAGCTGCTCTTTATAAAACTGTCTTGTTCTTGGCAGGTAGCCACTGCAGAAGTGCTCTAGGTGCATCTCAAGGGTGACATCTCTGAACAAAATTATGACAGAGAAATAAGATTCCTGGGGAAAGAAATTCAATTTTTTAAATGTCTCTACTGTTAGTCATTCAACTTTAATTTAATTTTGAGCAGTTTTCTAGACCTTGAAAGACAAAGCTTCATTGCCATAAAACTTGTATTCATTTACATTTTTGATATAATCAGATATTTCCAATGAACTATGAATGTTACCAAATCTGATTTTTTGCATATATTTCTGTGCATTCTATATCTGTTAACTAAACATAGATGGGTGGGGCCGTGCAACATTAATGCATAAGTGCTTCATGAAAGCGTCATATCCTCAAAATCCCAGCCAAAAGCTGTGACTTGTTTATTAAAGATTAATTGAAGCAGTTTAAAACACACACCAGGATCTCTTATTGAACTGAATATGTTAATAGATCAGGAGTATTAGTCTCCTGCGTATAGTAGACACGAAAAAGCCAGCTATGCAGCAAGATTTAGTAAAAATACTGTTCGTCTTTGTGGGAGAGCTTGATTAGAAAACAAAATATTGCATTTTTATCAAAGTACACATAGCTAATTTTGAAATGAGAGCTTGAAGGAAAAACTAAGCTAGTTTTGTTTATTCTAGAGAAAGAAGAGGAAATTAAAAAGAAAGAAAGAGAAGGTGAGAGTTCTTCAGTTCAGCAGCAAATATGAAGGTCATTCCTGAATTAAAAGAATCTTCTAAAATCCTAGAGTTAATAATAACCTGTCTCATCCTTTCCCTTGGGGATTTAGTAAAATAAAACCAGGTTCTACTTCAGTATGCCCTGAGTATGCCCTCAGATTTTGGAAACCATTTTTAAGGAATCAATCAGAAGGGGAGAGACAAACTGATTTGCCTTCTCATTCCTGAGCTGGGGAAGTAAAGGAGAAGTTAGCTATTTTTTTATCAAAAGGATCTGGAACAGTTTTTCATAGTTATTCAGACTGAAAAAAGAAGATTGCCCTAAATAAATAGCCTTCCTGAGATAGCAAGATGTAATAACATCAGTAACCGTGATGAAGCTTGAAAGAACAGATGGGGAGCAAAGTTTGTTTTTCTTTTGATACAGGAATTTCCTGATTTTACTTTTAACCTAATATTGGAGTATGAAAAGTAAAGTTGTGTGTACACTTAGATACATTCAATATATATTCAGTTAAAACTGACCCTATACAGGAAGATTAAAATCAACATAAGACACTGGTGTTAAATTGTAGTGGAGGGATGAAAATATTATAAGATAATGGGCCCATCCAAACAACTTGAACAAGCTTCAGAGGTGGTATTCACTTACTTTCCCTACCGGTTCGCAAATGTGAGCGTGCGCGCGCCCCTTCCACTCATGCGCACAGCCTTCCGCGTATGCACTTTGCTCGCACGTGCGGCTTGCACACATGCGTGCGGCTTCAAAACGTGCCTAAATAGGACGGCATAGTGCCTGGGCGGGTGGGCAGGTCCACTCACAGGTCACTACTACCGGTTCGCCCGAACTGGTCTGAACCAGCTGAATATCACCTCTGACAAGCTTGTATATATTCAATACCTTACCTGAATTTATATTATGAAGCTGTTTCTCTTAACTTCTGTTAAGTTGGAATGGGGCATCTCTTTCCAATTGCAGGCTATCTTCATAACAAAATAACAAAACTAGTGGTAACTTTGTCACAATAGGTTCCACTTTTGGCTTAATTGTCCTTTCTGTCAAGCAAGAATTCTTCATGTGGCATACAGTGATATCATTGTCCTTTCTGTCAGGCACAAAACACTTCATGTGGCATACAGTGATATCAAGAAGAAGGTCAGGAAACATCTACAAAGGCTATTTTCTCCATTTATACAACTATTGATCCCAGGACTCAGTAGGATTCTCTAGCTCTACTGCAGTGTAACTTACTACACTGCTGTCTACTTTTTCCTCTAAGTCTCAAATTTACAAAGGATTGACTGCCAGCTTCTCTGATATCCAATTTCTCTATATTAAGAGTAACATAAAAATCACCAGTGGGAGAAGAGATGCTGCCCATCAAGACTGAAAAATTGCTGATTTCTTAAAATGGTTGCTAGTTTCATAAAAATGGTGAACTTGTATCATATTATGTGAGAAGCTGACAGCCATGTTCCCCTGCTGCAAAAGTGCTGTCTGTAATGTTCTACAGATGAAATATTTTTCCAGAAGAAGCAACCTTTTTCAATCTTCTCTTTCCTCTACAGCAGCGGTCTCCAAACTTGGCAACTTTAAGATCATGCTGGCTGGGGAATTGTGGGAGTTGAAGTCCACAAGTCTTCAATTTGCCATGCTTGGAGACCCCTGCTCCACAGGAGCCAAGCACACAAGCAGTTGGCAGGGAGCTGAAGGAAAAACAGGAGGAAAGTACAAGCACAGACAGCCAGAAGCAATCAAAGAGTGATTACAAGAGTGGAGTAAGGACAGGAGGATAAAGACTATGTTTTGTGCAACAGATTGACCAGTAGCTGAGGAAGAGATATTTATTTTATTTTATTTATTTATTTATTTGTCAAACATGTACAAGATAGCAGGTATAGGTATAAACATAAACATAATCAAAGTGAATACAGATAGATGAAGACAATAGGACAGTAGGACAGGGACGGTAGGCACGCTGGTGCGCTTATGCACGCCCCTTACAGACCTCTTAGGAATGGGGTGAGGTCGACAGTAGACAGTCTAAGGTTAAAGTTTTTTGGGTTTGGGGAAGAAACCACAGAGTCAGGTAGTGAATTCCAGGCATTGATCACTCTGTTGCTGAAGTAGTATTTTCTGCAGTCGAGTTTGGAGCGGTTTACATTACATACACTACATATACACATTACATACAATACCTTTAAAA
>QLTV01004086.1:7183545-7198917 GCA_003457575.1 Thermophis baileyi
GGCTACAAGGTCATGTCCTCCAAGCTGTATTTTGTGTTCTGGTTCTTTTTGCCAAAGTGTAAGACAGAGCATTTGTTGATTGAGATTTGAAGTTGAAACTTGTTTGACCATTCTGATACATAGTCAAGGTCTTTCTGAAGGGTAGTAGCATTGTCTGTGGTGTTAAATAGTTTGACATCGTCGGCGAAGAGAACGCAGTTGCTTATAATGTGATCACAAAGGTCATTTATGTAAAGTATGAAGAGTGTTGGTCCTAGAACGCTGCCTTGAGGGACACCACTATTGACAGGTGCAGGATTTGATAGAGAACTCTCTATTTTAACCACTTGTTGTCTGTTTGACAGGAACGCAGTTATCCAATCATGTAGGGGTCCAGAGATGCCATAAGATCTTAGTTTCAGAAGTAGTTTGTCGTGTACCACTGAATCAAAGGCTTTACAAAAGTCTATGTAAATTGCGTCTATTGCTTTACCCTGATCGAGTTGTGTAGTCCATATGTTTTTGCAGTGTAGGAGTTGCAGATTACAGGATAATTTTTTCCTGAAACCAAATTGTTTGTTAGAAAGTAGGTTTTTAGTTTCTAGGTGGAGGGTAATGGATTGGTTTATGATTTATTATTGGTTTATTGGTTTATATAAAACAGAGACAAATAATCCATAATCTGACAGGCAAATGAAGTCTTAGAAATACCAAGGGAAAACCCCAGAGACTTAAAGGTCAAGAAGATCGCAAAAGTCAGGAACAAGAAAGCCTGAAACAAGGAGCACAAAGCTGGATGCTAAAGTTGCTTCCAATAGTGGAAGGCTGAAATCCCCTCCTCACTGAGCGTACACAGCTGAAGCTTTTCTCCCTCCATGGTAGCAGATAATGAAGGAGGCACCCAGATGGCTTGATGTGTCTGTAGCTGCCACTTGTGTGTGTGCTGCTGATTTTGTTGGGGGGCTGTCCCTTTCTTCTTGGCAGCCTCTTGGCTGGAAAGGTTTTGGTGGTGTTCAAGGAAGGGCAGATGAAGAGCCTGCTATCTGTGGGGGCAATATCTGATGGGTCTAACCTGCTGCCCTCTTAGAGCCTGGCTCTTGGGCTGTGATAACATATTAGTCAGTTCAGGTCAGAAAGATTTATTTATTTATTTATTTATTTTATTTATTTATTTTGTCAAGTGCATATTTGGTAATATACATAGATATAACATTATTTATATACATAAGATGGGTACAAATAAAAGGGAACGTTTGGACAGGGACGGTAGGCACGCTGGTGCGCTTATGCACGCCCCTTACTGACCTCTTAGGAATGGGGTGAGGTCAACAGTAGACAGTCTAAGGGTAAAGTTTTGGGGATTTGGGGAGGAAACCACAGAGTCAGGTAGTGAGTTCCAGGCATTAACCACTCTGTTGCTGAAGTCGTATTTTCTGCAGTCAAGTTTGGAGCAGTTCACTTTGAGTTTGTATCTGTTGTGTGCTCGTGTATTGTTGTGTTTGAAGCTGAAGTAGTCGTTGACAGGAAGGACATTGTAGCAGATAATTTTATGAGCTACGCTTAGGTCATGCTGAAGGCGACGTAGTTCTAAACTTTCTAAGCCCAGAATTTCAACTCTGGTTGAGTAAGGTATTCTGTTGTGAGCAGAGGAGTGGAGGACTCTTCCCGTAAAGTATCTCTGGACACGCTCAATTGTATTTATGTCAGATATGCAGTGTGGGTTCCAGACAGATGAGCTGTATTCAAGGATTGGCCTGGCGAATGTTTTGTATGCTTTGGTTAGTAGTGTAATATTACTGGAGAAGAAGCTACGTAAGATTAGGTTAACAACTCTTGATGCCTTTTTGGCGATGTTGTTGCAGTGGGCTTTGGCTCTTAGATCATTTGATATGAGTACTCCAAGGTCTTTGACAGAGTGAGGGTCGTCTGCAAGGTTGTGTCCATTCAGCTTGTATTTGGTGTTCTGATTCTTTTTGCCAGTGTGTAGGACAGAGCATTTATTGGTTGAGATTTGGAGTTGCCAGATGTTTGACCATTCTGACACAAAGTCGAGGTCTTTTTGGAGGGATGACCGTGGCTAGTGACCATAGGTTTGGTAGGGAGTGTTGTTGGTGGTGTTAAAAAGTTTTATATCATTGGCGAAGAGAAAGCAGTTGCTTATAATGTGATCGCAAAGGTCATTTATATAGAGTATAAAGAGTGTTGGTCCTAGTACGCTGCCTTGGGGTGCACCGCTGTTAACAGGTATGGGATTAGATAGGGCGCTCCCTATTTTGACCACTTGTTGTCTGTTTGACAGGAACGCAGCTATCCAGTTAAGTAGGGGTCCAGAGATGCCATAGGATTTTAGTTTCAGAAGGAGCAGCATAAAGAGATTGGTCGGTAATTTTCAACTAGGCTGGGATCTCTTTTGAAGATGGGGATGACCGTGGCTAGTGACCATAGGTTTGGTAGGGAGCTTGTCCTGAAGGATTTTTCAAAGATTATGCTTAGTAGTTCAGCCATAGCTGTGGAGAGCTTTTTTAGGAAGTATACACATAGTCCATCAGGTCCGATTGACAGAGATGGTTTTCGGCTGCGTAGTGCTTTTTCAATGTTATCTTCTGTGAAATCTATTTGTGTTAAATTGTTGTGATTATTTGTGGTATGACTAGGGAATTTTGGGCATGAGCTGTTGCTGTTTGCAAAGACTGAGCCGAAGAATGTGTTGAAGAGGTTAGCTTTGACTGTTTCATCATTGCATTCTTTGTTGTTGGGTCCTTTTAGTGGTGGGAGGGGTCTCGAGTCCTTGAGTTTGTTGTTTACGAAATTGTAGAAGGCGCAGTTGGATTTTGTGCGCAGAAGGTTTTCCTCTTGTTTGCTGTGGTAGTTGGAGCATTCAGTCTGTAGAATACTGTAGAATGCATAGAGATGACTCTGGAGAAACCATCCATAGGCTCTTTAGGAAACAAGAGATGCAAAAGCATGTGTTAAGCCCAGGGAGGAGGGAGAACATTAGAAAGAGACTGGTTCCTCCACTCCTCCCCCCCTCCCCACTCCATGGGGTATAAAAAGGAAGGAAGGGAACTTGCGGGAAACTGGCAAGCTTCTGTTGCCAGTTCTCTGTTGCCACTTCTCTCAATATAGTAGATTTCTAGTTTCCTGTGGGATCTATTTCCTGATCTGTCTACCTTATAGGACTGATAGATACTTCAAAATTGCCTATGTAGCACAATGTTTCTCTAACCCAACATTTGAAAGATTACAGATGGAACTAGTGATTATCTGGGGATGTATGATATTTGTGTCAACAGGTTTAGCCATAGTGTAATAGATTATCCAAAGTCTGTAGGATGGACAGATGGAGGTCCCAAACCACTTTTTCCCTTAAGCAGTGCCTATGTCTTTACATTCTGTTCCCATTGTTTAATCTCGAGGATTCCTGGGGCCACCATCAATATTCCAAAATCTTACCACTAACCTAAATGTGTGTAAGAGAGAGGACCTCTTCCCTGTGTTGTATTTTGGTGTTTAAAATGTCAAAACACTGAAATAATTTCAATAATACCCACCCTGGCCATCTAGCATGAAGGTGAATTCCTTGAAAATTCAGCTGCTATTGTTCCCTTGTGGAATCTCACAAGCAATAATCAAAAATCAAAATTTATTTTTTTTTAAAAATAGCTTTGTTATTGCTTTAAACAAAGATAGGGTCAAACATTGATTTCTAAAATAAAATAAAAATACAGTAATAGGTTTATCAGCATAAATCTACACATTTTAGCCCCTGTTTCAAATGTTGAGTTAAGCCTTTGGAATTACAGATAAGGGGCAAACCCTTGTTAGAAAGAAAAAAAGGGCAACCAAAAATTTGACCTTGTAATCTCTGTTGAATATAATTAATTGAGTATAAAATGCATCTGAGTGCCCTGGAAAAAAAATGCAATACAGGCTAAATTAAATTAAGTCAATAATCAGTGTAAAACAGGCATAATAGTGGGTTATATTCAGTTAACTTGCTCTTAACTGATTCACATGATAGGGCCCCTGAGAAACTGGAGTTTTGTGCAAGCTGCTTTTCAAAAGAGCATGAAATATGGGCTCTGGAAAATGTCCATTGGTATTTGAGAAGCAAAAGGGAATATAAATCAACTGCCAGAATAAATCTGGGGTGGCCTTTCAATGATATTTATAATATCGTTGAGGTTTGACAATTGTTTCCACAATTCTGTACCCTACATCAGCTATTTAATAATCTTTTAAACTTCATCCACTTCTAGGGGTAGTAGACACCCCAGATGAAAATGGCATGGAAAATGTTTTGCCTGAGGTCATTTTCCACAATGTAGGTCTAAAGTAGTATTAGCAGCAGCAACTCATCTGGTAGCAGGATCAGATTTAGCCTGGTAGACCTATCTCATGGGAGATTAATAATGTCAAAATATTTTTTAAAAAAATATTTTTTAAATGTTTAAAATTTTAAGTGCTAAATTGCAAATATTTATAGTTGAAGAAGATATATTATAGAGCTGCCCATATTCAGCTGCTAACTTGTTAAAAAAGAAAATGCATTGCTGCGTTCATACTACAAATATACTCTACATCCAAAAGTCTGTAAAACAACTAGACAAATGAATAACAACAACAACAACATTATTCACCATCGGTCAATTGCAAAAGACACCTTTATTGGGAACAGTGACAATACCTCTAATACAGAGGTGGGTTCCTACCGGTTCTAACCGGTTCTTTAGAATCGTTAGTAAACCGGCGATGACGTCACAGAACCGGTTCTTTCGGTGTCTCAGTGGGTGCCGCCATCTTGGATTTTGCTTCTGCACATGCACAGAAGTGAATTTTTGCTTCTGCGCAGAAGCTATTTTTTGATTGCTATGGAGGGGCGCAAAGCGCGTGCACGCACGGCGTGACCCTGAGCGAACCGTCAGCAAAAGAATCCAGAAAACCCCCCCCCTGCTCTAATACCATCAAACATCAACATCTCTTCATCCCAGGTCCTTGGAAAGGATTCAATAAGTGAATAAAAATGCCAAATGCAGTCTGAACATCTGGATGACTGTGCAACAAACCATAACAATAATAAACTGCAAGAGTTTCTAAAGAAAATGTTATAACTTCCTGTACAGATTTGATATTATACACACAATTCCATACCTTATTCATATTTTACCCTCTGAGGATGGTGTTAGGCAGAAAACTGAAATCAACAACTTGGTGTAAATTCCTGGCTAGATATATTTACTTACTTTCTGGAGAAATAGAAAGTTTTACTAAACTAAACTAAACTAAATTAGTAGTGACTGACTTTTGTATAATATGGAACCCTCCCTCCTCTGTCTAAAGGTATCCTTTGGCAATATGCCCTCCCCCCAATATTTGGCTACTAGTTGGTGATAATTGAATCCAAAGCTCCTTCTGTGTAAGTTGTCATGGTACTGTCAAGTTTCTTCTTTTATTTAATGAAAGAGCACCATCTGGTAATTGCAGATAATTAAAATGAAAATATACAGAGGAAGGTGTTGATGTCACTCTTGATGAATAAATCAAAAGGTGTTTATGTCAATCTTTTGATGAATAAATCACAATTCTTTTAAAGTGGCTTTTACTAAACTTGTTGGGCTTGGATATATTCAAGGAAACCTAGATTTAAATCCATTTCTAAATCCTTGCAAGCAAAATATGATTGTGTACGTGTTTTAAAATAATTGTTCCATTTTGGAATACTGTATCCAGTTTTTATCGCCATGATGTAAAAAAAGCTGTTGAGACTAGAAAGAGTGCAGAGAAGAGCAACAAAGATGATAAGGGGACTGGAGGCTAAAACATAAAGAACGGTCGCTGGAATTGGGTATGTCTAGTTTAATGAAAAGAAGGAGTAGGGGTGACATGGTTTCAGGTTCTTGTCCCCAGTTATGTGGGTATATGCCCTTAGATTGTCTTATAATGGCATGTCTCTTTATGGCCCACACCATCTTTACTGGCTGAATATGCCCAGCAGTTGGATAACCTGCCATCTAATGTCTACCTCCAGAAGCCACCAGCAGATCACATTCACCATTATTTTTTTAAGTCACCCAAACCAAGTTTACTGTTGTTGTTGCCTTCTACTCTCTTTTTCACCCCCTTTCTATTTATCCTCTTACTTGCTTCAATCCAGCAACACTCTTATTATCCAAACATATATCCTAACTCAATTTCTAACACTGTCTCTTTCATTTTCCATGGAGGACTTCTATCACTTTCTCCATTTCCATTTCTTCTTACCACTGGAATAACAATCCATCCACAGTCAGAGTAATTTTTGGGGGGAAATAATTGCAGAAGAATGTTTAAATCCTTAATTAAGATTCTTAAGTTGAGGACACCACCCTTTGATCAAAGGTGAACCTCATGATTGCTTAAGCATTTGATGCAGATTTCATCACTGTAAGGAAAGGGCCGATATATCTGATGTGTGAGGGCAATGTATATTTAGTACTACAAATAGTCTTTGACTTACAACCATTTGTTTAGTGACAAATGTTCAATGGCACTGAAAAAGTGACTTATGACCATTTTTGACACATATGGCTGTTGCAACATCTTTGTGGTCATGTGATAAAAATTCAGTCACTCGGCAACTGGCATGTATTTATGATGGTTGCAATTTCCCAGGGCCATGCAATCTCATTTTGCGACCTGGTGCCTTAACCACTAGATCAAACTGATCTGGTCAAACTTTACAACTGCATTGCTTAGTGACAGAAATTCCAGTCTCAATTGTGGTTGTAAGCTGAGGAATATCTGTAAGTATGGTTGATGGGTGGGTATTAGTCTTCTGACTTAATAGTGATGTGTGTGGGGGACTTTGATCAAGAAAACAGAACAAGGGGAGGATTAACCTTCCATACACTTCCGGTAATCCTGCCACCAATCAATCTAAAACCTCCAGAGACTGCTCTGAAGAAAAATGTTACATCTATCTCCTTGTCACACGCAAGATAGCCCTACACTTCTTATTTGTACTACATGTTGACATTTTGATGGTAGTTGCAAATTGTCCCTTGTGTCAACATCAGAAACAGTCAGTCCCAGGCTTCTACTGCCACATTCAAGCTATGTTTACACAGGACAGATCTCCTAGAATTGATGCTGATGTTTGTTAGGTTTTTTTTTTAACCTCCCAAATTGTGCTCCCTAGTGTGGCCAAGTCCATGATTATGATATAGAAGTTTGATACTTTGTACAAGCCACCTGAGGTCTTGATTTTTTTTTCTGCTGTGATGTTTTTATTATATTTTTGAAAAATTGTAAGTCATCAGATTTCCTGCTGGCAGTGAGTAGACATCAAGCTTAAGAATGCTGTGAGGAATGCCATTTCATATTTGTAGAGAGATCATTTATCCTAGCATCTGAAAATTATTTTTCCTATTGCCTGTATCATATACCAAAAACCACGATTTACAACCCAGTGTTCAGAGAAAGTAAAAGAAAAAAAAATCCCTTTGCTTAATAAGTTGTCTTTTTCTTATGAAACTGCTACTGCCAGTTTTATACCGCCTTTGAAAAATTTTCTGTGGTGCCTAGATGTTAAATGTCTAGCGAAGCAATACCTCCCTGAGGGGAAGGATATATACAGCATTTCTGCTATTTCATGATTTTACATTGTGTATGTATGTTGAAAGAAATCCCATTGTCTCTAGAAAATTCACCTTTGTTTCATTTCTTGTATCTACACGGTTGCAGATTTCCTGTCAAATTGTCTTAGATCCATCTTGAAATATAGCTTTTTGCTTCAAGCTTTCAAGAAACCCCCATCTCTCTCACAAAGCAACTGTTTGATATTTAAGCATACATTTTTAAATGAAAGGACAACTTAGGTATCTTTTCTGTAACTAAGGATTTAGTGTTTGTGAAATATACTTTTCTTAATTTTTGCTGTGGTGTGATTGATGATGATGTTAAATAAAAAACAAACAAACCACACTATGGTTTAGCACAGGAATTCACTATTTTCATCAACCTGTCAGTTGTATCAAATTTTGCCTGATGTGCTGAGGGCATATTCCTGATGTGGACAGCATTCATTTTTCATTGATTTTAAGGGAGTAAGTAATGGGAAGTTTGTCTCTCTGACTTGCCAAAACATCTCTGCAGGGCCTGAAAAAGATGTTCACCAGCCATCAGAGGTTTGGCTTCTCTGATTTTAACGTGCTGTACTATTATTATTATTATTATTATTATTATTATTATTATTATTATTATTATTATTATTATTATTATTATTATTATTATTATTAGAATAGAATAGAATAGAATAGAATAGAATAGAATAGAATAGAATAGAATAGAATAGAATAGAATAGAATAGAATAGAATAGAATAGAATAGAATAGAATTCTTTATTGGCCAAGTGTGATTGGACACACAAGGAATTTGTCTTTGGTGCATATGCTCTCAGTGTACATAAAGAGACAAGATACATATTCGTCAAGAATCAAGGTGCAATGCCTAATGATGGTCATAGGGTACAAATAAGCAATCAGGAAACAATCAGTATCAATATAAATCATAGGGATACAAGCAACAAGTTACAGTCTTGCAGTCATAAGTGGGAGGAGATGGGTGATAGGAACAATGAGAATACTGATAGTAATAGTAATGCAGCCTTAGTGAATAGTTTGACAGTGGTGAGGGGATTATTGGTTTAGCAGAGTGATGGCGTTCGGGGAAAAACTGTTCTTGGGTCTAGTTGTCTTGGTGTGCAGTGCTCTATAGCGTCGTTCTGAGGTTAGGAGTTGAAACAATTTATGTCCAGGATGCGAATAATAATAATTATTATTATCTTTTATTCATTAAACATGAAACTCAGTCAACTGAACATTTAAAAATGTATCACAAATATCATTGACTGGCTCTGATAGTTGATACGGGTTGCTGCCAGCATCCTAGGTATCGACCAAGTATCTTCTTAAAATGTAGGTTGTTCCGAGTAGCACAGTCTTTTGCAGTTCTGCTGGTGTTATTGCAGGAAGCTACAATGTGTTTTGTAAAATTCTTGGACATGGTACCAAGTTCCCTGATGACAATGGGTATCACTGTTACATGTTTCATCCATAGCCATGTAGTTTCGATGGCCAGGTTGCAATATTTCATAATTTTTTCCAGTTCTTTTTCTTCGACTCTGGCATCTCCTGGTACAGCGATATTATTATTATTGTTGTTGTTGTTGTTGTTATTATTATTATTATTATTATTAAATTTATTTGCCACACATCTCACAGTTCAAAGCAACTCTGAACAGCATATAAACCCATGCTCTGGGTTTCTCATTTTTAAACCAGATCTGTACCCAGGGTTTGGTATAACTGTGATTTCTCACTGGCAGACTATAACAAATTTTTGAAAATTCATATCAGAGCAAGAACTTTTCATATTTCAAGAATTTGTTTTAATTGTTTTATTTCTATTGAATCTTTCATTCAATAAGGAACATCTCCTTTAGTTGTACGACTGTAACTGTCTCCAATGCCTTTTCATGATACATGAAGAATGTTTATTTCTATAGTGTTCTTGTTATATTGTCAGGTGGACTTAATATTATCTAAACATTAAATCAAATTCTGTGATATGAAATAACCATGCTAATTTCCCACATCTTAAAACACAGCAGGTAGAATTTAGTCATGACTAAGTTAAGCTCCATTGGTTTCTATGGATCACTTGAGCTGTAAGCATGACTAAGCCTGAAGAAATGTACGGTGCTGCTTTCTATATTAAACTAATACATGAAATAAGTGAAAATTAGTATGGATAAAAGGTTTGAGTTGTGAGCACAACAGCCTCAAAGGTATTGCATCTAGTGTGATCGTTTAGTTTCCCAGTGAAATTGATGAAACGTAAGTCTTTATCTGTGCAGTTCCGTTCCACTGATTTCAGTGGGATTTGCAGTATAATTCTTAACGCTTTCTACTCCAAAATAAAGGTAATTAAGTCCAGGAAAACTTATTTTCCAGCGAATATGTTAAGTCTTTTTTAGGGGGTTTTAACATGTACTCGCAGAATTTTCCTTATGATTGACCATGTGGGAAATTCAAATATTTTCACAATTTATCGGATTTAAGCCGAGTGATACAGATACCTTGACTATATTTATGTTGTTTCTTTTGTGTGTGTGTGTGTGTGTGTGGTTCGTGTAGTTTTTGAAGAGCCCGAAGATCCAAGTAACAGATCTTTTTTTTCTGAGATCATCTCTTCAATTTCTGATGTAAAGTTCAGCCATACTGGGAGATACATCATGACCAGAGATTATCTCACTGTCAAAGTGTGGGATCTGAATATGGAGAACAGACCCATTGAGACATACCAGGTATTTTATCTTTATCCTTTGTTTCCTGGGATGTGAATGACGGGTGTAGGTATTAAATACAGTGTGTGAAAGTGTGTGTGTCTTCACAACATCCCAAAATGCTTCAAAACCATTTATTTTTACATGTATTTATTTATTACTGCTGTGAGATCTTGGAATTGGCCTACACATAATTTACTGATTTCAATTATATTGCTAATGCAGAAAAAAAAAAAAACAGACTCTTGGTGGGTTTTAGTAGTAAGAGCAACAGAAACCAAAACACTGAAATTAAAACATCCATGATAGAACTCCAAAAGGTGCTTTTTTTTTTTCAAGAGGCAACTGGACTTTCTAGTTTTTCTTTGAAGACGTTTTGCTTCTCATCCAAGACGTTTCTTCAATTCTGACTGGATGGTGGGGAATAGAAGGATTTATATTCCTTGCAGACAACTGGTCATTTGCATTCTTTTAGAGAGTCGTTGAGGCCACTTGGAGGTTTGTCTGTGTCCTCAGGATCACCTGAGTAGTGCAAATGGATGTGGAGCCTTCTTGGAACTGCTGAAAGGACTGTGTTGTAGACTGGAGAAGCTTCTTGATGAGAAGCAAAATGTCTTCAAAGAAAAACAAGAAAAGTCCAGTTGCCTCTTGAAAAAAGCACCTGTGGGACAACCATGACCTTGATGACTGAGAATCTCCAAAGACATCCATGATAGAAACTAAGATAAAATAACTGTTGCTAATAACTTCAAACTCTTGTCCTCTGAAATCTGTGAGCAGAGCTTGAATCAAGCTTTAGCATGGCATTCCTTCTGAGTGCTTCTTTCCTTTTATTCTTTGTGTCTCTCTTCCTCCTAGGTTCATGATTACCTCCGCAGCAAGCTGTGCTCCCTCTATGAGAATGATTGCATTTTTGATAAATTTGAATGTGTATGGAATGGGTCAGACAGGTGAGGAGTTATATGCAGGATTATTATTATTTTCATTTTCTGATTCCTCAAATCCACCCACTTTTATCTTTTCTGCTCTTTGCTTCCTCGTGCAGTGCAGAAAAGATTTTTTTTGTAAGTGGAAAAAAAAATCATTAAATTTCAAATTTCATTGAAACTTGAAAAATGCTCTATAATAAATCTCATGACTTGTTCAAATGTCCCTCTTGTCATCCAGAAAACTAACATAAGACATACAAAGAGCAGCTGCAAACAATTTGAAGAGAAGTTACTTGAATTAAGATAGCTGAATAAGTACTGCTTATGTTGGGCCAAGCATACAGATCCCAAAAACCTGATAAGCATAGGACTGATGGTGAAATGAGCTGCACGCCAACCTATTAATGTTTTTATGGTACATTAGCATTGGGATGAGTTGTGGGGTTTTTAAAATGAAAAGGAACTTGCACTAGCTTACATAAATTAGAATTTCTGAAATAGCCAGGCATGCAAAGCCAAGATTTAATTGGCTCCATTTATGACATAGAAATGAAATTGAAGTGACCTATATATAGTTGCCTAATTCTTCCTTGGAAACTATGGCTAATGGAATTGGGAAGTTTCTTTTTGTCAACATTTTACTTTCATCTATGGACAATTAGAAAATTAAAAAGTAATTTGAATATTGCTCATTTGTAACATAAAATTAAGCATGAAATTAACTTGCCATTGTAATTAGTTTTTACATTTTCAGTCTAAATATTAGCCTGCAGGATTTGTGGACAGGAATATTTCTCTGAATCCCCCAGTCCCGAGAAAGGCCCTAATCTAAGGAATGGTGCTGCATTGGGATCCTTCCTTATTTGCAAGCAGCATTCCCCTTGATCTAAATATTTATGGGGGCAACCAAGCCAACTGTTGAATTTGCTGAAGCTTTTAATTGGATCCATGTATCATCATTCTCTTTTCAGGTGGTTAGCGCTTATTTGATTGATCATTATTTTGATATTTTTAAAGATTTTTTTTAAAACAATCATCTTGCATTTTGTGAATTGGGATGAATACACAAAATAATGATAAGAAGAAATGAAATGAGTTCTAACAACTGTCCCCATGCTGCCTGCCAAGGGGTGGTCCAATTTAGCCACCTTACCTGATTATAAGTGGAAATTGCAGGAATGAATAAGGAAGACTTTTCTCATTGCATAAATGCATTAGCTATCACTGGCCTAACTACCAGTGGTGATTATAGTCCCCCTTTAAGTTGACATTTACAAAGCCAGCAAATTGCCTCCTGACTTGCTATTCTATCCCACACTGCTTTGGGGTCTCCTTGTAGTGGTTTCCCAAGAAAGGAGATAAAGATAAAGATAGGGTTCCCCTGTCCAGTCATGTCCGACTCTAGGGGGCGGTGCTCATCTCCATTTCTTAGCCAAGAGAGCCAACATTGTCCCAAGACATTTCTGTGTTCATGTAGCCAGCATGACTATACGCCAAGGAACACTGTTACCTTCCCACTGAAGTGGTACCTATTCATCTACTCACATTTGCATGCTTTCAAACCGCTAGGTGGGCAGGAGCTGGGACAAGTAACGGGAGCTGACCCTGTTGTGTGCCTCTCAGGTCTCGAACTTGGGCTGTCAGCTTTGCAGCTGACAAGTTCTGCGTCTTTAACCACTGAGCCATCACTCTCCCTAAGAGAGGAGATATGGTGGGTATGTCTTAAAGCTGGATCTGTCCTGAAATGGGGTGTGGTTGAGAGAAGTAGGAAAACTAAAAAGGCTCTAAATTTCACTTGACACTTTTTTTTCCCCCTTGCTTCTCAGTGTCATCATGACTGGCTCCTACAACAATTTCTTTAGGATGTTTGATCGCAATACCAAGCGTGATGTGACTCTTGAAGCCTCAAGAGAAAACAGCAAACCCCGTGCCATCCTGAAGCCTCGCAAAGTTTGTGTTGGGGGCAAAAGGAGGAAAGATGAAATTAGCGTGGACAGTCTGGACTTTAGCAAAAAGATCCTGCATACAGCTTGGCATCCTTCAGAAAATATAATAGCAGTGGCAGCAACAAATAACCTGTATATATTTCAAGACAAGGTTAACTAGGAGGGGGAAAAGATGCTCCTTGGGAATCTAATATTCTGGAGACTAGCAAACAAAAGTTTTTTTAAAGTTTTTTTTTTTGTCCTGTTTTCTTCTCCTCCGTGTTTTTTCTTTTTCCATCATTCCTCTGCAGACACAAACTGTGCAGAGGTAAACTCTCAGATTCCAACATTTATTGCTTTCCCCCCAATATAAAGAAATTGGGTGGGAAAGCAAATTAGGAACAGTTGAATTTTAAGTACTGAAAGCAACCAAGCTGCTACTACCACAGTGTGCTTGAATTCTGTATGCTTTCATTCCCCTAGTAAATTTGCTGGTAAATTTAGTTCCTTTACAAAGATAATTTGTAATCTAGAACAAAGATAAGATTACTACATTATATTTACGAAAAAAGAAAACAAAACTCAGCCAAGGCCATGAAACAAAGATGCATTCTATTAAGCTATCTCTCTTTTTTTTTTTAATTACTTGGAGATTTTTCTTTCGTTTTACATTATTTGAAAACAGGACTTAGGATTCCTGTTGATTCAGTTCTTGTAATTGACCGTTTACCTTTTTAAAGTGGTGTGTTGCTTTTATTAACTCAGGGCCTTTCCAGATGATCATTTATTGTTATCACACAATGAATGTTTTCCTGTAACTCAGTTCTTGTGAGAGATACATCTTTTTTTTTTGCCCCAGATTGCACATTGGATTAAAAATAACGTAACAACATAAAGTTGCAGCCTGTAAAAAACACCATCTTCAGGTTTTCACACCTTCCACAAAGGACTCATTGCCTTGAAAGTGCAGTGAAGTCTAGGTGCACAACTCTCATTGTCACCTGTTGAGTAGTGTCTGTGACATCAGAGGTGACCTATGATCCGTCTTCACTTTGGCCATACCGCTAACGTACTTACATTAGGAATAGATGAAGACCATTAAAGCCAAACTAATCCACCTAAGGCTTTCTGACTTCCTTCTCTTTGTCTTCTTCTTTTACATGTAGTTCAGTTCTGTTGACTCCGGTTCCAGCATTGATGCAACCGTCCCTTTAAAAAAAACACAACCCAAGACTTATTTTTTAAAATTTAGGAAATAGGTAAATTTCCCCAGTGATATCCCGCCCTATCCCATCCCACTCAGCAAAGAAGAGCTGTCTCCCTTCCACAAATGCAAATACTGCATTTAGACAGGAGACTGCGCTACTCTTGCTGGATGCAGGCTAGTGCAACTTTGTTCTTAAATGGCAGAAAGGCCCATTTTCTTATCTGGAAAGAGCCTCAGACAGGAAAAACAAAGGCAAGACAGAAGGAGCAGGTTTGCAGCAGGAACATTTTGACTCATCATTCATGAAGGGGCAGGGATGCTACCACGAGCTGCAACCTGCCGTCATGATTCCCCACAAATGGTCTCTGATGGATTTGGCTGAGTCAATCCTTTGGTGCCTTTTGATGGTATACAAAAATACCTTAAAACACAATGCTTCCAAAACGTGGTATTTGCAAACCAAATTGAATCTGAGCTTTCTTCTGCAATTCCTGCAATTTTATTTTGGGTTTTTCTGTTTGCTTTAATGTTTTGTTTTTTTAGTTCTGATTTGCTTTGGATAAGAAATCTCAGAACAGTTCTCTTTTAATCTCTTGCATGTCATAAATATATATGTGTTGCTGGGGGGCAGAACCCCTTTTTTTCTTCTAGTCGTGTATTTTTTAAAGTATTGTTTGTTTGTTTGTTTATTTATTTATTTATGCCAAGTGTCATTTTTTTCCCTTTCTTTTTGAGAGTAAAAAAAAAAAGAACTCTTTAGTTAAAACTGTATGGCTTTTAAAAGAACTCAAACAAAAATAACCACCAAACCATCTTGTAATGCTATTATTATTCTTAGCACTCGGCTGCTTTCTAAGAGAGGTTGCTCATAGACGGGCGGTATGAAGATTTAACTCGAATAGCTCTTCATCTTTGCATGGTAAACTGTGCAGTTCTACTACAAGGATAATGCCAGTCCTGCCTTCATTTGATCAGTTTGGGAGGCAAAAAAAGAGGTGGGTGGAGGGA
>QLTV01004086.1:7199002-7223978 GCA_003457575.1 Thermophis baileyi
ACTTTCTCTAACGAGGCAGGTATTTGAAGATCAATGTGCTTTGCATTTTTCTGATTGTAAAAAGGAGGCGATAGCTTCAACTTTTGTGATTGTTGCGGTGAAGCATACAAGAATTCCCGGATACGTTCTCTGGTAGAATGATTTGCGGGGGGGGGGACGGGACACTTATTTTCCTGTTCTGGGCTACCAAGTCTTTCCCTTTATAAATGAAACTGTGGCCACAGTTTTCTGAAGAAGATATCACATCCATGTGGTTATCCAGAACACTAAAGGGGAAGGGACATGAAAATCCTGGAAACAAGAGGAAGCTTAAACATTTTGAACCAAAATTTTTCTTTTAATATTAGACCGCTTGCAACCTTGTCCTCTCTTCATAAGACTGAGCAGGACACGGTCACATTAGTGGTTTTGCCTTGTTTAAAGGAGCGATAACAGGACAAAAAGTATGCTAGCTTATAAATTTGTGGCAAGCAATGGCTTTCAGAAGTAGCCTCTTTTTTAAAAAAGAAAAATAATTTAAAAAAAAAAGTAGATGGGTCATTTTTCTATAAAAAGAAACAAAACTAACAAGCCTACATTCTAGTACCAAAAGAAACATTTTGTCCAAGATGCTCTGATGTGAAGCTACCCGTTACTAAATATTGAGCAATTCAGTTCAAAGATCTGGCACAACAATAGCAATAGCACTTAGACTTATATACCGCTTTACAGTGCTTTTACAGCCCTCTCTAAGCAGTTTACAGAGTTAGCATATTGCCCCCAACAATCTGGCTCCTCATTTTACCGACCTCAGAAGGATGGAAGGCTGAGTCAACCTTGAGCCTGGTGAGATTTGAACTGCCAAATTGCAGGCAGCTGGTAGTCAGCAGAAGTAGCCTGCAGTACTGCACTCTAACCACTGTGCCACCACGGCTCACAACCCCAAGCATTCAGGCTTCCCCAATCTGGCTCCCATGTTTGGAGAGTGGCATATTTAAATGTAGAACTTCTGATTTCACTTAATCTCATGTGCTCATATGAAGATAGAATAAAGGTGACCTGTTTTATGGAAAGTAATGTCTTTGCTGAATGCCAAAGTATTTAACCATCTTCATAGAAGTGCTTAGACAGGATTCTATCAAGGCAGTCATCCTCAAGGTTTGTCATCCAAATCTGGCATTCTTATTTTTATTTACTTATCCCATTTTTATGGCCGTTCATCTCGGAGTCAGTGGGCAGTGGCTTGGGCAGTGTACAAAAGTAAAATTCTTATAAGGAAGTGATGGCGTATCAAACATAGTTATGAACCAGGGAAGGCTGTGGATGTTTGCAAAGGGTTCCTCCCACTCTTCGATTTCAGTTCTTCTCACTGCATCATAAAGTACTGTTGAATCTCTTAAGCATTTTAAAATACCTTGTCAAACACTGCACCACTCCTGTTAGAAAGTTATACACCCAACTGCATGGAAAGAGCTTACAGGAGAATTCTATGATCCATATCATGCACGTATTCCCTTGGTGGTCCTGCTGCAATGTAGTCATTCACACTGTATTTCATCATGCACAACTGGGTCCAGATTGCCTCAGATTATCCTTTTTCTTTCAAGGGTCCCCCGGAGAGCATAGCACACACAGAGGCACTCGGGGACTATGAAGCTGTGAAATTATTGGACTACGATGTTAAGGGGTTTGAAAATCACAATAAGGAAAAGCATTTACTTTTCCTTATTATCCTTATTATCCTGTGATAATGCCCAAACTTGGTATAGAGGACCCAATCCTTTTCCATGGGCTGGCTTAAAATAGGGCTTAACCTTTGCATTTATTAAAAAGGTTCATCAGGCACATTCAACAGATAATTTACAAATTAAGTGGGCATTTCTGGTACCGTTGAGTGGTACCTTTCCACTCATGGCCAAAAATCTGCTCCACAGTGTATCAGATTACAATAGAGATGAGGACAAACAATATTATCCCTCAGTCTACTAAAGGTCTTCAGCTTTCTTGATGCTTCCAAGACTGGTCTACGTAAGTCTTGTAGACACTCTAGGAAGCACACACACACACACACAAACTGAAAATCAGGAACAAGGAAAAAAATAACCCAGGTTGAGAATGTTATGTTCCTCCAAAACATCCAAGATAGAAGATTTCTTGTATACTAGAACAGCGGTCACCAACTGGTGGTCCGTGGACCACTGGTGGTCCATGAGAAAATTTTGGTGGTCTGCAGAAAAATTATTTGCATTTTTTATATTGCACTAAATCAGGGGTCCTCAAACTACGGCCCCTGGGCCGGATACGTGCAATGAACATTAGTGTTGCTGCAGAGAGTCTCCCTCTTCAGGGTCTTTTTGTGTGGGTCAGAGGGGGAGGAGAAATTCTGACTTGGGGTCTGCTTCAGCCTCCTGATGCGGGGCTTTGGCTGTTTTGCCAACTCTTTCTCATGGTGGCTGCTTAGCTCCAACAACTGCTTCCTGTTGGGGCCCTAAGGAGCCCGGGCCGGCAGGTGAGGAGTGGCTGGGAGGGGAGGGGCGAGTAGAGGCTGGCGAGGCGCCCCTTGATGTGAGTGACATTGAGTTGGCCACGCCCACCCAGTCACATGACCACCTAGCCACATCCACCCAGCCGGTCATTAGGCAGATCATATTAGTGGTCCGTGGGATTTAAAATTATGAATTTAGTGGTCCCTGAGGTCCGAAAGGTTGGTGATCCCCTGTACTAGAACATCAGCCTGGAATACTTCACAGGTTGGTGCTTTCCAGGGGCTTCAGGACTACAACTCTTAGAAGACCATGGAATCTAGACATTCAAGATGTTGGACTCTCAACCTAACTGGAGCTGCCATACTGCAGAAGATGCCTAAAAAAATGGGGGTCGGGAGGAAAGAATCAATTGATCTGGTATAGATCATATGTCTGAAGAGCCGTAAGAAGGCAGAGGGTAATCCCAGAGACTATGACTATGGTTCTTAAAACTATAAATGTGGTTTCTAAGAGAAACCTGTCAATCTATCACCTAAGTGAAAGTCTATTCTTGTATGGCAGTATTATAAAAACAAACTCATAATTTCAAACGGGTCATGGTTGTAGTAATTATGTTACGTTCAACTATTGACTTTGTTTAAGAATTGCAGGGAATTTGATGAAAACTTGTGAAACTCAATTAAGATTTTTCAGGGTTTTAATATTGTCTCACGTTCACATACTACCATACTTTATATAGAGAAACCTGTTAGCTTTTGCTTTATTTCTTGAATTTATACCCAAAATAACACTCAAGCTCACTAACAGTACAAAAAAAAAAAGTGGGAGCAGGATATAATTGGTGTATGTAACTGGCTCAATTAGAAACATGATAAAAATGCTCCGTGGTTGGTGAGAGAAGGTTAAGAGGGACAAGCTTTCTCGTTCTGCCTGTGATGGCTATACCTGTTTCTTTACTGTTGAAAATTGTTACCTGGACCACCTTTGCACCAGAAATTCTAATTTATAATCACATACATGAATTATTCTTGGTCTTTATCCAAGTACAATCCCAACATATTTGGGATGCATCTTGGCTGATTTTCTGAGTACCTGCAACAGTGCATCAGAGATCTTCAAGATGTATATTATGGAGAGACATGGATGGTTTTGCTGGCTGTCTTAGAAAATGTGAGAGAACAATGTGGCATGATTCCTCGTTAAAAACAGGCACCCATAAAGAGTCCCCAAATCATGACAACTCACAATCAATACTAAGTTCATTGAAGCAAGAAACATTTCTCATCCTAGTTACAACCCCAACAGCTCAGCCTCAGCATTCAATATTTCCCATAACAAGGCTATGTGAACCTGTGATCTAAATCTCTGAAAATGAAGAGACCAAAATTTTCCCTTTGAGTTTGTTGGAGCCAGTTTCTTCAGCTCCCACATTATTATTATTTATTATTATTATTATTATTATTTATTAAATTTGTATGCCGCCCAACTCCCAAGGGACTCTGGGCGGCTCACAACAATATAAAAAACCATTAAAAGAAAACATAATAAAAACATTTAAAAACAGTTAAAAAAACTCATACACACAACTCATACACATCAGGAGTGAGTTTCTAAACAACCCGAGATTGGCAGTTCTAATTAGTGGAGTTGGCAGTCAGCACATTTCGTTGGTGAAAGAAGTTAATTGTAGGGTTTCTCTTATGGTGTCCGTATTCATCTTCCTAAAAGATGGAAATTTGGTTTCAATGTATCAGGGAAAATAAACTCTAATAAATGAAGCCTCCCAGCTTGGATTGATTGACTGACTGACTGATTGATTTGATCTGCACATTGGAAAAAACGTTTTTCAGATAACTGTAGTTAACCATAAAAAAAAAGCCACTGAATGAAATAAAAAATAATTCTACAATACAGATCATTACTGCAAAACATTGTGAAAACACAGGCACTTTGTTTTCTTTTATGCTAATCTTAAAACATAATAAAGAATAAGAACAAATATAGAAAAGGTTGTATTCAAAATCTTATTTTACCATGACTAAAATTTTTCTATTTCGTAACATCTTGTATAGTTTTCCTGGCCAGTTTGCTGAATCATTTCTGAATGAGAGTCCTGAAATAAAAACTAATTTCACAAGGCACAAACTGGAGATAATCTATGGAGTTTGTTCCTTCAAAATACGATCACACCCAAATGTCCATCACATCATTCCACATCACAATTTAATGCTCATGCGCCTTCTTGAAACTGATAGGGGAACCTCATACAATAGTATATCCTGAAATAAAAATAAATGGTCGTATGTCTTCATTATACAACTTCTTTGATTTCTATTACAAAAAGAAGGAAAGAACTTTCATGAGTGATTGTAGACAGAGTAGAGAGAGAGAGAAGAAAGAAAGAGAAAGTGTGCTAATGTGAAGATGATAAATATCAAAGTTTTTAATAGGTAACAAGGAATAGTGAAAATGGGTGGCCCTGCACTTCATACAGCCAAAACTATATCAATGATTTTTTTCAATAGCAAGCCTCTACTAAATCAGGCAATTTATCCCACATGTTTCTTTAATATGATTCTGCCCTGTCCTGCTATGCAGCTGGGTCTAGGACAACTTGCCATGTCTGACTTGCCACAGCCAACTCGGCGCAGCCAACTTGCCACAGGACAACTCACCATGATCAACTCACCACAGGACAACTTGCTGCAGAACAAGAGTTACATTGAGGAAATAGCAATAGCAATAGCACTTAGACTTATATACAGCTTTACAGTGCTTTTACAGCCCTCTCTAAGCGGTTTACAGAGTCAGTATATTTCCCACAAAAATCTGGATCCTCATTTTACCAACCTCGGAAGGATGGAAGGCTGAGTCAAAGGAGTGGAATAGAATCATTAAAAAAAGGATGCCAAAGGAGGGACAAAATGAAATGTGAATGATAAAAATTAAAATAATTTTTAAACTATTTTAAATAATTGAATTGTTGAATTGTCCCACATCAAGTTGGCTGTGGCGAGTTAGCCATGGCGAGTTGGCTGTGGTATATTTGTCCCATTCTGAATGCAGCCACCCTGTTAGATTGGATGAAGCTATAAAATACATATATTCTACACTCGCCTGTTGCCCTTTTCAAACAGAAATTCCCATGACAGTATATGAGTAGCCTAATTGAAAGCCTATTAAAGATGCTAATTATTAGTTTGTTTTACTGGGACTAAAGTCAGTACATTTTCTTGGCAATGGTCTACCATAACAATTTTGGGGACATTTTTTACTTCTTTTTACATACATAAGAATGGCAATAGCAACTGCAATAGCAATAGCAATAGCACTTAGACTTATATACCGCTTCATAGTACTTTACAGCCCTCTCTAAGCGGTTCACAGAGTCAGCATATTGCCCCCAACAATCTGGGTCCTCATTTTACCCACCTCGGAAGGATGGAAGACTGAGTCAACCTTGAGCCAGTCAGAATCGACCTGCTGACAGTGAGCAGTGAGTTACCTGCAATACTGCATTGTAACCACTGCACCACGACGGCTCTAGGGATAATTGTGAGCATGAAAATAAAGTCATTTGCGGAAATTCTTGAATGGTCAAATTTTCAGAGTGAGCACTACTGCCATCTATATTTTTCATTCTACAATTATTCTGTAAAATCAAGCTCTATGTGTTTAAACAGAGGCTTGCCACTGTCATGTCACAAACGGAAAAGCAAATGGACACATTTAAGATTTAGGTGGGAAACTGTTTTCCCCCACTCATAATTCTATCTCAGCTACAAGCTTAAATATTCAATTTAGTAAATTACCTATCAGTCTGTAAAATCAAGAAATATTGGGGATACACTAGTTTCGTCCCAATATTCTCAAACAATATTTTAAATCAGTCATAATAGCAATGTAAACATTGTCACTACATATTTGCGGGGTGGTTTCTAAATTACCATCCATTTATATAGTAAGGCATAGTTCTTTTGTTACATTCACAAAATGTGCGTATGTGAAGGTCAAAATGCAAGCCATGAATGAACCATATAATTAATTGCACTCGGATGAAGAGGCATCAAATGCACTTCAAATGGGGCAGCGTGAGCCACGCTTGACTGTAGAGAATTACATTACTTCAAGGCAAGATTTCTGATCTTGTTCATGCTTTGAAGTTTTAGAAGATGTATCATGAATGGGGGAATAAATTATTGTCTTGAAAATCATCATTCCTGAATATAACAGCTCTTCAAGGATGATGCTCCCTGTATTCCTTCTGACCACATCACACAGATACTCAATCAGACTTACAGGTGGTGTGAGAAATAATTGCATTCTGTGCCAAGAAAGTAGGAATTATATGTCCCATAATTATCAGCCATCATAGCCAATGGGAATTTGGGGGAATTGTAGTTCCAACACTTGGGGGAGATGGTATCTGGGCTATTCCTTTCCCACACAATGATTCATTTACTTACAGTATAAACCATTAGAAAGGTGAATTATCCAGCAGCAAAAAAGGAGAGTGCCAAAACAGAATTCAAATAACCATACAGATTTGCAAACCCATTACATATGCTACTTTACAAATGTTTGCAAATTTAGAAATTATTATCAATCGTTTAAAGCAAGACTCCCTAATGACAACTCAAGGCTGTGCTCACTGGCGGCTGATCATCCAACCCTGGGTAACACTGTCTCTTTGCTAGCCATCTCACCCTCAGGACTAGGGATTAATGTGGAGCTCTACAGAGACCCCAAAAGATTAATTGACCCCAACTGACCTTCCATCGTTTAGCAACCGCTATTGACCCCCAGACATTTACTGACCCTCTTTTGACCTTCAGCTGTTTATTGACCCCTTGAATAAGCCCATTGACCCTTGGGGTCACTTCTGACCACTTTGGGAAACCCTGATTCAGTGGAAAATTAAAAACTATTTTACCACAGTGAGGACATGCCAGACCAGAGGTGTAAGAAGCAATAAGGACTGGACTATAGTAGATACTTTATAATAAGAAGAGACTCCAAGCCATATTCCATGGATAGACTTTAGGTGGGCAACCACTGAATCCTACTTCTACTTCTACTTGCAGGTCTGCCCTTAACTATCATAGCTGCTGCCCTTAACTGTCATAGCTGCTCATGCCATCCTCAAGGGGGTTGGACTAGAGGACCTCCAAGTTCCCTTCCAACTCTGTTATTATTCCGTTATTCTGACTCGAAATACATGATGACATTATACAAACAAGACGCAACCTAGCTTTCCTTCTGCAATCAATTCTGAAATAAGCAGTCATTGAAAATCAGAAGTGCATGGCCAAGATTAGCTCTGGAGTTCCTGAAGTCTCAGCCTTTGGATATAAAGTCAGCCTGACTGAATGGGCCAAACCCTGTCTAGTCCACAATTCTCACAGAATTTTTGCAGAAGTCGGTGAAAAGCCCCTGCTTGTATGCATAGTATTGGCAATGCATCTAAAAAGAATCTGTTGAGGAAGCAAAACATCCTTCCTTCAAGAGTTCAAGCAGCCACATTTTCAGGAGCGGCTACTTTGAAAGCAGTCCCTGGTGGAAGGTGCACAGAAAATATTTCTATCTACAGCTAAGCAAAGAGCCATGTGGGAAAGCATGTGCAAGCACGTATGCAGGCATTCACACACATGCACACACATTTATATGGTTTCTCTTTGTGAATTTGTTTGTGAATTGGACTGAGCCATCAAAGCTCCTTAGCTTATTTATTAAGCCTCCAGAGTACAAAAATTAAAATGTGAAATGGGTGATTGAAGTCTCCAAAAGCTTAATTTATTTTTCAGAATAAACCATATTTAACTCCCAGTACCAAAAGGGGGGGGGGAGAGACCAAAATTTCCATCTCTGCCCAGAGGGATGACATGGCATCACAGCCTCCTATACTTTTCAGAATTTAAAAGAAGAATGCAGCTTCTGGTTGTCAAGGAGTTTTCTTCCTCTCTTGCACGTGGTATTAAATAAACCTTACACTAATAATAAATATTTTTTCAAGCATTAGATGGCTAAAGTACTTTCTTTTCTATGATGGAAAACCACACCTGATGCAGGCAGCAAACACTCATTTACACTGAAGACGTTACCTAGTTGGGTAATAAAACTTCTGCAAGCAAACGACAAAGCTCAAAGAGCACCAAGAATTCCACGGTAGTAGAATCGTTGCTAAAAGTTGACCTTGTTCCAATTGTAGAGGAGTGCTTTTTGGCTTCCTTCCCCAGGATTAATCTTCCATATTGGGTTTGGCTTTCCAGGAGTCTTTACTGGTTATGGTATAGAGAGAGCAAAATGTTACTATGCTATTATAGAGGAATATGGGATATAAAGTTCTTTTCTAGCTTTGATGCCTACTCAGCAAATTTAAGAATGAATAAATGGAAGGAAAGGCATGCATTTGTCCAAACAAAAGGCGCATAAATTGAAAATTGCACCAAGAAGCACAAATAGTGTTGGACAGCCAGTCAGTGAAGCCTAAGGATGTGAATGAGTTATAAGCAGCTTCAAAGCTCTTAGCTTCACCTGCCCACAGTGACATTCTTTCATTAAAATGTTATTTGCTGTGATTCACTAGAAAGATTCATCAGCATTTCATGGTTTGGTTTTTGTGTCTGTAAAGTGTTGTGTCCAGTCTGTTTCTTTCCAAAACACTCTGCTTTACATTCAAACATCTGTCTACTTACGTAAATCACCATCAATCGATTGCAAAAGGCAGCGTTACTTGGAAAGCTTATATCCTGCAATGAAACCTTTACATATGCTTCTCCCAGATCCTTGGAAAGAACCTGTTGGTGGATAAGAACAGGAGTGAAATCCAGCAGGTTCTGACAGGTTCTGGAGAACCGGTAGCAGAAATTTTGAGTAGTTCGGAGAACCGGTAGCGGAAATTTTGAGTAGTTCGGAGAACCGGCAAATACCACCTCTGGCTGGCCCCAGAGTGGGGTGGGAATGGAGATTTTGCAGTATCCTTCCCCTGGAGTGGGGTGGGAATGGAGATTTTGCAGTATCCTTCCCCTGCCACACACACCAAGCCATGCCCACCAAGCCAAACCACGCCCACTAAGCCACACCCACAGAACCGGTAGTAAAAAAAATTGGATTTCACCACTGGATAAGAATGCTAAACATCTGTCTGGTTGTTCAACCAAACATAATAATAATAGATTTTATTTATTTTTGTCCATCTTTCAAGGATGCTTCTTAAAAATTATTCTTCAGCAGAGCTGTCCATTAAGGAGACATCTCTTCTTGTACTCCTCCAGTTTTAAGTTTTCTGTTCTTACGTAGAATAGAAAAAACATATTAACTGGGACAAAACATGGATCAGTTCAAGGAAGCCAAGTATGTAGGACAATAAAGCTCAGGTCTGCTTTTTTTTGTACAAAATAAAAATTTACATGGGATACAGCTGTCTGGCAAAGTCAAATATATTCTTACAATGAGAAAAAAATGCCCTACTGGAAATACACAATCAGGACTAAGGAATTTTTTTAAGGACTTAATGGGAACCATTTCTTTTTCCACTAGTGAAGTTAAAATTCTGAGGAAAATTTAACATAGGATTTGGCAGCCCACAGCATAATGATTTTTTTTAATTATCCATGGAGCCTCACCGGATTATGCTACAAAAATTTGGCTCTTTGTTGAAGCATTTGTTAAAAGTATTTTGAAGCAAAATGTGCCTTTGACATTCTTATTTGGCATAGCTATTAAGAATTAGGTAATTCTCCTCCTTCTATAGACAAAACATTACCTCCACTTCTGTTGTGACATCACATCACTACTGTGGCACAATAAGCTATTGGAGGTCAATATTAAAAAGAAAGTTTGCTTTTTTTTTTGAAGCAGTCCACCAGGAATTTAAGCCTGTTTGGATTGGAGACATACAATTGTAAATTACAGGCAACCAAAAGAACAGTTTGTTTTCAAATCATTCGTTTTAGTTACTTGAAATAATTCAAAATAACAATTAGCCCTGTTTTATTATTAAGCAAACAGATTTTAAGCTCTTCGTATGTAAGCTAATTGAATTGTTTAAACGGCCATCGTTCAAACCTGGAATCAAAATTATATGAAAAATATGGAGGCCTCTAATGAAATCTCTATGGCAGGGGTGTCAAACTCAAGGCCCCGGGACCGGATCCGGCCCACAGGGTGCTTAGATCTGGCCCATGGGGCTACCCTGGAAAAAGCAAAGGACCGGCCCGCAGTGCCCCTGCCAGTGAAAATGGAGCTCAGGAGGGCTGCAGGCGGCGGCCCGCCCAAGCTCTGTTTTCACTGGCAGAGGGTTGCAGGAAGCCGTCACAGTTGAAAATAGAGCTAGGGAGCCCGTTTTCGCTGGCAGAGCGCTCAGGCCACCACAGGCGCCCTGACATGAGTGACATCAAGCTAGCCACACCCACCCTGGCCACACCCACCCTGGCCCCCCAAGGTCAAACACAACCCTGATGCGGCCCTCAATGAAATTGAGTTTGACACCTCTGCTCTATGGGGTCAAATTATATTCTCCGACACTTTCTAAAATCAAACATTCCTTTAAAATGAATGGGCCTTGCATATTTGGGAAACTGATAATATATAAAAAATATCTGTTGGCCTTCATATGCTTCATATGCAAAAGGATGGGAGATCTGATGCACTGTAAGGAAGGAAGAATAGCAATAGCACTTAGACTTACAGTATATACCGCCCCATAGTGCTTTACAGCACGCTGAGTGGTTTACAATGTCAGCATTATTTGCATATTGCCCCCAACAATCTGGGTCCCCATTTTACTGACCTTGGAAGGATGGAAGGCTGAGTCAACCTTGAGCCCCATCAGGACTGAATTCCAGGCTGCAGGCAGAGTTTGCCTACAATACTGCATTCTAACCACTGTGCCACCAGGGCTCTTAATCCTCAAGAATCTGTAATCCTCAAGAACCTGGAAGAACTTGGTTAGACTGGGGTATACGTCCTGTGCACAAAGAGAGAACAAATCATGAACTTGGTTGCTATAATCAGTCCAGGTTCAGTATTCCTGGAGACTAGCTCTCTGATTCTTCATTTCATTCTAACGATGCCATTTCCTTTTTGCAGATGCACCCCAAATCTTTAAGACTAATATAATATGAAAGCTGGCTACCTCCATGACTCTTGACCACCTTTCCTAAAGCTGAGGTGGTTCATCACCCAGTGATCACAGAAATGCAGTAATTTGTGGACTTTCTCATTCTTATCCTTCCTTAAGAGAATCTGTCACTGGAGCAAAACTGCCGCTCCAAGGCTAAGTGACGTAACATATAACCAGAATTATGGTCTAATTCAGCAGAGCGGCTACACTATCCATTTTAATGCATGTTTCTCCTTCTTCTCCCCTCTCCCCTAACTCTTAATCCAAGTTTAAGACCCAATTGCTTTCCATGGAGAAGATCAGGAAGATGAATTTTGGAATATGAGGCATCTACTATACACAGCCAGAGATGGGAGCAAAAGAAAGAGCTTTCAGCTGATGGAGAGAACTTATCATAATTCACTCTTATCCATTAGATTTCCAGTGGGTTTAGGCTATGTAGCACCTTGTTAAGGCTCCCCAGGGAATCCTCTTGTCAGGCTAGGCTGCTATTCCCAATGATATATGCACTTCCCTCTTCCTATTAGACTCTGCGCTTCTTCTTCCCCTATCAGAATGAAATGGCAGATTGATGGTCTGCTTTTGCCACCACTCAGCTTTAAAAGGGATTGGTTGTTTTCACTGCAAGCTTTCTTAGGGTCTTTTTATATTGGTCATTTTCGTATGGTTGGAGGGAACCTTGGAGATCTTCTAGCTCAGGGGTCCCCAACCCAGTGGTGAAATCCAATTTTTTTTACTACCAGTTCTGTGAGTGTGGCTTGGTGGGCGTGGTTTGGTGGGCGTGGCAGGGGAAGGATACTGCAAAATCCCCATTCCCTCCCCACTCCTGGGGGAAGGATATTGCAAAATCTCCATTCCCACCCCACTCGGGGGGCCAGCCAGAGATGGTATTTGCCGGCTCTCCGAACTACTCAAAATTTCCGCTACCGGTTCTCTGAACTACTCAAAATTTCCGCTACCGGTTCTCCAGAACCTGTCAGAACCTGCTGGATTTCACCCCTGCCCCAACCCGAGTTTGTGGACCGGTACCGATCCGCAGCATGCCAGCAAACAAGGGAAGCCCCATCTGCACAATGCAGGCAGCACGCAAAACCATGCCCCCTCTGGTCCGCAGAATTGGAGAAACTTTTCTCCAGGGAACCAGTCCCTGGGGGCAACTGTCCTAGTCCAACCCTATGACAAGGCAGATATATATACAGTATATTCATATACAGTACGTATATGTACAGTACGAAGCAAATAGTTCTCCAGCTTTTATTTAAAAAAAAAAACCTCCAGTGATGGAGCAAGACAGGCTATTCCACAACTCAGTTGTTCTCCGTCACAAAATTCCACCTTATTTTGAGCTTGGTTCTCACTCTGTAAAGCTTCCATTCATTGATTCTTGCCCTCCCCTCAGGTGCTCTAAGGAACAAGTCCACACCCTTTTCTCTATGACAGTTCTTCAGGTATTAGAAGAGTGCTACCCTATCTCCCCTTACTTTTCTTTTCTTGAGACTAATCATACCAGTTCCTTTCATGATTATTCATAGGACTTATCCTCCCAGCTCCTCACCATCAATGTCACTCTTCTGTAGACTCTCTCCTATTCCTCAGCATCTTTCTTTTATTGTGGCAACCAGAACGGGACACAGTATTACAGATGGGGTCTAACCAGGGGTGAAATCCAGCAGGTTCTGACAGGTTCTAGAGAACCAGTAGCGGAAATTTTGAGTAGTTCGGAGAACCGGTAGCAGAAATTTTGAGTAGTTTGGAGAACCGGAAATACCACCTCTGGCTGGCCCCAGAGTGGGGTGGGAATGGAGATTTTGCAGTATCCTTCCCCTGCCACACCCACCAAGCCACGCCCACCAAGCCATGCCATGCCCACCAAGCCACGCCCACAGAACCGGTAGTTAAAAAAAATTGGATTTCACCACTGGGTCTAACCAATGCAGCATAAAGCAGAATGATTACTTCCCGTGATCTCAAAACTATAGTTCTATTGATACAGCCCCATATTGCATTGGTTCTTCTGCATCTGCAGAAGAGGTGCTGGCTATTACTTAATCTGTGGTCTACCAAAGCATTCAAATCCTCCTCAGAAATATTACTGCCAAGCCAAGTATCTGTTTTGTAATTGTTCATCTGGTTTCTCCTGCCTAACTATATACCTATATACTTCTCTTTCCTGAACTCCATATCGTTGTATAGGCCCCAAAATTCAAATGTATCAAGATCCTTTTGAACCTTCTGAGATGTTAGCAATGCCCTAGGTTTGTGTCATCTGCAAATGTGATGAGCATCCAATCTATCCCTCATCTAAGTCATTTATGAAAACGTTGAAGAACAACCAAGATCAGAACTCTGAGATACCCCACTGCATATCTCTTTCCAGGTAGACACAAATCTATTGAGGATCACACATTTGGTGTGGTTGTTCAACCAACTACAAACCCATCTGATAGTGGGTCCATCAATCCTACATCATTCCATTTTATCAAGAAAGAAACTACATTCAATTTTTCCAAATGCCTTACAGAAGTTTAGATAAACTACATCTACAATATTCCCTTCACTTACTAATTTACTGTACACATTTTGTGAAAAAAAGCAGTAAGATTTGTCTGGCATGGCCTGTTTTTAACAAACTATACTGGTTTCTGTTTTTTCTAAACATTTGCAAATCTACTCCTTGATTATCTTTTCTAGAATTTTCCCAGATATTGATGTTAAACATTGGCGTGTCATTTCCAGGATGTTCTTTATTTCCTTTTTAAAAAAAAAAAACATTGGAACAACAGTATTTTTCTTTAGTCTTTTGTCACTTTCCCTGTACTCCAAGCGTTTTTAAAGTTACAATTCATTCTGAAATCTCAATCACAAATTCCTTTAGCACCCTAGGACATAATCTACCTGTTCCTGGTCATTCAAAACAACTGAGTGTTTTCTCACAAATCCTTTACATATTTTGATCTTCACTTCTGTTCTGCCCCACATTGCGGCAGGTTAGACCATAGGAACACAGATACAAAATAAGAATTAAGCAGTTCAGCCTTCTCCCTTTTGCCCATCACTATTTTACCATTATCTCCTACCAGCAGGACAGCCAGCTTCCTTGACTGTCTCCTGGTTTTGCATATATCCACAGAATGCTTAAAAAAAAAATAGAGGTGGCATTCATTGAAATCCTCAGGTCCTTCTGGGCCTTAACCTTCCTTACCACATCATTCCAGGTTCAGGCTTCTCTCTGATATTCTGCTTCTCTTTTATAGCAATAGCACTTAAATTTAGATACCACTTCACAGTACTTTACAGGCCTCTCTGAGCAGTTTACAGAGTCAGCATATTGCCCTCAACAATTTGGGTCTTCATTTTACTGACCTCGGTAAAAGGATGGAAGGCTGAGTCAACCTTGAGCCTGGTGAGAATCGAACTGCCGAACTGCAAGCAGCCGGCAGTCAGCAGAAGTAGCCTGCAGTACTGCATTTTAACCACTGTGCCACCACAGCTCAGTGTCCCTCTTTTCAGATTTTAATCTTATCCTCTTTGTTTCTCTTATCAGAGAGTTCTTCATGCAACCACACCAATTTCATCAGCTGTCTCCCATTTTTCTTTCTTTAAGGTATTTTTTGGTATAATTTGCCCTGCCCTGCCAGCTTGCTCTGCAAGTAGCTTGTCCTGCACTGGCAGGGCAAGCTGTTCTATATAAGCAGGCAGCAAACACTCATTTACACTGAAGACGTTACCTAGTTGGGTGATAAAACTTCTGCAAGCAAACGACAAAGCTCAAAGAGCACCAAGAATTCCACGGTAGTAGAATCGTTGCTAAAAGTTGACCTTGTTCCAATTGTAGAGGAGTGCTTTTTGGCTTCCTTCCCCAGGATTAATCTTCCATATTGGGTTTGGCTTTCCATACTGGTTATGGTATATAGAGAGCAAAATGTTACTATGCTATTATAGAGGAATATTTCATTCCTTTGCTGCCACTGAAAGAGGTCTTCCTACTTTTAGACTTTGCAGCTTCTAGCTGTAATTCTTGCTTGCTCTGCATAACAAGCCACCAGGGAAGGAGAAAATGCAGTGTTAGTTTAATTATATTGATGGGAGAAAACTGGCAGCTGTACATTTCTGAAAGATGGGATTCCCCCCCCCCCGCCGTTTCCTTGATATTTTGGATACGGGTTTCACAACATTCAGTTCAAAATGACAGCAGTCACACGGTATCATTTATTACTTATCAGGAGAGTCAGGAATATATTTCAGGACATTTTCTTGTGCATCTTTCAAATTGCTAGGAGAAACAGGATGCACGACTACGATTTGATAGTATATTTCTTATTTAAATAAGGCTGTCTGCGTGTCTGGTATTTGCATAGAAATTGCCAAAAGCAAAACAAAATGCCAAAAGGTAGATAGGTGACTAATTTCTACTTTCCTCAGATTTGAAGATTGCGTTTATAAGGATTGAATCTGACATTTTGTTGGGGGGGGAGGTATTGGGGGGTTGTAATTACCTAGGATGATCTCTCTGTTATATGTCATTTTCACAATCCTTCCGAAAACACAACAAAGAATCTACATGTTCTTTTCTGAAACTCCAGCTTAGCTAAAAATAAAAACACAGTTCGCTTTTTTAAAAAATAATGAAAATCTAAACATACCCAGTGTACATATTCGTTTCCATCTGCTTATCTGAAAATTGTCACGTATAATCTTTCTAGAAAGAACTGCTATTCTTGCACATCACATCTACTGGTAATTCTGCCAAATAGAAATGGGTTTAGCTATTTATTGATTTCTAGGTATAGTGAACTGAAATCATGAATGAACTTAGATAAAGTGAGCTTTTTACTTTATTTTATTTTTTTTAAGCACTGAGTTAGGGTTGGATCTGAATCTTGTGGCATCTTCCATATCTTCTGTTCATCCTATTGTCAAGGAATAATATCACACTTTACGCACAACACAAATTTCAACAAGCATACTATAAAAAATAATCATTAAATAAAAAACCAAGATCTTGAAAACTCTTTTTCTCAAATGACTTGCTGGGCTATCACCTTCCCTCATCTTCCTTGCTTACTTGTGACCAATCTGCATATATGAGCAGCTTCCTGAGCTGATAAATGTTTCTAATTCGTTCTCTGAAAGTCAGCATTTCAGCACTGCTTCCTGTCTTGATGCTTGTAAACTTGAAATTTTATGCTGTTTTTTTTAATTAGGGCTTTAGAGTTGGAAAAACAAACAACTTATATTTAATTAAAAATCACTCATGTGCTTCCATTAGCTGAAATGTGCTGAATGCAAGACTCCCAAATGGACCAGGGAACAGTCTGATAACTAGAAAGAGAAGAAAATATCAGAGTCTGGTTGTAGGGTAGTAACAAATACTGTACGTTACTGTAATAGTAAAAGTTGCTGTAACGGCCATATAGCCTTCAAGGTAAGGCCTAATGCAATGCAGCCATCCACCTTCCTGTTACCATTTCCGAAATATTTTAGTCAGCCAATACTTTGAAGTATTATTTGCATAATAATGTGATATGAATAAACTATTATTCCAATTTGTCACTAAAATAGACTTTCTCAATAAAAGTGTCCTACACATTTTTGTCTTAAAGTTCCCAGTATCCCCAACCACATAGACATTGGCTATCCAACACAGATACAGATGCCATAGTTATTCAATCAAAATAGCATAAAATTCATTCTAATTGTTGATTCACACTAAAATTCAAATTGCAAGGAATGGTTTCCTCTCTTAATATCTTAATTAAATCAAACTTAATAGATGACTAGGAATTTTACTTTTTGAAAGTTATATCTCAATTGAAAGTTTTCTTCTGGATCTAGTAACCAATGTCATAGGTTGTTTAAATCTACTCTTTGTCTGCAGCCAATAGTTTTATATTAAAAAGTTCTAGCAATGCATTTGAACCAAGAACATACTACAGTATTTTTTAAAAATCTTTAAAATAAATATACTTTAAATTTGAAGAGGGCTACATTACATTAAAACACTTTTCAGGCAGTATAATAAACAAAACTAAAAGTAGTTTTGTCCTACAAGAATGTTCTTCAGTGGAATGATCATCAGTAAAAGACATGATGCATGTAAGCTTCAAGGATAAAGCCTGCTAAATTTTAAACAGCTGGATGAACAGCTAGTATGATAAAAAAAACCAAGGAGCCCCTGACCCTCTCCTGTTACCATAGTTGCTAATAGTGATAGAAATTAGATAGATAGATGATAGATAGATAGATAGATAGATAGATAGATAGATAGATAGATAGATAGATAGATAGATAGATAGATAGATAGATATAATAGACAGACAGACAGACAGACGATGATAGATAGATAGATAGATAGATAGATAGATAGATAGATAGATAGATAGATAGATAGATAGATAGATAGATACTGTAGATAGATAGACAGACAATGATAGATAGATAGATATAGATAGATAGATAGATAGATAGATAGATAGATAGATAGATAGATAGATAGATAGATAGATAGATAGATAGATAGATAGATAGATAGATAGATGTGGTGTGCAAGAAAGAGAGAGAGAAAGTGAAGGTGCTGTGGCAGGTGAGAGACAGGAAGATCAGGCCTGATGGGAAAAGAGATGGAAGATGCTGTAAAGATTGGCGGACATGAGGGCCAATAACAATTTTGGCAGCAGTCATTGGGCAGATGGATGAGGAGAAGCCTCATACATACTTTGATGCAGTCTTTTTGGAATTGGCATATAAATACAATGCTAAATAGCAGAAAGAATTAACATACATTTGGGTAGGGAGCAATTAAACATTTAGAAAGGGAACATGATGCTGAAAGATTTGGGAATCCCTGATAAATCCCATGTACTATCCATGCCAATCTTCAATATCTGTCAAAAGGATCTGATTTTATTCCTCACTTGAGAAGTGAGACAGAGGGCAAAGTCAGTGCCATTGGTCCTGTCACATGAGACCAATTCTTCCAGTCATAGGAGACAAATTCCCAACTAGTCCTGCAAGTTCAATATAGCCAGGAATTTCTCCAGCCTCAAGTGCAACAATAGAATTAATGGTCATCGGGAACATTTTGGGAACTTTAATTATATTAGGCATCTGTTTGACATCTGAAGCAGCATCTAAGTCACGTTTCAGTCCGAAGTATCCCTGTGTAAAATGCTGTCAGTGCAATTTCTTTCATCTGTATTTTACTCATCAGATATTAATATAAACCTTAATGAGCTTTACTTGCTGAACGTGATTATCAGTGCAGAATTTATAAACTGAAAATTAACAGAGTGACCCTTGTCATTGGTGTCATTTATTTCTGTACTGCAGCCTATAGAAGGTGTTTGGGATGCTTTGTTCACGCACTTCCCATCTTCTGGATTATCTGAAGGCCTTTGTTATCTTCCAATTAATAACAACCTTTTGCTCCTCATTTCCAAGAACCGAAATTTATATAAATTACAAGCTAATTCTCTAACGTGTGTCTCACTGAATTCCCTAGGCAAATAACACCTTTTCGAAGAAGAAGGAAGAGAAAGAAGAGGAAGGAAGAAAAGAAACAGAAACCTTCAAAGTGCTAGATACTGGAAACAGAATAGTATTGGAATCTCTTGAATTATTGGATGGGCCCTATCCAACAACATGAAATTTGGTGTGGAGAAAAGCAAGGTTTAACACCTGGGCAGGAAAAACCAAAGGTACAAGTACAGATTAGGTGAAACCTGTTTCAAAAACAATAACTGTGGGAGGGACCTTGGAGTCCTAATGGATGAGCACTTAAATATGAGTCAGCAGTGTGCGGCAGCAGCAGCCAAAAAAGCTAATACAATCCTTGGTTGTATAAACAGAGGCATAGAATCAAAATCATGTGAAGTATTAGTACCGCTTTATAAAGCCTTAGTAAGACCACCCCTGGAATACTGCATCCAATGTTGGTCACCACATTACAAAAAAGATGTTGAGGCTTTGGAAAAAGTGCAAAGAAGAGCAACTAAGATGATTAAAGGCTTGGAGACTAAAACATATGAAGAACGGTTGCAGGATTTGGGTTTGGCTAGTCTAGAGCAAAGAAGGACTAGGGGGGGACATGATAGCAGTATTCCAGGATATGAGAGGCTGCCACAAAGAGGAGGGGATCAATTTATTTTCAAAGCACCAGAGGGCAGGACAAGAAACAATGGATGGAAACTAATCAAGGACAGAAGCAACCTGGAGTTAAGGAGAAACATCCTAACAGTGAGGACAATTAACCAGTGGAACAGCTTGCCTTCAGAAGTTCTGGGTACTTCATCACTGGAGGTTTTTAAGAAAAGACTGGACAGCCACCTATCTGAAATGGTAAGGTCTCCTGCTTGAGCAGGGAGCTGGACTAGAAGATCTCCAAGGTCCCTTCCAGCTCTATTCTGATTCTGATTCTTTATTCATACAGCATTACGGTGTATGAAAAACAAGCCATAGTGTTTTCAGGTAACTTTAGTCTCTGGAATCTGGATGGAAGTGTTATGTGATGCTGTCTTTATTTTAAAATGTAGAAAGTTATCTTCCTTGTTTGGGCCATTATGTTTGGTCATTTGCTCTAGAGCCATGGCCCCATATTCTTTCCCAAAAGCTAAATTATTTGTTTTACATTAGCGCAAGGAAAAAAGCAGGTGGAAAAGAAGACAACAGCTTACTTCTGTCTCAAATCATCCATAGCTAATGAGGAATTGTGATGTACAGAGGAGCTGAGCAACCACGTGCAAAGGTGATGTTTATGTGTGGTTTTAGGAGAACAATCAGTAACCGATGTGGGAGGGGGAAGAGGAAGGGGAGAAGAAATGGGGACATAAAACAATATTGACAGGCCAGATGCAATGATTGCAGAGAGTATTTTAATTTAAAATAATATAATATATTTTGTAAGTGAAATATGCACCTGTCATGTAACTCCCTGCGGGCATTTGAAGGGTAACATGTATAACTCACAGGATAGCATTAACAGTTAAATGCTACCCATCTTTCCTGGAATAAATTATGTCCATAGCTACAGCCTCCTCCCTGGGGTAAAAGCTGCCTGGCAGATAGATAGCTCATTCTCTTCAGACGGCAACAAATCATGAAGAATGGGGAGCACATTCCAGAGCCAAAAGGATGTGGGAACATCCCACCCTAACTTCCAGATGCTTGTTTGAAAGAGTCATTCAAACTTGGCCCCATTTCATTGGAAGAGATAAAGTGGGACAGGAAAGAAATCAGCGAGGTAGGACTAGATTTTTAAGACAACCAGGCTCACTCATGGTTTATTTTCATCTCTAAATGTGTGCCATACTTTATTTAACAGAGAAAGGTCTGGATGGCACCGACTTTATGGGCTTCTGATGTGAGGTCTCAACAATGATAAACATGTGGTTGAAGTAAATTATGGAAATTAAGAGAATTCTCACAGACTTGGCATACTTTTGAATTGGCTGAAAATCAATTATTCATTTGTTTATTCAAATTCATCCTTTCCCTTGGGGGCTCAAAAGGATATTGGAATTGCCATATTGTTGCAGCGAAGTCTTGAGGCAAGATGGTTAAACATTCCGGAGATCAAGCACAAGTGGGGAGGCAAACCTGGTTTGCATTTTGACTGGACCTGCACCAAGTTGAAGTCTTAACTAAAGTGTCAGGAGAATGTACAGGGTTAATATTGGACTCAGTTAAGTATAGAAGTAGCCTTAAGTTGCACCAAGGATTCTTCTCAATCCATGTTGGGGAGAAGAAACTGCACAATTATTATTGGTGTCACATTATGTCTTCTTTCAAGCAAACCTCAAACACTCTTTTCCTGTTTTTAAAAAAAATAATCTTGTCTGATTAAGAGTTTTTGAAAATGCTATAACTTACAATTACTTTGTAATTTTTTTCTGTTGACTTAAAGAGATTGGTAGAGATTTCAGTCATATTTTCATAAAGATGCTTTAGCTTTAGTTTGCTAGGAGACGTTTTGCTTATACATGAAGGATTTTGTTTTGTTGTGCCGGTCAGTAGTCTGACTTGTGATTTCTTATGAGTATCTCCTTTCACCATCTTCTAAATCCTGTTTCTTAATAAATGTGTGCACCTCCTCCCCTCTTGCCCATTTAGAAACAAATAGGTACGTTTTGATGTCTCCAATTTACAAGAGACTCAATGGGTTTTTGGTTCAGGCATAGCTCCTATTGATAACCATGCATTGCCTTCCACTCTTTCAAAGAAATATCTATGCACAATAGTGTGTGTGTGTGTGTGTGTGTGAGAGAGAGAGAGAGAGAGAGAGAGAGAGAGAGAGGGAGAGAAAATACGGATATGAAATATGAATTTGTTTGGAGACTGAATAAGCTGTTGTTATAGGCTATGGAATGCACATTCCTGAAAATTAATCTGCCTCCCTAAGCGAAGGGATGAAATTCATCCTATTGTGACCTCTGGCAAATCTTATGAGTTGATCCTCTTGAATGTGTTGGCTTTCAAAATTGACTTTTCCTCCCCTAAAGTGAATTTCATTTAAACCCCAATGTATTGGACCTTTTCTGACAGCTGAAGGAGTAAATAATATCCATGGTTTTGAAGGAATGAACTGGCAGAGTTATTTCCCTTCAGGGAGAGTTTTAGATAATGTGATGCTCCCTTTGTATACTGAGAGGGTGTTCCAGAGAAATGCTGCATGAAAAGATATGGCAAAGTTGCTCCTCCGTACATGCTTTTATTTCCCCAGTTTGAGGCAATCAGCACAGATTATTTTTTTTAATGTAAATTAATTAATTTGTTTGTTTAGGTAACATAATATTAACATTGTAGAAACAGAACCTTATTAGATAAATTAAACTCAGTTATGTATTAATACCAGGGCAAGGATATAAGATAAATGCACAATCTAATTTACAAAAAAAAAAAAAAAATCTGCTCCCAGCCACTTTGTGTCTGCACATCCAAGATTTTTAAAAAGTTGCCTTGGAGGCTCACATGTTTTCTAAGTAGCAAAGTAATGATTAGCATTCCAGTCTGTATGTCCGTTCACTCTCCTAAGTGCAGAGAGAACCTTGCCCTTGTTTTAAGCATGGAGGTTTGGATCCAAGCCATCTGTAAATGGAGATCAATTTATGCTAGAAGAAGGAAGGGACTTGCTGATTTCTCTTTTACCTATAGCTACTTGGAAAGCTATACCATACTTTTTGGAGTTTACTGGAATAGCATGTGAGGCAGTGTAGGAAATGCAATGGGAAGGAAAACTGACGAGTTTGTTCTCCTGTTTGAGGATTGTGTTTTCTGCTGGATCTTAGTCTTTTCCATAGATAGGTCTGGTTTACACTCCCTTTTTGCATTTCTTGCCAATGTATTAGATAATTGGCTTGCTGACGCATGGACTTGTCCTTTTTCATTTATTTGCTATTGCTAATTGTTTGAGAAACGTATTTATTAAATTGAAACTTCATTATTATAATACTGGTTTTCATCGCAGCTACTCCTGAAGCATTAAAATGTAGAAGAAATAAATGAGGTCTCACTGATAATATTAACTCACAAAAATTGATTTGTGGAGTCTTCTAAATTGAATCATGTTAGAAAAAACCAAACTTGACAGAAGTATTTTTTTTGGGGGGGGGACTTGTTTTTTTTAAGTTTCCTGGGGATAGACTGCCTGATCATTGTGTGTGGGCTCAGTGACCCAGAGAGTGGCATCAACAGGAGCAGGGACATTTAGCAATAGCACTTAGACTTATATCCCAGCCCATAGTGCTTTACAGCACTCTCTGGGTGGTTTACAATATCATCAGTATTTGCATATTACCCCCATCAATGTGGGTCCTCATTTTACTGACCTTGGAAGGATGGAAGGCTTAGTCAACCTTGAGCTAGTCGGGATCAAACTCCAGGCTGTGGGCAGAGTTAGCTTGCAACACTGCATTCTAACCACTGTGCCACCAGGGCTCAACTTCATAGGATCAACTTTGCTGTTTAAGGAGGAGCATCACACCTAAAGCATAATGTGTAGTGTGGGAGTCAGCACAGATGAGGTTCTGCAGATTGGAGGGAAGTTATTCCATGTAGGTCAAAGGAGTTCCGAGGTCAATTCCAGAATATATTAGCAAATTATTTATTATTGCCTGGAAAAATATATGGACTTGGTTTCAACATTTACACAAGTCTGAGTGGAGGTGATAAATAGTACTTTTCTAGCTACTGGGGAAGACGTTTGAACTTCCACAAGTAAATCTGGAGGTGATGCCATGACTTTTATGAATATCATATAATATTAATATTTGGAGGAAGTGCAGTCCTAATCCTTTTGAGTAAAAGGCATGAGACCATTGTTTTCTAGATCCTTGATGTTCTCTTCTATCTACATGCCACAAGGACACCCTTGGCCTGACAGAGAGCTCAAAGGCCGGATGATGCTCCACCCAATTGTTTTATTCCTATGGTACTAATGGACTATGCAGTCAAAACCCACAAAGTCTTTCTGGGCATGATGCGCAGGCATCTTTTGCATAATTGGTTTAGCTGCAAAATAAGCAGATAAATAAATGTTAATGAACAGCTGGTCTCAATAAACAAGATAAATTAAAATTAATAATAAACTTATTCATTTAATGAACATGCTAACCATATTTTTAAAGGCAGGGATAAAAAATGCATGAACTCCTGCAGGGTGATGAGAAGTCAAGCGAAAGAAATGTGTTTCCAGGCTCGGCAGGGCTACTTTGAGCTACTAGAGAGTGGGCATTTTGCCAAGGCTTGGGGCGGAGAGCCAGCTTTCAGCTACGGTAGGAAGAATTGCTGTCCCATCAGTTAGTTAGCTCCTTGCCATCAGAAACATAAAGACAGATGTAGCTTTTTATATTTGCTTTGGACCAACATACCTATCCGGCCAATTATCCAAAGAAGGCAGGGCCTACTCCTCTCACCTTTGCAGCCATCATTTCCCTCCACATTAGGTGAGGTTCTCTTACCACATGTTGGAACCCTTCCCTTGCAGAGGTATCTTTGCATCCAATTGATTTCTTTATTTTGTTGATTTATTTAGTGGAGCTGCTTTGAAGGTTATCTTTTAAAATTCTGGCCAGAAATGTAGAAACGGTAGATTCAGCAAGGTAACAATATGTTTGTAGCGCAGAAATAAAATCAGTAATGAGGAGTAATATGAAGAAAAAGCAAGAGAGAAGGAGGAGACTATTGGAAAGTCTAAATGATAAGAATAGGTTTGCAACTATTCTGTAAGCTATAAGCTTGGTGAAGTAGGCTTTTTACTGTGTAGAAAATTACCCTATTAATGGAAAAGCAGACAACTGTTCAGAGATTTTTTTTACAGTGCATGGAGAGATAGAGATGATAGAGATAGAGATATAGATTAGATAGATGATAGAGATAGATAGATAGATAGATA
>QLTV01004086.1:7224498-7258616 GCA_003457575.1 Thermophis baileyi
GCAATAGCACTTATATACTGCTTCACAGTGCTTTACAGCCCTCTCTAAGTGGTTTACAGAGTCAGCATATTGCCCCCAACAATCTGGGTCCTCATTTATCGACCTCGGAAGGATGGAAGGCTGAGTCAACCTTGAGCCAGTGAGATTTGAACCGCTGAACTGCAGCTGGCAGTCAGCAGAAGTAGCCTGCAATACTGCATTCTAACACTGCGCCACCACGGCTCTTTAGATAGGTGATAGATCAATAGATTGAAAGAATTTTAATACATTTAACAATTAACCCAAGAACTGAAAAAGAATGGAAAGGGAGCATGAGAAATTCTCCTTTATATATAGACAGGATCAGGGCCAACCAATTTAATTTGAACGCCTCCATCACTTCTCTGAAGGCGGGAAATCTCATTGCTCTCATTATTGTCAATGACTGCATTAGCAAATGCTGGGGGGTGGGGGAGAGGTCAGGGTTGGTATTCTTCCTTATTGACACTCTCTTTCCCTTCCACTAAGTCAGAAAAATGAGAATAATCAAGATGATGAGTCAAATCTGAGACAAAATATGAGAAGTTTCTGTTCAATTGTAGCAATTTGCTCACACATACTACTCCTTACTTCCTCTTATGTTAGACATTAAAATACTATCATAAGTGAATAGGAATATTTTGATCAATATTTTTGAATTATTTATCACAGGTTTAGCTGCCACTAAACAATGCCTAATATTAATTGGTTATTTTGAAATGCAAAGCTGGGCAGAATAATTACAGGAGACTTGTTTGGTACAACCTCAATCTCAGTATGGATTAGGCTGTTAGTCCTGAAAAATATCATTAATAACTTTGCAAGGAAACACAATCTATAAGTCTGGTGTAATTAAATTTAGGACTAAAAAGTAATCCATAGCTATTTCACACACTACGGAACACTTCAACTGTAAGTTCCATCTTAAGAATACTCTATCATATTTAAATCCTGAAAACTGAACCATTGGTTATGTTCTTTGACTCCTAAAATTAAAAGGGCTGCATAACATCTGTATCATATTCTTGGTATGGTGCTATTGGGGAAATTGAGTCAAACTTAATATGCCTTTCATTAAACATTCTACATTCATCATTGCCAAAAGTCTGAGATCCTATGTTTGTTATATTTCATTTCAAATAATGAAACAATGTGCTCTTATTTTAAAAATCCTCCCCCACCACGCAAACACCCCACAACTATTTTTGTGCCTTATTTTCTTCACCAGTGGATAATCATGATTGTGATCCAACTCACTGAAGGAATACCAAACCAAATAATTGAATTATGTACTCAATTATCTATTTGTACTCAAGTCATGATTTTAAATTTACAAACAATGGATTGATAGAAACAGTAAACTTGGATAGAACAGAGCATTTACTTATTATGATAAAGGACTTTTTAAAAGAGCTGAGCAAGATTAAAAATTCATATAAGATTTTCTAACTGGAAATTGACCTTGGTATCAGAATTACTCAGAGCTTAGGTGGTTGTTCATTCTCGGTCTGACCTCATTTCTATTTTTATCAGAAATCTGTGAAGAAGCAATGCCATCTAGTGTACCAAGTCATTTTTTCATTGGAAATAAAGGCCGAACTGGCTATAAGCAATTGCAACCAAAAATAATAATAATTCACAAGTCTTCTTTACTTTGGTATTTAATATGTTTTATACATATTGCCTGTGCTTTCATGATTAAATTACAATACATTAAAAACAGTTAATATAAAAACAAGTCTTGAATGATGGGTGAAAAGGAGAAGAAAAAGAGGCAAATTCATGTGTAATATTCATGTAGAAAAGAGATCTGTCTGCAGGAGTGCCTAAAAGATGTGATTGTAGACCCCCCCATTGAGGAAGTTATACAAGAGAGCAGGTTTCATCATAAAGAAGTTGTAGCATAAGGTAGACTTTTTTGAATGATCATAGTGATCAGTGGTGAAAGAATGGTGGTTGCAAGTGATTTAGTAAGCTGATTGGCAAACAATATAATGGGGTGTGATGCCCTTTCAGTTTTCTGCATTCCACCCCAGCTGCAGCTTCTGGACATGATAGTCCTACATCAGTAGTGGGTTCTGCATGCGCAGAAGCGTCCCGGGCGGGTGGGCGGAGCCTCCCGCCACCGCCGCTACAGGTTCGCAGAACCGGGCCGAACCAGGAGCAACCCACCGCTGTCCTACATACAGTACATGACAGTAATCTAAATGTCAGATAACCAATTTGCAAATAACTAGTAGCTAAGCTAATAACCACCAGCTAAGCCAGCCTTGTCCAAGCAAGATAAATTGCTGGTGTGGCAACTAAAGTTGGTAGTATTTACTTATTTACTTTGTAGTCTGCCATATCAAAAGACTAGGAAACTTTTGGATGACTAAATGATGCAACAAATGTCCAATTGAGGGGTCCTTGGGGTTCTCTGAGCTTGCTTGTTTTCTTGCAGACGTTTCATTACTCAAACTAGGTAACATCATCAGTGCTAGTCCAGTTGGATTCCTACCAGTTGGTCCAGTTGGACTCATACCAGTTGGGCTGTAGCTGTTTCCTAGTCTGTTCCATTACCCAGAGTTCTTCAGAAGACCAAAATTCACAGCACTAGACAGATCTGTTCCTGAATAAGACTCTAAGCACAGATCTTCTCAAATGAGTCTTCCTACCAGTAGTGGGTTCTAAACCCCGTCGCTACCGGTTCGCTCATGCGCGCGCGCACGCTCGTGCGCGCACGCAACACTTCTGCGCATGTGCAGAAGCTTCTGTACATGCACAGAAGCATCCCGGGCGGGTGGGTGGAGCCTCCCGCTGCCACCGCTACCGGTTCACAGAACCGGGCCGAACCAGGAGCAACCCACTGCTGCTTCCCACCCTTTGGAGGGAATGGTGCTGTTGACACTATAATCAATATGTTTTGATCATATTTTCTCTTTGCTTTTGTCTTACTGCACTGTGTAAATCCTTGCTTCACCCATGATTAAACAAACCATGGCTCTGGACAGTGCTTGAAGATGGTCTTTGCTTTTAAAAAAAACAGATTCATCTGGAGCAAAGCTTGAATATAAATGAAATGGGACCCTAGACAGATGATCATTTTCCATATAATATTCCTCATATTTATATTAAATACGAATAAGAAACTTCCTTGAATATTGATAGATGAGAGAATGTCAGCTATACAGTTTGGAGTAAGATAAACGATCTCAAGATGAGTACTAATTTCCAGGTCACTTTCTATTTTGCTTACTACATACATACCGTATCTAGATGATATTTTCAAAAGCTCGGCTTCTATGGGGTTCTTCAATTCTGAACATATCTTTGAAAACGATTAATTCTTTGTTATAGATGAAAGTTTTTGTTTCCCAAATCTTGCCACTGTAGATATCTTTTGACTAGTATTAAATTTTGGGTGCCTTTATGTAGTATAAATTCTCCTTCCTGCTCTCTTTTGGAATATTCATACATAGCAACTTCAACTAACTGGACTGTTTGGGATCCAACAGGTCCAACACATTTTTTCTTAAGATCAGTTTGAGTTTGATATCAGTATCAAACTCAAATCAGTATAACTTAATGTCAGTATACTTAGTTATCAGTATACTTAATATCAGTATCAGTTTGAAAAGTGTTGTATGCTATTTCTGGAAATTTGCATTTTATCCTTTTTCTCATGTCAGACTGAATTTAAAAACCTGTTATATGGAATATTTGGATGGATGCTGGAAATGTTACTTTAGAACATCTAAAGGATGACAAATGCTGAGTTTTCATTATTGCCCAATGTTAAAAGATAAATACTATTTCTCTGTTTCCACCCACTGGCAGAATTTATAACTACAGCATTTACTGACATCTCAATTTGGATCTGAGACATTTTCTGCATCAGACACACCTATTTTCTGAGAAGTAATCACATAAAAAAAACTTCCATAGTCACTGAGATCACAAAACCTATATGATACCTATTATCAATAAATAAATTTGATAGGCAAATTTTAAAGTCTGAATGGAATCAAAAACTGGAGATTCTCGTTTTGTCTAAACACTGGAAAACTAATTCAATATACAAAGTTTTGATAAAAAAATTTAATTGCAGATTATTCAACTAAAATAGTATTCAGACTTATTTGATTCTTTTGTGTTGATATAGAAAAGGGAATCAATAAATACATTATTGCTTATTTGTACCCTATGATTGCTTATTTGTACCCTATGACCATCATTAGGTGATGTACCTTATGATTCTTGACGAATGTATCTTGTCTTTTTATGTACACTGAGAGCATATGCACCAAAGACAAATTCCTTGTGTGTCCAATCACACTTGGCCAATAAAGAATTCTATTCTATTCTATTATTGGTGAAGATGCAGTGAGAGTACAGTTTTATTATAACTTATCTCATGTCCTAAAAGAATTATGTTCTAGGACAGCGGTTCTCAACCTGTGGGTCACGACCCCTTTGGGGGTCGAACGACTCTTTCACGGGGGTTGCTGCGCACGCTAGCCCGCCATATTGGTGCCACCGTCACTGCAGGGGTGAAATGCTCCCAGTTCGGCCGTGCCTGCAAGTCGCCGGACAGCCGGTAGCGATGGAAGTGGGAGACTTCGCCCACCCGCCTGGACGCTGCCATTTGGGTTCTTTTACCCTCTGCACATGCGCAGAACACTTTGCGCATGCGCAGAGGGTAAAAGAACCCAAATAGCAATAGCAATAGCAGTTAGACTTATATACCGCTTCATAGTGCTTTACAGAACCCTCTAAGCGGTTTACAGAGTTAGCATATCGCCCCCGGGGCGGGGGTCGCGGGGGGGTCGCGGCATTAGAAAGGTTGAGAACCACTGTTTTAGGAGAATAAATGGCATATACAGGTAGTCCTCAACCACAATTGAACCCAAAATTTCTGTTGCTATGTAAGACAGTTGTTAAGTGATTTTTGCCACGTTTTATTACCTTTCTCACCATAGTTGTTAAAGGAATCACTGTAGTTGTTAAGTTAGTAACACAGTTATTAAGTGAATCTGGCTTCCCCATTGACTTTGCTTGTTGGAAGGTTGCAAAAGGTGATCACATGACCCTTGGACACTGCAACCGTCATAAATACATGCCAGTTGCCAAGCATCTGAATTTTGACCACATGACCATAGGGATGCTGCAGTGGTCATAAGTGTGAAAAGCGATCATAAGTCACTTTTTTCATTATTGTTGTAACTTTGAATGGTCACTAAATGAATGGTTGTAAGTCAAAGACTACCATTATTTTTGAATTTGAGATAAATAATAGTTATGGCTTAAAATGTTCTAAATTACACACCTATTACTTGAAAATTGATGCTGGGACACAAAAATGGTATCTTTGTATCCTTATTGCTAAGACACTGATCCTTCAACAGTGAAAAGATAAATTTATGGCCCAATTACTCAGTGGCTTGATGACCTGATGTTTTTTGTGATTTATGAATGAGTTACAATCATAGTTTTGGTACAGACAATTATAATGAAATATAATAATATTTTATGGAAATGGGTAAAATAACTTATTAGTCCAAAATCACTCAGGGTAAGGCTTCTTCGTTGAAGATTATCGGCTGCAATCTACTACATTGGTTCAGTGAGAGTTGGTTGATAGATGCTTTTCAACTTCTCCATCAAGGACTGATAGGTAGCGACTGGCTCAAAGTCCCCCAGCTGGTTTCCATGCTGAAGGGAAGGCTAAAACGTGGAGTTTCCCATTCTGATCCAGAACCTTAACCACTATACTTACTGCCAGTCACACCCCCCTCCCCATTTCAATACATAACATCACTTCAGCTCATCCTTAGCTCTAAAATGGACATGATTTACTTTGGCTGGTCTGGTTTTAAGATGGTACTTTCCCTCTGCTTGCAGCAAAAATTGTGTCATACAAATGATCAATAATCAACTCAATTGTATAATTGAATTAAATCATCATCTCAGCCTGGGAAAATCTGGCAGTCATGCCTGCAAAGCTGCAGCTTCTCTTTTTGATACCAGCCCTATAATATATAATGTATGTAGAGTTTATATATTTAAGTGTGTGTATGTGTGTAAAACACTTAAGAGACAGGAATATATAATATATTATAATATATTATACAATATATATTGTGCTTGAGGCTTGTTTCTGTCATACACCACTACCAATTAGATCATTTTTAATGCTAGTCTCTATTCCAGAAATCCCAGCTTTATGGCCAAAAAAAAAATTCACAATGGAGATTCCATAAGCAAAATTGTACTTAAATATTTGCCCCCTCTAAATCCTTGCTTTATCAAGTTACTATCAAAACTGCTTTGGACTAACGTAGTGCCTTAGCTGTGCCAGTCACTCTCTCTCAGCCCTACTCACCTCACAGGGTTTCTGTTGTGAGGAAAATAAGAAGAGGAAAGTGTGTTGGATATGTTCTTTGCCTTGAGTTATTTGTAAAAATAATAAAGGTGGGATACAAATAAATAAATGTATGCAAGCTGATTAGATGAATCAAATTATTTGATAGTATATATATTTAGACTTTTTTAATGAAAGGGTTATGAAATATAACTTTGAAAGAGAATATGTCAAATAGAAAAAGAATATTTTATTATGGAGTAAGTGTGCACTTAAATCTACGTCTCTCCATCCCACTCACTCACCTTTGTTAATAAAGGTTGAAATATGTTTAGTGCAGGGATCAGCAACCCGCGGCTCTGGAGCCACATGTGGCTCTTTCATCCCTCTGCTGCGGCTCCCTGTCGCTCAAAATATGTGTTACAACTGCCAATGTGCGACACCCGCCGGCACGCAATTTATTGAGCTTTTCGACCCACGGTAGGCCAACCATGGATAAATCCAAGAAAAGAAAAGTTTCAGAAGAAAACAGAATCTTTAATTCAACTATATATGCTAGTTTTGTGGCCGCTCAGGAAATAGTCAGGCACGGGAAGAGTTTTGTGGCTCCCAGTGTTTTCACTTCTGTGGGAAACGGGTCCAAATGGCTCTCTGAGTGTTTAAGGTTGCCGACCCCTGGTTTGGTGTAAAAGAAATCTGTATCTTTCAACAGATTTGCTTGTTTTTGTGAGAATTGATGGTGGGAGAAAGAAAGGAAATAAGCTCTTCCACATAAGTGCTGTAAGTACATGCCCTTGCAGACTTTCTGATGTTCCCAGTGTCTGCATAGTTAAAACCAGCCTTCAGATGAAACAAAAATGATTCACTAGATGGGCTTTCCAATAAAAATCAGACCTCTAAACACTAGATGTGCTGCCATGAGATTAAACAGGTATTGTTATTTTGAGAAGTATCACATTTGTTAATTGTTATAAACAGATAATCCATTCAGGTTCATGTTTAGAATGTTTGCAATATTTTTATTGTTCGCAATCTTTTTATTTCTCTCTTCCCTAAGCAAGATGCAATGTAACATCAACTACTATTATTAATAGTAGAGCAGAGATTTTTCAGAATATGATCTTTGGAAGAAAGTCAGAATGGGAATTGTATAAGCGATGGTAATGATAATCAAATCCACTTCATAGGCATAATGAAAGTAGCTGCTTCTTCTGTTTTATTTATCATTAGCATTTAGTTAGCTAAAAATATGAGCTAGGCTAAATATTTAACAAAGAAAAGACTTCATATTCTCTTGGTCCCAATATAATATTCTTTTTTAGTGATGGGCCTAGAATGGCTGGATGTCTGGATTTTTAAGCTTGACTTCTGTTCATTTCTGCCCACCGATGGACTCACCTTTTGTCTGACATCATTTCCATCTTCTTTCCCATTGGCAGTTCTACTGTGAGACCAAATGATTTAGGAGAGAAGGAAAGAAGTGAGGTAAATGACTGTCACTTGTAAATCTCCCATAAGCTCTGGAAATCTTTCCTTATACAGAACACATATGAAATCTTCAGAAAAGCAGTTGCTCTTTGTTCTTTATACACCTTGGATTTTCCATCTTAAGTCTAACCACATTCAAGTATACACAACCTGGTAATGCCCAATAGGTGAGTGGCCAGGGGAAGCTCTGCTCCCTCTGGTGATGTCCTTGTAATATTATTTATGAGCAGGCATCTCACATATGGTACATCCATACATGTTGTAAGGCCCGGCCTCTCCCCCTTATTCAAGAAAGTAAAGACTCTTGAAACTTGGCATTTCAAAAGGAACCTTTTATTGAAAAGAGGTGAAAGCAGGGCAAAATCAAAGCAGGCTCTGAGGTCCCTCAGAGCATACAGTTAGAATAAAGGAAATTAGAGACCCCCCCCAAACAGGGCCATATTCCGGCGATGCAGCCCACATGGCCCAGCCTCCCCTTACATTCCCCAAGAAGTGAGAAATAATCTGGCGGTTAAGGCGCCAGGCAACAGTTATAAATCAGGTTAAAGGTTATAAAAGAATGAAATGCAGGATATGGGATACATAGGAAGAATAATAAGGCGTGGAAAGTGTCAGGAACCAAATCCCCCTCCCTTCTCCTGAAGAATGGCAGATACACGGATCTGACACATGTACCATATGGATGTCTACTGAGAAGTCTTCATGCATCCAAGTATATAGGTACTGGCTTCTGCATCCTCCTAAAAGATAATGACTTTGAACAGTCAATACACATTGAAGTACAGGTTTCACTACAGACACCCATTGGCTCATGTTTCTTTTTAAATCACATCATGGTGGACAAAATCACTGATGATGATGTATTGTAGAGAGTTTTGCCCTTTTTGAAATGAATACCTGAACAAGGCTTTTGCCTAATAGTATTACAAGTTAATATTGTGTTATGGAAATCAGCAAATAAAGAAGATGAAAATGAATGTCTTCAAAGGGCTCCAGAGTTGAAGTTCAGATCCTGGAAGGCTTCTTTGTCCCTCAGAATGCTGAAATAGCAGTACAACTAAGAGGAACAAGCCAGGGGTGGGTTCTGGATCCTTTTGCTGCCGGTTCGCTCAGGGTCGTGCCGTGCGTGCGCGCAGCAATCAAAAATTAGCTTCTGTGCATGCGCAGAAGCAAAATCCAAGATGGCGGCGCCCACGGAGACACCAACTGAACTGGTTCCGTGACGTCATCGCCGAGCTACTAACGGTTCTAAAGAACCGGTTAGAACCGGTAGGAACCCACCTCTGGAACAAGCTGTAGAATGAGAAATCTCATCTGAAATTTCATCATATGGAATTCACTTTAGGTAAGCCCTTTAGCCTTATTTTGCAGGATAGGGATATCAAAGTTACAACAGTCTTATCATAATTAATTAGATCTTCAAACATCATTTTTTGTAAAGCAATGTAAAAATATTCAACTATTTTAGTTCGCAAGATTTCTGCAGTGTTTCTTTCTTGACACTCTTTAAAATCTCAAAACACAACTCCAGCTAGAAATTAGACATTTCAGCCAACCACTTCTAGCATCTGATTGTATCTCTGCCCAACAAAACAACTCTATATCCTGTTATAATGATCTCCATTCTTCAATTCTTTTTCTTCACTGGACGCAAAATTTTGAGGAGCAGCAGCAAGTGCTGCAATTAAAATATACACATCAAACTCCCCCCCCAAAGATGGATGAAAACATACCTCAAAGTCAAATGCAGAACAGAAATCTGTGTTAAAGGGATTTTGTACAATAAAGTTCCAAATGCTAAGGCTAATTTCTGCAGAGCTGAATGGTTTGCACATATAGCATTGGAATGGAGCTGTGCTGTTTCCCTGTATGTTTTGTACTTGTGCACAGTTGCTTTAAGCCTGCCCCTAATTCAGAATATCACCAAAATTAGAGATCTTCTGAGCTTTGATGCTTGCTTCAATCAATATCTAGAATATATTTCCAAATGATGTTTTTTTTTTTTTAAGGATGGAAATCAAGCACTGTAATTCTGGATTTTACACCAGTTGTGGAAGGATGGTTTTAATTACTCCACAGGGTTGCTGTACTGGTTGTCAGACACTCGCTAATAAGCAGCTGGCTTTGTGCTCCCACCCACTGGGAGACTGTCAGTCAAAGCTTGTAGCAGTTATATAGCAATGAGAAGCTCAGTTAAGATCCATATGTAGCAAATTGAGACACCTCACAGAGGTTCTGTATTATATACAGCATTACTGATTTGTCTTAGGCGCAGTTGAACAAAAGAGGCAGAGGAAAACAAGAAGAGGCACATCAAGAACCACCGGCACTTACCAGCACAAGGCTGCTTTCAACATCATGAACAGCTCTCTGGCTGAACCTCTCCATTATGCGGGGGGATACCAACCCCAGGACTCCAAGGAATGGAAGGTGATCGTCCCGGCTTTCTTGGGGGTGATTTGCCTGGCTGGCTTTGCTGGGAATGTGTGTGTAATTGGAATCTTAGTGTACAATACAAAGAAAGGGAAGCCTTCGATGATTCATTCTTTGATCTTCAACCTCAGCCTGGCAGATCTGCTCCTCGTTCTTTTTGTCCTGCCCTTCAGGGCAGCGGCTTATTCTCAAGGAGTCTGGTACTTGGGCTGGTTTCTTTGCAAAGCCTCTGACTGGTTCCAACAAGCTTGCATGACAGTGAAGAGTCTAACTATTGCTGTGGTGGCCAAGACATGCTTCATGTATGCAAATAATCCAGCAAAACAAGTGACTATTAAATGGCACGCCATCTGTGCAGTGCTGATGGTTATTTGGCTGGTCGCCTTGGGAATCCCACTACCTTTGTGGTTCTTCAACAGCCTTTGGGAGCCAGAGATAGGCTCATCTTCGTGCATTGTGATTATTCCAGCCCAAGCTCATGAGTTTATGTCAGCCTTTGTCAAATTTTATCCCTTTCTGGTATTTTGTGCCCCTTTCACCTTTGCTTTTTTTTATTTCTGGAGAGCGTATGGTAGATGCCAGAGGAGGGGGACAAAGACTCAAAACCTAAGGAATCAGATTCGATCCAGGTGTTTGACAATGATGCTTCTGAGCGTTACCATTACTTCTGCTGTGATGTGGTTTCCGGATTGGATATCTTGGTTCTGGCTCTGGCACCAGAAGAAGGATGGACCTGCTCTCCCACAAGGGTTCATGGCCACTACCCAGGTTTTGATGTTTGCCATCTCTTCAGCAAATCCTGTTATCTTTGTACTCATGTCTGAAGAATTCAGAGAGGGTTTTAAAGGTCTATGGAAATGGTTTACACTGAAAAAGCCTCTACCTCCTACAGAAGATCTGGAGAAAACAGCAGCTGATAACTTGGAGGGAATCCCGAGCAATGCTCCTTCACCAGAGGCAATGACTCCTAATCAAGAAGAAGAGCCCCCTTCTGTTCCTGCTACCTCAGAAGACTTGGAGATGCCCGTTTTGCCAGATGTTGAGCAATTCTGGCATGAGAGGGAAGCTCTTCCTGATGCTCAAGACAATGATCCTGTTCCTTGGGAACATGAAGGACGAGAGATACCAGGTTGTGATCAACCAAAGTGCAATTAGGAAGCTGGAAACCAAATTTTACTAGTTTGGATTCAGGCATAGTCATGTTTAGGGTAGATTCACTGAAATCATGGGATGTTCCTTGGATAACTTTAAAAATCTATTAATGTTAATGGATCTCATTCTAACATGCTTAAATCTGATTACACTACTAGATTTCTTATTACTTAGGTGATGTTGAACTGGCAGTTCTAGCATGTAGAAGTTATTTTTATTACTGTACTTAGTTTTTGTCTTTTCATGTGTCTTCATTGTCTTCACATTTGGAAGTTACTTCAATTATTCTGTGATGCACAGATGCAGCTCTCTCTCTCATTACTCTTCTGTTAAAGAGTTTATTATTTAAAAATTACATTGCACTTCTGGATGCTAATTTAAAGTTTCAGAACAATTTTTTTTAAAAAAAAGGTTAAATTGTGATCTATGTTTAAACTCTAAACATTTGAACAAAGAATTGCAAATGAAAAGGTGTAATTTGATTTTCAGTAGTGAGAATATTCATTATAGATTTTCTTATCAGTACTACAGAAAATGTATATTAAATATGCTGAAAGAAAAGGTGGATCAAGTTATTATATTAACTGATAAGCTTTCAAATTGGTAGTTTTTCTATTGTTGTACCTCAGTAATTGAATTGAATTTATATTTTAGTGTTCCAAGGAAGTCAATTCCTATGTGCTGCATTAAGATCATTTAGTAACATAAAGGTTGTAGCTGACAATATTCTATTAACTTGTACTTTAGTCATATCAAATAGACAAGGATTTCACATTATGCAATTTAGTTTCCCCCCCCCTCAAAGCTTTATCAGTTACTGATGTATAGAAAATATATTGACTGTATGCTGTTGGCATTTTCATCTTACTGTTTTTATAACTTTTGAAACAAGTTAATTGATACAGGTTATATTATTCAGATGTGACAAGCTGTGATATGCCCGTTTGTGACTTAGCAAGCCTTCAAGTGGAAACTGTGTCTTATAATGTCCAACTACATACACACAACATATATAATACTACATATATAATAACTGTGGAGTCATATAAACACATACAGCAAAATTAACAATCTACTTTTGTTTTCTAAACTGTTTAATGGAATCCCCCCCCCCCAAAATGAGCTCCCAGTTGTGTGTGTCATAATTTGGAAAATAATTAAATGAAGAGCAGGCGGTTGTTAAAGACATCAATTCCATCAGCAAGCAGCTTAAAAATCACTCTTTTGGTTTATGGTCAACTGTGTGTAGAGGGTGGCATCTTTGCCCATTTTTTGATTATCCAGTTTTTTTTAATCTCCCATCAGTACTAAAAATTGTAAGACAAGGCAGTAGTCTGTAGCATCCAAACACAATATTTGTCCTGTGCTCTATCCAGCTATTGAACTACTGCGTTGCTCTAGCAACTTGTGAGTGTGCATGCGGCACTAGCAGCAGTGCATTTGCCACTAAAGCTTTTTTTACTAGATAAAAGGTTTGGTAAGAATGTGCCCAGTAACACACACACACACACACACACACACACACACACACACACACACAACACACAAAGGAACCCTGGAAAAAGAAGTACTTTGGCATCTTCCGTAACACTGCAGATGAAACACTCTTGACTCATGTGCCATTTTTGTCTTGTGAAAGAAAAAAAATACTGCTATGCCGAGAAGTAAACTGGATTGAACAGTATGCCAATTAAGATAACTTTCCGACACATAGGTAAGGGTGTATGTACATTTATTTCATTTCAGACAAAACTCTCCTCCCCCCCTAAGCTCTTACCTTAATATTCTGATTTCATCAGTGTTGCTCATTTATTTGTGCAAAGCTTGTGTTATACTTTGAAATGCATTTTCTGCGCAAATGTCATGGAATCACAGTAACTTCTTGTCTTCATTTATTTTCTATTTTAGAGATATTACCCAGTCATGCCTTAATTTAACTTTAATCTATGAGCATTAAATGTATTGTATAAGTATGTCCCCACCATTTATATTCAAATTTTGTTGGCCAATACAATATAATTAACTTAAGGTTAAATTTACAAGATATTACATAGTCAGGCTGGTTAGATTTTTTTTAAGAGATAAGAAAACTATGGTCAACCAATTGAACTGTTATATAAATCACATAAACATATAAACTCATGTATAAACCCACCCAAGGATAAGCTGACCCTTGAATTTTTAACCAAAATACCATGAAAAATATACCACCCACAGATAAGCTGACCCACATTTTTCATGGTATTTTGGTTAAAATTATTTGAGGGTTTGCTTAGCCATGAGTACTACAATACACACACGAGGAGAAGTCCATCTGTGGATAAGCTGCACCCAATTTTTAAGCTTTATTTTAGCACCTAAATTCTTGGTTTATTTCCAAGTTATACGGTTTTTAATACTTTAAAATATTTTAAAATATATATTTTTTCTAAGACTATAAATTTGTACCGAGAAGCATCTAAACTGAATATTATCCATAGCCCTATACCCACACACACATTATTTTGAGATAGCATTTATAGAATAAGTGAAAAACAATGTTATTGCCATGATTAACAGCTCATTAAGAATCAGAAATTGTTGATGTATTGCAAATTATGTGTTGTTCCATCTGTGAAATTCACGATATAAATGTATTCTGATTCATTTCAAATTCAAGAGATGTGGTTAAATTAAATTACAATTTTGGACTATTTGAATTTCTTCCTTTGTCCAGGCCCCAAAATACTTAGAATTAGCACTTCGAACTAACACTGAAATTAGTGAAGCTGGTAACAAAACAAAACAATTCTATTCACCAACGAAGAGTTCCTATTGGAACTTTAGATGCTGTTTTGTAGCAAGCATTTTTCAAATATAGTCCCAAATTTTGCAAATTAAATATCACCATCTTCAGAAATGGACCTAGTCCCAACCTAAGCAAACATAGTCTAACCAAAAGTACAGCCTAACTATCCTGGAATATAGACTGTCCACAAACAACTCTTGAGTACTTATGGGATTCCTTTTAGAGGCACAATGACACTCAAAACATGCGGGACTCTTCAACAATGCAAATAAATAAGAGAATTTTCTGTGGTTGGTATTGAATTTCAATCTTCTGACATCCAACTTACTACTGATCTTAGACACAAAATTAAAATGGAGTGGAGAGAAGAGAAAGCAAAGCCAAAAAGAAAAAGAAAAAAAGAGAGAGATGAGGGTGATTTTATTGAATGACATCCACTACCAAACATGTGGATAATTTCATCAATTATTTTCTGAAGTAATGTGGAGCACTATGGGGGACAAAAAACATTGAAGATAAACGGCAAACTAAAATTGGAAATACGGTGAAATGCTCAGTAATTGTTTTCTGAAATTACTGTTCGGAAAGAACTAAAAAGACCAAGAAGCATCTTTCCAAAGTTCATTCTGGTTAGAAATATGAGAATATTGGTTATTTGTACCAAAAGTCACAAGGATGGCTAACCAAATCCAAAGGACACATGCTGCCAACCCAGCACACATATGCACATAAAAAGAGGTCTCAAGCATTCATCAACCGTTTTAAAATGTTCAGAGACAAAATTAAATAGAAAGCTTTACAGCTATACTATTAGTATTAATATAAGGATTACATGATCTGTAAAGCAAAAATGAGTATATACATCCACAGCAGTTTCAAATATAACTGATTTCCTCCATTTTTAATGGAATTTCAGGTGATTATATAATTATATCTTTAGAATGTAACACACAATTATTAATATGTACAATGCATAATATAAAAAGGATTGGTTTATTGTTGTTCAAATACATAAACTGAACAATCCCAACATTTCAAAATTAAACTATAGAAACACAAGTTTAACATTCAAAACAGAAACATAGTTTACAAGAAATATCCAGGGAAAAAAAATCCATATTCTAATCCAAAGCAGATAAGAGACATTTTAATAGTAAAGAAAAATGTTTTTGTACAACCATGCTGTCCTGGCAATTTTTTTACCCCTGTGTATTTTCATTTCAGAGCAAAACATTACCAAACTACCAGACAAAGCCACTTGATTGTGCCTAACCGGGGGTGGGGGTGGAGGAAGGGAAGGGGGGACAGGGGAGAGAGCAGCCAATCAAGGCAGGTTTGTTAACTAGGTCAAATGGTGTTTATATAATTTGGTCGCTGCACTTTTATTTTCCTCATGCTGGATCGGACATTAATGAAGTTAGTCCTGATTTATGCAGGAAATGAGTAAAAGACATGAGTAAAAGATTAGGCCCTATCTTTCCAGGTTCACCAAAGGGCATTATCTCACTATGGTCTTCTGCACTCAATAGATTAATCCTCAGAGTGCATGACCTTAGCTCTCCCATTAGGACGTGGGGTATTTTTACAGTTCTCAACTTCAAGTCATGTCAATCTTCCCATGGCTCTGACATGTAACACTGTCAGCAAAAACACTTCCAAATGCTACCAATATCCAAGCCTTGTACATAGATGTTGTATTGTATTGTTCTAGGATTGAAAAATCACTGGAAATAGTTGCATGGTTAGAATATTTGTCAGTCATGCAACAAAGAGAAAAAGCATAAATAATGCAAATATTCTCTCTGTACAGAGACTGCTTAATGTTCATAAATGTTGCTTCCTGGATGGTTTTGCAATAGGTTCATGGTAATGCATATGATTAGACCTGACAGATGGCTCATGCAATTTTCTTGATTTAACGTAAATCTTTTGCTCAATGTTATTTTATAATTATTTTGTTGTTCGCCTTGTAGGTTCTGAAGCTGTAGGAGGTGGAGGGGGACCTCTGCGATCTAAGTCATCAACATAGGATACGATGAGTTTTCGCCTTTCCTCTGGCACACAGTCTAGTACCAGATAACGTTTGTCATTCTGTAGTATCTTTTCTATATCTTTCAGGTGTTGGTCAGATTCCTGGATTAACTTTTTGGATCTGCAATTAAGTATAAAGATTATCATTATCATCAAATGAGTGAATGTTACACAAATGAACTAGAATTTTGGTAATAATACTCGTGGACAAGCATCCAGTTAACATGGCTAGAAACCAGGAAACTGTATTCTACTCCCACCTTAGACATGCAAGCCAACTGAGCAACTTTGGACCAGTTAGCAATAGCAATAGCACTTAGACTTATATACCGCTTCACAGTGCTTTACAGCCCTCTCTAAGCGGTTCACAGAGTCAGCATATTGCCCCCAACAATCTGGGTCCTCGGAAGGATGGAAGGCTGAGTCAACCTTGAGCTGGTGAGCCGGTGAGATTTGAACCGCTGAACTGCAGCTAGCAGTCAGCAGAAGTAGCCTGCCTGCACTCTAACCACTGCGCCACCTCGCCTCTTCCAGTTACTCTCTCTCTCTGTCTAATTTACCTCACAGGGTGGTTGTTATCGAGAAAACAGGAGGGGGAAGGAATATTAGGTGGGTTCACTGCCTTGAGTTATTTATAAAAATAATAACATGAGGATTAAAAAATTCTCTGGGTTTCATTTAGGTAGGACAAGTGCTGACAAAGACACAATGTCTAAGCCAGTGATGGTGAACCTTTTTGTTGTTGCGTGCCAAAAATGGCAGCGCATGCGCGTGTGCCAGTACCCATAATGCAACACGCCCCCTCCACATGCGCACGCAACCCCCCGCATTTTTATTTGCTTGATAAAAATTGTGGAGGTGCAAAGTCAACTGCAGCCGGTGCGACGCCCCCGCCTGACCCCCACCATGCCTGCCACCAGCTGATCCAAGCCGGGGAAGGAACAGAGGGCGTGGCAGGCTGCCCCGTGCGCCTGAGCTGGCTCCCAGCGTTCCTTGTGCGCAGCCCCGCCACCCCAGAAAAACAGCGGCAGCTGCAGGGGGAAGGACAAGAGCTACCAGCCAGCTCAGACACACCTCGTTCTCCTGGGATTCCCTCGCGCACCCTATCTTCTTCTCCGCTTTCGCCGCTGCTGCTGCTTCCATGAGCACACGCGCCCGACTCATTTTAAAACACAAATCAAAACACAAGGGGGCAGGAGCGGCCAAGCCAGCGCTCCCAAAACCTGGGGCGGGCGAGTGGGGAGGCCAGCCGGGGTGGTCTCCTCACCTTAGTGGCCATGGTGGGCTTTGGTGGCGCGTCTCCCCACCTCGGGAGGGAGCCTGACTAGCGACTCAGCTTTTAGGCTCCCTCCTACTGGGCGGCGGCGGCGCTGGGGGGAGGAGGAAGGCGGTAGCGGTGGCGCGGCTCTGGCTCCATTTTCAGCCCAGCCGCCGCCTCTCCTTCCCTTCCTGCCAGACTTCCAAGCCACGAGAAGGCGAAGAGCAGAATCCGGGCTGCCAAGCACTGCAACAGAACTTCCTCTCGCCTCCTGCTTCTTCTTGGTCGCTTCGCCCATAGCCAGGGGTGGGGTTTCCACGAAGGTGTCCCAAAACCCAAGCAGGAAAAGGGAAAAAGGAACCCGATCCGAGCCTCCCAGCCCTTTCCAGCCATCGCCCACCGCTGCGGCCGCAGAGATTTGTCGCTGCTGCTTCTTTCCTGGAGTGGCAGGGAGAGGAGCGGGGCGAAATCCGAAAGGCAGGCGGGCCTGGCCGGGTCGTAGCCTTCCCTTCCTCCTCCTCCTCTCTCTCTCTCTCTGCGCACAGGAGGAGCGGAGCAAGCCAGGGAGCCCTGCCCGGCTGCTGCCTGACTGGTTGGTTGGTTGGCGAGCGAGATGCATCTGCACCAGGTGCTCACCAGAGCCTTTCGGATCTCGCTCTCCTCTCCCCGCACTCCAGAAAGGAAGCATCAGCGGCAAGCCTGCTGCTGGCCAATCCAAGCCGAGGAAGGAGCAGAGGGCGGGGCAGGTGGCCGCCCAGCCAGCAAATGCTGCCCCGTGCGCCAGCTCCCAGCGTTTCTCGTGCACAGCCCCGCCGCCCCAGAAAAGCAGCTGCAGTTGCAGGGTGGAAGAACAAGAGCTACCAGCCGGCTTAGGGGCACCTCGCCCTCCCGGGATTCCCTCGCGCGCCCTATCTTCTCCGCTTTCGCCACCACTGCTGCTGCTTCCACGAGGGCACGTGCACCTGGCCACTGGCTAGCTAGCTCACTCGTCTGCCTGCTTGCACCACGGTTGTCACAAGGAGAGCGAGATCCGAAAGGCTCCGGTGAGCACCTGGAGATGGAGGAGGAAGGGAAGGCTACGGCCAGGCCCGCCTGCCTTTCGGATCTCGCTCTCCTTGCTGGGAGGCTTGGATCGGGCTCCTTTTCTCCCTTTTCCTGCTTGGGTTTCGGGACACCTTCATGGAAACCCTGCCCCTGGCTATGGGCGAAGCGACCAGGAAGAAGCAGGAGGCGAGAAGAAGCACAGGCGGTGCTTGGCAGCTCTTTGCCTTCTTGTGGCTTGGAAGTCCGGCAGGAAGGGAAGGGGAGGCGGCGGCTGGGCTGAAAATGAATCCAGAGCCGCGCCGCCGCTACCGCCTTCCTCCTCCCCCCAGCGCCGCCGCCGCCCAGTAGGAGGGAGCCTAAAAGCTGAGTCGCTAGTCAGGCTCCCTCCCGAGGTGGGGAGACACACCGCCAAAGCCCACCATGGCCACTAAGGTGAGGAGACCACCCCGGCTGGCCTCTCCACCTCTTCTCCTTCCCCGGCTTGGCTCGGCTGGCAGCAGGCATGGCGGGGGTCGGGCGGGGGTGCCGCACGGCCTGCAGTTGGGCCCATTGCCCACCGCTGCAGCCGCAAAGAGGTTTGCTGCTGATGCTTCCTTTCTGGGGTGGTGGGTTGCGCACGAGGAACGCTGGGAGCCGACTCAGGCACACGAGGCAGCATTTGCTGGCTGGGCGGCCGCCTGCCCCGCCCTCTGCTCCTTCCCCGGCTCAGCTCTTTGCACCTCCACCATTTTTATCGAGCTCCCCACCCCCAAAAAAACTCCGGACCCCAACGAACACCCGTTGTTTCAGCCAAAATGGAGTTTGCCTGTCACTCCCTCGCAGACCGACTCCAGCCCTGTTGGCGTCCCAGCCCCTTACCTTTCGTGTGCCTTCATAGCTGCTCCGCCGGGCCCTTTCAGCTCTCGCGCCAGAAAACAGCTATCACCTCGCTTTGTCCCTTTGGCGGGGCAGCCCAGCTCTGGCACTCTGCCGCTCGGCACACGCGCACAGCTTTTGGAGGAGGCTTTCCTGAAGCCTGGGGAGGGCAAAAATGGCCTCCCCCCTCCGGAAGGCCAAAAATCAGCTGGCCAGCGCGCGCATGCGCTGGAGCGCCTCACGTGCCCTCGGATATGGCTCCGCGTGCCACCTGTGGCACGCGTGTCATAGGTTCGCCATCACGGGTCTAAGCTATCCTCTCACCTAAAAGACTGCCTCTTCAGGCCTGAAGTGAAGCAAAGTATTAGGAGGGTAGGACTGTTAAAAAAAAATTGCTTATGCTCTATATACAGGGTTAGGCTTCAGTTTTGAGAGCTATAAGGTTTAAAATTAGCACTAATTTAAGCTGTAAAAATGTAAATAGGGAAAAGATTTGTCACTTTGTAAGCAAACAACACTATAGGAAACATATTCCCATAACCTAGTGGTGGTCCAGGTTAATCTTTAGGATCAAATTAATCTCATTAATATTTAGGCAGCATTAGGTTGATTTTTAAGACTGCTGATCTCTTAAACTTGAATGAAAGCAGGAGGAGAATACAATTTCTCTTGAGAAACAGATTGTGTACTGTCATACCATGATGTCATAAGGAAGGTTTAAGAATCTTAACGCTTGAAGAAACTCTTTAGATTTGGGGCCATTTTTTACTTACAAGATTGCTCTTCAGGAAGCAGAACACCTAGATCTAATTCAGTGGTCACATATAAAGTACCTGTCTTTCCTCTTCTATTAAGAAATAAATCCATATCATGCTGAATATATATTCTTAAACTTTTGTATAATTAAAAATGATTTAGTCCCCACAATACACACACACACACATTTCCTTGTGTCTCAAATAAAGTATTCAATTCAATTTCCAGAAATATGTTAAACACTATCACTAGTGAATCACTATCACTAACTCATAATCTGGTACATCTATAATTTTTGAAAAAGAGGATAAACCAAAAGTCCTGTTCCCAAAAACTACAATATTAACTAAGTATAATCCCATATTAGTCATTTAAGATAAAAACAATAAAGAAATGAAGAAAGCCATTTGTGTACTGTATCTTATAGCATACCTGTATGTTATAAATTTGGTCTCTTTCAAAAGTGTTCTGAAATCAGCTTTGGCTGTAATATATTTGTCTCTGATATATTCTTCAAACTCCCTTTGCTTTTTCTGCATTTAAAGAAATAGAAATAATCACTAGAAATTTCTGCCAGATTATATATATTTTTTCTTGAGGAAAAAACATATAAAGAGGAGGTTGTTATATTTACTTTTAAACAGTAAGACAAAAAGCCAGGGCAAACCAGTACAAGTTTCTTACTCTGTCACTGGAAGAGAATTTAATGCACCTCGGATCTTCTTTAATTATCTTCTTTACTTCTTTCCATGTTGATGTTAAGGTAATCTTTGAAAGAAAAAAACAGAAAAATTGCAGGTTTATTGAATGAAGTATCTAAAGTTTAAGTGTACAGGTCCATGAATAAAGGATTATCTGCAATTTAAAGCAGCTGCATCCCCATCTACCCGCAATCACAAACCTGTCATGCATCCCAGGAAAAGGCATGGCTCTTTCAAAGAGTTGTGAACAGGCACTACACTCTTTCCAAGTCCTTTTAGACTTAAGTCTGAACTAGCACACCATTAGTCACTGAATAGTGACTAATGAATAGTGACTATGGTGTCACAATAATAGAATATTTAAATAGTGCAAGATACAAGAACTCCGTTATGCGAGGCCAGCTTCCACTGCATGGCTTTTACATCACATTACCCAATGTTCCCTTTCTATCTCTCCTCACTCCTTCATTGATGGAAAAGCATAGATGGTTCTATTTCATTCAGGAAGAAATTACAGAAGGTACTAATGGAGCTCACAGATCTATGAATCAGGTAATTTGCATGTTGAGCTCAATTTTATTTTACTGTCCAAACCTTTTTAAAAGGATGATAATCTGAGATTATTCATTAACAGTATTTAAAATAAATAAAATGTGAGGCATTTACCTTGATACTATTTATATTAGTATATGCCACTGCACCTATTGGTAAGTTGTTTTAAGTATAGCGATATATACAGGATCAAATCTATTCCCTCTCTTGCCAGTGATTGGTTCATACATTCCTGAGATCTCCAGCCCTTAAAACACTAAAAGGGAACAAAAAAATGTTTACACAAATCCCTCAACTACCTTTTCCCTATGGTTTAGCTCTAGAAGTAGAAGTGCAGTATAGGCTTGCTCTAATCTATCAGCAATGGTTTCCAGATTTTGTGAATCTTAAAATAATGGTTAATTGGAAGACACTAATTTCTCTGAAGAATAATATCATTAAGATACAAACATAAATTGAGCTAAGGAACCACAAAATTATGACATTAACATCCGGTGAAAATATAAGACATATTAGCCTTACTGATGAAGTTTCATCTAGAAGTTGCCGGAAATGTTCTTTTTTCTTCTTTGTAAGTGCCTCAATGTGTTCATTAAAAAGTTTTTCCTTCTCTTCTCTTTCCAAAAGGGAGCCAGATTCCCAACGATGATCTTTTCGGAGTGTCCTCCTTGTATCGGACCATGACACATCTGAAGATCGTACCTAGCAGAGGAAAACAAATATTTCATTATCATATACTGAAAAGTGCTGATACTATATACTAAAGCAACAGCTAATCTAGATTTGTCCCCCATGCTATGCGATTGAGGAATCTATGTTCACACCAGTGTTGCCAGCACTTCAAAAATTACTTTCAGTTAAAATTACACAATCAATTTTAATACAAAGAAATCTCACCATATCAGATAAGTGCGCTTCAACACAAAGAAACCTCACCATATCAGATAAGAGCGCTTTGAAATTCTGGATAGCCTCTTCTCGTTTGTGCTGTTCTCGTTCTCTATCAATCTCTTTTGTTTGCTCTGAACGAGCTTTTTGAACTTCTCTCTCTCGTTCACGCAAGCTTGCCTCAATTCGTGCTTGTCTTTCCAGTTCTTTTTCTTTTTCAGAGTCTACATTCTGAAATGCAATCCAAAGCACACATACTGCATTTATATTAGGCTAATAGATAAAAGTACTAACAAAAGTAAATTCAAGCAAAAAACCCAATATACTTAAAGTATGATCCACAATGACAGAATTATGATATTTGTGTTGCATCTTCTACAGTCTTTTTATGACTTAAAAGAGAAAATAGAAAAAAAAAAGAATAGAAAAAACCCTAACATTAATATACTAAATTGATACAAATATATCAAATATTCATTAAATATAATAACAATAAATAATAAATAAATAATAAATAAATAAATAAATAAATAATAATAATAATAATAATAATAATGATGATAATAATAATAATAATACCAGAAAAAATCATGAAATATCGCAACCTGGCCATCGAAACTATGCGATTATGGATGAAACATGTGACAGTGATACCCATTGTCATCGGGGCACTTGGCACCATGTCCAAGAATTTTACGAAGTACATCAAGAAATTGCAGCTTCCTGCAATAACACCAGCGGAACTGCAAAAGACTGTGCTACTCGGAACATACATTTTAAGAAGATACTTGGCCGATACCTGGGATGCTGGTAGCAACCCGTATCAACTATCAGAGCCAGTCAATGATATTTGTGATACATTTTAAAATGTTCAGTTGACTGAGTTTCATGTTTAATGAATAAAAGTTTATAATAATAAATCAAAAATGCAGAATTGTCTACATATTATGTTAGTTACATAAACTATATAGAGATATGTGTTAAAAACTGTATCTGGTATAATCAAGCATTTTGAGAATCCTAAATCCATGACTAAAGAACCATTTATTCCACCAAAATAGCTAAATAATTATAAATTGTCTAATGCATATAAGACAATACTAGGGTTGTAGTTCAGGGTGAGCTAAGTAGAAAATACTGTCATATAGCTACAATATGTTCCTGAAACCGGGATATGTAGAGCATCACTTCATCAAAGTATATGAAAAATGGTATGAAGACTGGGAGATAACCAAAAAACCATTCTCAATCCCAACTGAACATACTGTCTACTTACATAAAATAAGATTATATAAGAGAACTAAAGTATACATACATAGTTCAACAAATGATACACCTTGGTATTGGAAATAATAGTTTGAAGAAGCAGGGATTTCCAAATTGGAGAATCCAAATGCCAGAACTCTTATTTCCAGAGGAAGCGCTAGCCAGCATAATTGATGGCATTTAGGACACAATGCTTAGGATGAAAGTTTTTGGCTGCTAGATCACTGATAGGTATCAGTGGAAGGATCTTTTGTGTTTAAATTAATTTGACATTGCTTCAGGGATTACACTGATATATTTTACAATTACTGTAACCTTGCAGAATTTATTCCGCTGACTATTCAAACTATAAATTGCAAGTTTGAGGACTTAACTCAAAACCCTTTTTAGAAAGTGTTAGAGCATAAATAAATCCTTGGATCACTATATGAGAGTTGGGCAAAGATCTTCCTCTATATATGCCCACAAGTGTTCCTAATTATTGCTTTTCCCTTTCAGAATGCATTCTTTCATTTGAAATTGTTATTCTAGCAAAAATAAGATAAAAACACTAGTCTGAGAATACAAACAATGCTTACCACTAATCAATTGAATTCTAAAAACAGCATTCCACAAAACAGTACTTCAAATTCTATACCAATTGATCCAACAGTGAAATACTAAAAAAATGGAAACTGTGTTGTCACCGGCACACATACTTTGGCTATTTTTTCAATATATTGCTTAAAAAGATCCTCCCTTTGCGAAGAGCTATCCACGGCTTTGTAGCGAGGGTCAGTCTCTACTTTGTCCTTCACTTTACTCCAGCGAGACTGACTGTCCAAGTGGTGATTAGATAACAGTTCAAAGAAGTCCATTTTAATCTATGATTTTAAATAAAAGACAAAAGAAAAAGGGGAGTCACTTTGCTTTCCAAATATTCCAAAAAAAATTTTTTTTAAAAAGCAACAAACTTACCGCAATGAAAAATTAGTTTAATTAGAAGCTGAGTCATTAGAGTATTAAGGAACAGTAGTAATGGCTATGTTTACATGTATGTCAGAGAACTGCTTCAATACTAGAATATTTCTTAACAAGTTTATACTATGCTGGTATACCCTACTATTCTGTATTAGCACTGGTACAGTAAGTGCACAAACAAGCCAAGCTGTGAAGACAGGCCCGGCTAATCTATATAATTACTGAAATAGGCCATATATGTGCATGATAAGAATGAATACATATAGCAACAATCTGGGTATCATGTGGATAGGTAGAGATAGAACTTGCATAATTTTCTAGTCACTGCTGAGAACTGCAGGAGTTTAACTATAATTTGGGTAACTGTATTAACTATAAAAAATAACTATTAATCTGGAAGGTGCATATATTGGGGAAGGCTGATATAAATAAATCATGTAATGAAAATATATAGATAAATAATATTGTGCATTTTTCCTCTTTAAGGAAATACAGGGAATGCTGCCTGAGAATCCACACTTGTACTGAGTTTCCTAGAGTACATGCATGTGCAAACAGTACTTCTGAATACCAGCTATTATATCACAGAAGCAATATTTGATGGGATATATAGCCTTGGCTTATTAGTACATTTTTAAATACTGCATTCACCGAGTTTCTGGTTTAGGAGTAAAGCATCAACATTTATATATGTGCAATAAAATGAGTAAGTTAATCTTTCATGGACATTAGGGATAATAGAAGCTGGAGATTTAGTTTAAAAACCAACGGTTACAGCTAAATTTCACTGAAGGCTAATAAGACAATATGTGGCTATCTGACTGAAGATTAAAACAAAGAACATTTCTATTGTATTAGAATTTGATAATCATATATTTGCTTTAATATGGATTTGCAATACTTTTTAAAGAAAATATGGGTAAATTATGACACCTTCTTTAATTTGTAAATAACTAGAAATCAGTAGATACATAGCAGAATTCAGCCTACACTGATGTGTTTCATAAAATAATTATTTTGCAAATAAATATAGGCTTTCTTCTTTCCTATCCCATACTCTTAAGAATTCAAAGGATTTTCTTCAACAGAGATGCTTGCAAAATCTTAGGGTCTGTATATGTGTGTGTGTGTGTGTGTGTGTGTGTGTGTGTGTGTATATCTCTCTCTGTGTGTGTGTGTGTGTGTGTGTGTGTGTGTATGCATATATCTATCTATACACACATGCACCACACATAAGATACATAATGGATGCTTTTGATACATCCACACTAACTCAGCTTTGTATTATAATCTATCTAAATCAATGAGTTATGGGTGCAGGAATTTTAATTGCAGTAGAGCAAAGAATTCTTTTTTAGTGCATTGCAATTCATATAGTTCCTAAATCACATGAATAGCTTATTCACACGTAATAAAAACTATGATCCATGGGACAGAGCTTTTTAGTGAGCTCAGTAATTTTATCTTGTTAATTAGCAACGGTTACCTTTCAGAACATTCACACATTTTTTGGTACAAGAGAGAAAAGATTTTACCCTAGCATCTACATTCAGTGAATTAGCCTGACTAGACTATTCCATTTCTAAGTCTCCCATACATCCAAAATTATACAGGGATATAATGATAAATGTAAATTCCATTTTTAATGTGTTGTAATAATTTTCCTCACTGTAGTGTTCTCTAGATTTACTGGGCTTTAATTTCCATTATTCTCAACCATGCTGACTAGGAATGCTGAAACTGTAGTCCAGTACATCCAGAAGTGCAAGGCTGGAGAAAGGCACATTAAGAAAACCAAATCTTGTGCGCTTATTATTACCGCTTGATGCACCTTTACTGGTCAATTAAAATTTGCATTTGTGATTCCTTTTATCATTAGTTATAATGTCTACATAAAGGGCATAATACTAATAGTCTGTTGATATTCTTCAATATTGACATTTGGTTATTAGCATAGTATCCTCACATACAAGTACATCAATGAATTTTTTGCAGTAGAAAATCAAATTAAAGAAGAAAATAAATGCCTTATATATAGCAATTTGGTAAATCGTCCATCAATCGCAGAAGCATATAATATAATTAAGATTTGCAACATCCTTTTTTTTTTAATGCGCCTTGGGTCCAGAGATATCTTGCTTTTTTGTGTTAGGCAACTTTATTTACTGTTCTTGATTTCACTGTCCTACTATAGCATTGGGAGTCTATCACACAGAATTGGGAAGGGTCCCTTGATCCCCGGATTGAGTTTTTAGAGAGAGCATATAGTGCTATAGTGGGAGGGAGAGACCAGGAAAGTGTTGTATCAGCAAAGTTCCACTTTTCTCTCTCTGGATCCAACACAATATCTATTATTTCAAAGTTGAACTTAAACATATAAGTAGTATTGAAATATAAAGCTTTCTAAGCCAGATGTAAGAAAATTACAGTTCTGTCCTATCTTTAAAATAAGGATAATTGAACAGGCACACTCATGAATAAATGCTACTTCTCTTATTTCTTTTTATATCAGCTCTTGGACTTAATATACTATATCGGTAGTCAAATCAAAATAAAATTGGGAGATCATTTTAGAAAGACTCGGGATATTACAACTATAAAGTAAATCTTGTCCATCATTCACCCAGCATGTATCCCTGTTTCTATAGAAACAGAAGCTCTCATCTCCTAGCCGTATGTTATTTTTGTGACCCTGCCCCAAAAGAGAGGGAGTAAAAGGGTCAAAAGCAGCTGCAGTACTCAGATCTAATAAAGGAAATCAATTCTGACAACTAATATTTTAATTCAGTATCATTGCTGAAAGTTCACAAAATTTGTAGTTTTGTGCAGGAGATGTTACTTAAAAGCTGTTCAACTTTAAGATTAAAGGAAGAACAAAGCAGAAATCACACACAGATATACACATTCCTGCTTGGGGAAGAAAAGTGAAGTGTTTCAAATCAAAAGGACAGGCTATGAAATTGTTTAGACAGGTATTAATCTGATAATCCTCTGAAGTAATTCCTTACTTTAAATAAGAGTAAGGGTCACATATTTTGAGAGGGCAGCATAATGGGGTAGGTATAATGATGAGGCAGATGCAATCTTTGCTTTCTCCACTTTAAATCCTAATGTTTGTTGGAAAGGCAAAGATGTTTCTAGGATATGTGGTGAGCACCTCATTGCTGCCCCCTCCCCCACCATAAGCAATGTGCAGGTCTTCTTTCATATTAACCAAATCCTATGGTTAAGCAACAGAAGCTTTCAATGAAACATCTTTAATCTATTTCAACATAAAAATCTGACTGCATGATATACTATTTTCTTTCTTTCACCTTTAATTATTTTCTTTAATTTGAAGATTCTCTAGGAAACAGAATTGGAAAATACTGATAAGCAATTAATCAAAGTGTGCTGTTTCCAATCCTTACTTTTAAGGGTTTATGGAGAAATCATGCAATAAAATTCTTTTCTGATAAACTGGCTGAGAAAGCTTCACAACATTGTGGGGCACATTTCTTGTTAACATTTAGCTATTCTTTGTAAAATAAGAAAAGGCAGAAAATACTGTTGTGTATTTAGAAGGACTGGGGTTTTTTTTTTTTTGGGCAGATTACACATTCTGGGTACAACTCTCATCACTTCACAAGGAAAAAAACTGAAAAAAATGTAAAGTACCGGAACTGCGGGAGGCTAAAGTCACCACACAGAGATACCAATTCTTTCCTCACTAGGGAATCCCATAATACTTTGCGTGTCAGTGATTGACAGCTGTCAGACTGAACTGATTGACAGGCCGCACAGCACAAAACTGTAAAATCTATCCACTTGTTACAAAACAGAATACATAAAATGGTTACAAGAGGTTTTGGGAGAAAAGAAATAATTAGTTTCAAATACAAAGATAAATGCAATATTTAACACAAAATATTACTGATGTTGTTCATGCAATATTAAAGAATTTATTGATGATTATGGCTAAGATGCAACAGTAATTTTTAAACTATAACTATAGAATAAAACAAACTGTAATTTAGGTTGAGGTTTCAGATTTCACATATTCATCTCTAGACAGCTGATGACTTTGATATTGTATGAAGACTAATTGCTAGCATTGGTCAAAGGACTGATCACTGGGCATTCCTGTTTTCTTGCTTTCCACCCACCTGAAGGTCTCTATGTGTTCCCTCCATACACAAGAGGGCTCCCCAACTCTTCAGATCAGAGTGAGGGGAGTACAAGAGGAAAAGAGAATCCATTGATGGATACTGATACTACCATATCATTTACTAAAGTAAACTGTGACTTAGTTCAATAGGTTTTATTCCTAGATATGTGACTCTATGGCAATGCATCAGGAAATTTTCCATTTGAATTTCTTATCTCCCATAAACTAAACCACGAAGCCTTAAGCTAGTCATTCTTACCCTGAGTTCCTTATTTGCAATATCTTAACAGTACTTACATATCCACTTTATAAGGGTGAACTGCAATACGATGTATAGAGCACTTCTGAACAATAGGCACAGCAGGAATAACAATTACAGTAATGGCAGCAAATTAAGAGAATGAACTACTACTATGAAATTTATTTAAGACCTAAGAAAATTATCTTATTTTTTTTAAAGTTGAAAACAGAATATGTATCATTTTAACTTACGAAATGTTTATGAATGACAGCTTTTGCATGATATATCACATGTATTTTTGTTACCAGGAACTTATATTGATTTCAATTAAAGGTTAGTTAGATATGTTTTTCCTTCATTCACCCAGTTGGCTGGGGTTCTAAAGAAAGCTTCTACACATTTTAATGTTAATATTGTTGAAAACATTCATGCATCTGCCTTCCCCAGTGATATGCACTTTGTCTCTTGAAGTGACAGTGCAGACAAATGACATTTGGAATTCATTAATTTTTGATAGGTGACCTTTAATTTTGATAACTAGCCAAACTAAAACATATTTAGTGGAAGATTTAAAAAAAGCCAACAATAAAATATTAGCATTTAGGCAGAATGCCATTTAAAATCTTCCCACAAGGATGTCTCAGAATCTGATACACAGACCTAAAGATTTGGTTAGCAATGGTTTGATTAGCAAGATGCGTCTTTACCCCCAGCAATTTAAAACTAAGTTCTTGATTCTGGAAGAAGGGGGCAAAATACTACATCTTCTAGGAAATGATGTTCTTCTGAGTTTAGATGCAAAATTATGAGGCCAAAAGGCAGAAGAAAGTAGTGGGAATGGGACTTCCAGCAATGGGAACCTGGAAGCCTAACATGAGTCCCTTTCATTCATACTGCTTTTATGATCTTCATATGAAAATCTTACCTTCTCTCCTCTGGTCTTCGAATCTTCTTTTTCCTTCTTTCTTGCTGCTGTGATAAATTCATTAAACAAGGCCTCTCGGTCTTTCATTTTTTCAATTGCTTTGAAACGTGAATCTTTAGCATGCTTGGCTGCAAATTCACTAAAAGTAGTTCTGTAAAAAAATGGCAAGTGTACTGATTTGGCAGAGCTTTCTTAACTGGAAATGTATTCTAAATACATCTTTGTATTCTGCTATGAAGTGTGTGCTAAACACTATTACATAATTATCTTCTCTTCAGATATACGACCAAGAGGTAAAATATTTATTTTCATGAAAAAAAGGCAGCCTTTTTGATTTCATCAAAAATTTACAAGGGCAGACTTGCAGATTTTTGATTTATAAAGAGTAGAATAAAATTTCCAGCAACCGCACAATACTTGTTGAATGGAAATTCCTTATTCACTGGTCCTGAAATTCAAGGTTATGAATTAAAAAATTAACAGTACTCATTTGCCATCCAATTGTACCAGGTGTGAAATTAGTAGCAGTATCTGCCAAACTTTACACTTTGTCTTCTTGTAGTTTTGCTACAAGGTATTCTCACCTTCAGGGCCAGATTCCAAATTTCAGACGTGCAGTAGATATAATACTGCCACTTACCTTTAAAAAAAAACCATTATTGTGCTTTTTCCAAGATCTGATGCTAATCTGACCCCGAGATTACGTGAGACATTATAATCCTATGAATGTTTTCATCACAGCATGGAAATAATTAGACTTGGGAAATCCCGCCTACTGTTGCTGTAGGGTAAATTAAAACAAGAGAAGAATTTGGTAGCTTATTCTATTATTTAGAAGTGAACTTAAGCCTATGCTAAAGAAAATGACCTGCAAAAACAAGTCTGGGCATAAATTTGTAAGCACAGAAAATGTAGAGATGACTTTCAAGGAATGCAAGTGTCCAAAGGGACATCATCATTACCTTGAACTAAAAGTGTGTGTGGGGGGGAGCTACACTATAATGACAAGACATGCAAAAGTTATCTTATTTACTGATTATCAAAACCAAACAATAAGTATATAGTAATAGATTTGATGCAGACTACTTGCGATGAAATTCTCCTACTGGAAGAAGTTAACATTTCCTTATATTTCTTCTTTCCAGCAGCAACCCCTCCTTGATTTGGGCCCTTCCATCAAGGAAAGAAGGCTTTCTATTCACAAAAGGACAAATCAGAGCTAACTTATTCTACACCATTTGAAATATAAAAGGCAATTTGGAATTACTGAGATTAAATTATGAAAAAGGACAACTATACTAAAACAATTATATTCAAATTCAGTATTACAGCTATTCCAAATATTAAACTATTAGAAAAATTACAATGTTATTGTATTCCAGAACTTCAGTGTAAAGATATGCTTACTGATTCAAAATTCAGTTCATCTGTGTTCAGTGGAGCTTAATCCCAATTAACAGTATTAAGGATCAGAAGCCTAATCAAAGAGGTCTTTGAGGATAGTAAGTCAATTCAAGCAAAATAAACGCAACAACTGAAAATAAGCCAGTAGATAGCAAATAACTGAGAATTAATGCAAACTAATTCCTAACTAGTTTAGGTAAAATAAAATTGAACAGTTCTCTGTAAATGTAATAATTACATACAGTCTTAACAATGTATTAAAGGTATCCTGTGTACAATAGGACTTATGTGAAGAAACCCACTTGGACTAACAGTAAAAGACTATAGCCAACTAGCTGAATGACCACATAAGTCTTTCCCTTTGTTGACAATCGGATGGCAAAAGGATCCAGGAAGGTAGTTTGTAAGTAGGTCAAATAGATTTTTAAAAAAATACTGTGAGGTATCATCAGCAGTTCTTATAAGGTATTCAGTATTAATACTGTAAAAGGGGGCAAGTCCTCCATTACATCATATATATTTCTGTATTAGGATTGTCAATGGTTAACTAAATTTAAGAAACATTACAGTATTACAAGCATGGTTTACTAGAGTTAGTAAATTCATCCTCATGAAACAGTCAGGATTCTTTCATTTTCTGAAAGTCAACATGTATTAAGAGTTCAGGTTACAATTAAAACTGGGTATCTGATAAAGGGGGGGGGGGGGAAAAAAAAAGAAAATCAGTAAGCANTTAAGAGTTCAGGTTACAATTAAAACTGGGTATCTAGTACAGGGGGGGGGGGAAGAAAAAGACACAGACTTACCTAGGATTAATCTTCGCTTCTTCCATCATTTTCTTGAAATCTTCTTTGGCCTGCATTATTTTATTTTTCTTTTCTTTGCGTTCTTCTTCTGCCCTGGTTTTTACATACTGATCAAATACCTGAATAAATAGCAAATATAATTTGGAGCATTATTACAAGAGAACAAAGCAAAGACTAGGATTACCTATTTGTGATAATGTAACAAAATACCAAAGAATATAAAGGGATCAGTGTAGTGAATCTCAAACTCACTGAAATGAGTATCTTTCAGTAACAACTTTTACACCAAGCCATTCTATAAAAAGCAGTTTTACTGCTATTTTTTAATGTGACAAATTGTAGTAACAGAAACAAACAGACTTAAACAGATGTTTGCTTTCAATAAGAAGGCATGTAAGTTTATGTGTCAAGGAAATTTTCCAAAGGTAACGGATTCCGAAGTCAGACGAATGGAATATGCTCTAACAAGCAAATGTTCCTTCCTTCCTCTACTATCTGAAAATGTTAAGAGAGATCACGGGATCCTGACCCATGGAGTAGACTGCAGAGGTGGAGACCAACATGGAAGCAGACAATCTAAAACCTGAGCAGAAATAATTTCTTCTGTAATGCAATAAATAATTGTAATTTAATACGTTTATTCAAAGTAAATACTAGGCATCCTTAGCAAGCTTGCACAACTGCTTCAAACTGTCAACTGTCTATAGTTATCTCTGCATGTACACACTTGCAAAGAAAACACTCCCACTGTACCTGTCAATGAAAAAAATATGCTCCGAATGCATTCATATGAAAAACCTTCAAAGCAGCTGTTTACTTTTTGGAAAGGTAAGCTTTTTGCCAGCTTTGACACTTTGAGAGATGCTCCTTTTGGGTTAATGCACTTTTCATTGCTTTGCACAGTCCTAAGATATATTATCTTATTGTTGTTGTTGTAATGAATAGTTTGGGTAAGATGAAGTTACATCTAAGATAGATCATATGATTTGGCATGGAAGATACACATGAAACCATCTTGATTCCGAGGTGGCTCTATTAATAACTTTGTGTGTGCACATACATACATACATATACACACATATACATATGTATGTACGTATGTACGTATGTATGTATGTATATTATATATGTTAGAAGATTTCAGTTTGAGATGCAGACAACAGACTCATCCCCAATAGCCTGTGCCTGTCTTTAACAGGAAAGGGACACAGGGTAGAAAACATCCTGCAGCCAAGAAGGCTCCACATCATTTGCACTACTCAGGTGACCCTGAGGACACAGATAAACCTCTCTAAAAGAATGCAAATGACCAGCTGTCTGCAAGGAATATAAATCCTTCCATTCCCCACCATCCAGTCAGAGCTGAAGAAGCTTCTTGAATGAGAAGTGAAACGTCTTCAAAGAAAAAACAAGGAAGTCCAGCTGGCTCCTGAAAAAAGCAGTTTTGGAACAACCATGACCTGGATGACTGAGAAGCTCCATAGACATATGTTAGAAGAATTTATCCTTCTTTGGAAAGTTTTTCATCTTAACTACAGTAATTCAGCATCTTTTGTAATCAAGATTTGTTTGGTGTTTTAATTTATTTCTATAGGTATTAGTTTGGTGCAATTTATCTGAAATAAGTATTTCTTGTTTGTAACTATTCAAAGCAATACCTATGTAATTTGTTGAAGGATGAAGCTTCTATTTCTCAATAGAAAATACTGTTTTAGAAGTTATTTATTTATTTTATTTATTTTATAAAATTTATATGCCGCCCAACTCCCGAAGGACTCTGGGCGGCTTACATCATAAAAAAATAAAACATATAAAAACAATTTAAAAAAGAAAGGGGGGAAAAAAAACCCAACTATATTTAAAATAAAACATTCACACAACCATGCATGGGCCAATCAGAACAACTATTGGCCCCAGGCCTGCCGGAAAAGCCAGGTCTTAAGGGCTTTATGGAAGGCCAGTAAGGTGGGGGTAGTACGGATCTCGGGGGGAAGTTGGTTCCACAGAGTCGGAGCGGCTACAGAGAAGGCCCTCCCCCGCGGTCCCGCCAGCCGGCACTGTC
>QLTV01004086.1:7261274-7273435 GCA_003457575.1 Thermophis baileyi
AATTGGTAAAAACTGGCCAACAAAAAAGAAAATTGCATTGTAAATGCATCCCTAGGTTTCTTGTTGTAAATGCAACCCAGGATGGTTTAAAAGGGTAGTCTATAGGGAAATAAATTGTCAGAAAGAAAACACCCCTTTGATATGGGCTGTTGTTACGACCCATGAATGTAACTTGCCCATAAACCATCTCATATCCAGCAGGGCCTGCAGAACACTGAGCTGGTGGGACACAAACAAAGTCACCAAGATCCTTGTTAATGTGTTTCTGAGTTCCTTGTTCCTTTCCAATGAGGGGAAACAGGAAGGCTCCAACAGGGGAAAACAGCAGGCCACGATCTCCGGTGTGGAAGCAGGCCCCGAGTTTTCCTCCTTCCTCTATATAATTTAAACTTCAGTCATTTAAAACCTTCCGGATATTAACAAAAGAAGTCCAAATGAAGAATAAACTGTGTTGTAAAGAGCCTCAAATATTTTCAAACATTTCCAACATTTAAAAACCCTGTTTTTGTATTTTATTATATGAATATAATACATAATTTATTTAAAAGACCTTTTCTTTTACCTGTTTCCTTTCCTTGGGGTTAAGAAGGAGGTACCGGGGATCAAAAACAATTTTGTGTAGCTCTTTTTCCCATGTAGAAAAAGCAGAAACCTTTAAGAAATAAAGTGGGGAAAAGTAATGATTTTGCAGGCAATTAAATTCAGGCAAAAAGATACAAGTTGTGCAATTCTGCTTGAAATCTACAGGACTTCTATTAGAAAGAAGCTATAGCTGAAATCTTTACAGCAGTTTCATCACTAATAGATGATGAACTGCAGGAAGTCAGCAGGGCCAATTTCCACACTAATTGGCTCTGAAAACTTCTACATAATTACAGAGAACTAACACATATCTAATTACTCATTAAAATGACCACTACTGTGTGACATTTAAAAACTGCTATATCAAAAGAAAGCCTTGAAGTTCTGTTCTGACTTTCTTTGCTTTCTTAGGTCTCTGCAGAACAATCAGAAATTCCACTTTCTCCTCATTAATTGAAGTACTATGCATACAATCAATACTATGACATCTGTAGCATGTAAAAGGGAAGATTCTGAAAGCTCAATTAGATTCTGACATTTCATAGAAAGTGCACCAAAACCAGACATTTCCTTACAAATATGCTTAGTTCTTAACCAAAGTGCATGCAGATCTTTCAAAAATGAAAATTTTATTTATTCCCTAACTGCAAACACTATTCATTAATCAAGCAGTACTAAATGTGTTTTTCACAATGGTAGTAGGGGTAGATATGAACAAAATGGGACAGTTCATTATGTACCCTTGGCCGCCCCTCCTTCTCCATGGGCGTTCCTCCCTCGGGTGATTCTCCGCTGACTGTTCTCCTCGGCTGACACGCCCCCGCCGATTCGCCCTGGGCAATGGGTCACATCCCCTCCGTCCCACGCGCTTCGGCATGGCCCATTCGCAGGACGGTTCCTCCTGGGTTTTTCGCCACCCGGGACAGTTAGGCACCAACCAATCGGCTAGCTTCCAATGCAACCAGCCTTTTTAGGAGAAGAAACGGGAGGGGGTAGCCTTCCTCCCTCTCTCTCTCTCTTCCCCCCCGCCTCCTCTCTCCCAAGCAGCCTTTTTAGGAGAAGGAACGGGAGGGGTAGTCTTCCTCCCCCCCTCTCTCTCCCCCCCTCCCCCCCTTTGGAGTATGGATAAAGAGGTGCCCTAAAGCGTGGAATTCTGCAATTCGATTCCTGATGAGGAATCTTGATGATTCCTCATCAGGAATCTGATGATGATGATGATGGGTGAAAACTTTTAGAAAACTCAGGACTTCTGGAAGAAGCAAGTGGTTTTTTTTTTAAGCAAAAGCATCGCTTTCACTTCTTGTTCTGCATGCTTTAGTCCCAAGAAAATGCCACCGTCCCTTTCGAACAGCTTGGAAAAAACTGGGATCAAACATAACCTCCAAGTCCCATCAAATCCTCAAAAACAAAACAATAATAAAAGAAAACCCAAGAGGGGGGGAGGAACAAGCCCACGCTAGAGGAAATGGCGGTGGTGGTGGGCTTCCCCTACAGAATGGGTGTACTAAATGGGTGTACCCCTACTAGAGGGAGTGATTGCAGGCGTTCCACTGGACAGAAGGCGTGTAATTAGGTCAGATCCCGAAGCACCCTCTCTGACTTTCTCTTTGTGGCGTTTGTGTCCATCTCGTTCCTAGATTCACATGCAGCTACGTGCGTTGAATCTGCTCAGGAGTGCACACGCACACCCACACCCACACACTCTCTGTGTTTGTGCGTGCGCACGCACGTGCCTGTGCCGTGTGTTTAGGGTGGGGGGGGTGTAGGGCTGATTGCCTTCCAAGTGAGACGTCAAGAAAGGGGATGGGGGAAGCATCCTGCTAGCAGCCGGGACCAAATAAATAAATAACAGTGGAACAATTAATGCAACGTGGGAGGGGGCGTTTGCGAGCGGGGGGCGCGGAGGCCAGGGAGGAGAAAGGGGAGAGGGAAAAAACGGGTGCGTGCCCGTGAGCCTGTCTGTGTCTGTGTGTGTGTGAGAGAGAGGGGAGGAGGGAGAGGGGGGGATCAGGCCTCTGTCAGGCGCAGCTCTTGACGAGAGCAGACGCGAACGGGTTAAAAAAAGAGGGGGGATTTCGAGGATCAATAAGAGAGCCCAGGCGACGCTCAGCCCCCGTGCCTCTCACTCCAGTGGTCCTGCTGGCGGGGCAGCAGGCTGGAGACGGCCAATTCTCCCCCCGTTCCAGATCCCCGCCGGTTGGAAGGGTTGCCCCTGTCCGACCGGAGCCCCTAACCCATCTGCCTATCGACCCCCGTCCCTCCCTCTTTCCCTCTCTTGCTTCCTTTGGCAAAAAAATAAAAAAAATAAAGGCGTAATCTTTCCTCGAAAGTCACAACCTTGTCATCGTAGTTTCTTTTCTTTTTTCTTTGGAAAGATTGGGGGGGGATATCACGATGCTCCGTGAACATGTAAGCTCTGTGGCATGTGTGTGTGTGCGCGCTCCTGAGCAGATTCAACGCGCGTAGCTTCTCCCCGCTGCGTGTGAATCTAGGAACGAGATGGACACAAGCGCCACAGAGAAAGTCAGAGAGGGTGCTTCGGGATCCGACCTAAATACGTGCCTTCTGTCCAGTGGAACGCCTGCAATCACTCCCTCTAGTAGGGGTACACCCATTTAGTACACCCATTCTGTAGGGGAAGCCCACCGCCCCCGCCATTTCCTCTAGCGTGGGACTAGGAGGTTATGTTTGATCCCAGTTTTTTCCAAGCTGTTCGAAAGGGACGGTGGCATTTTCTTGGGACTAAAACATGTAGAACAAGAAGTGAAAGTGACGCTTTTGCTTTAAAAAAACCACTTGCTTCTTCCAGAAGTCCTGAGTTTTTTTAAAAGTTTTCGCTCATCATCATCATCAGATTCCTGATGAGGAATCATCAGGACTCCTCATCAGGAATCGAATTGCAGAATTCCACGCTTTAGGGCACCTCTTTATCCATACTCCAAAGGGGGGGGGGGGAGTCGGGTGGGAAGAGAGAGAGAGAGGGAGGAAGGCTACCCCCTCCCGTTCCTTCTCGTAAAAAGGCTGCTTGCATTGGAAGCTAGCCGACTGGTTGGTGCCTAACTGTCCCGGGTGGCGAAAAACCCAGGAGGAACCGTCCTTGTGCGATTGGGCTGTGCTGAAGCACGTGGGACGAAGAGGCCGTGGCCCATTGCCCAGGGCAAATTGGTGGGGGCGTGTTAGCCGAGAATAGTCAGCGGAGAATCGCCCATGGAGAAGGAGGGGCGGCCAAGGGTACGAGACAAACAGTCCTAGACCCAATATGAATAACACATTAAATAATTACCTTAGTACAGCAATATTAATATAATAAGATTAAAATAAAATTCAAATTAGTGTAATTATATTCAATCAATCAATATAACAGGACCAGGATAGTCACTTTCTCCCTTCTGGTCCCATTAAAAGTCATAAACAAGAGTGACTAATGTGCTTTGATTTCACACTCTGGTCTAAATCCTGACTGAAAAGAATCCAGATTATGTTTCTTTTAGTATTCTCTAACTGTAGAACAATCATTTTCTCAACAATAGAGAGGAAAGATTGGAGACCAACCTTTTTGACTATTTTATATTAGAGCATATGGCAATTTATGTATCTCATCAATTTAGGAAATGGTCCTCAGTGATTGAACAATGAAACAATGAAACAATGAAATACTTTGAAAAATTCATATAAATTTAATCTGAGAATTGTTTCTGACCCCTCTTTCCAGGAGCATGTCTTTGAACTGTTTCATTCGAGCCTCGAGAGGGACAATGGCTCTTTCTCGAGCAGCTTTAATTTCTGCCTCCATGGCAGCCTCTTTTTCCGAATCCATGTCTTTGTTATCTTCTTTCCTATAAAATAAAAACATATGGTAGGATTCAGTTCATTTATTTATCAAAGTTGTATGCCACCAATTTCATCAAAACTCATTTTGGACCAATATTACAATTCAATGATCTGTTCTTTATACTCAGACAACTACTACTTCATTCTAAGTTCAGAAATAAGAAACAGTTAACTCAGCTTTATGGTCATAGAGAAGTTGATCATGTGCATTCTTCCTTTCATATAGAAACTTACTTCCGCTTCTTTGTTTTAATAGGCTCATCATCATTGGCGTCTTCTAACATTTCATGCTCATCTTTCACTGTAAAAGAAATACCTATTTTTACTCTGTAGATCATCATTCAAATGTATTAGTTATGCCTAATTAACATCCACATACAAATTTTAAAGAACATTTTCTTCCTCCCATTTCCCACAAGTGCAGATCTGTTTTTTTTTTATAGATCAACCGGGTTTTGATCCATTGGATGCGATAGGAATTGACAGACCAACTTGTCACCTGTCTGATGTTGTGGGCTAAGAGGCTGCTTTTTTTTTTTTTTAGATCAACCGGGTTTTGATCCATTGGATCCATTTGAAGTTATGGCAGATCCTCCAAAAGCTACTTACAACCTGGTCCTGAAGTTACTGCTGCTGCAGCGCCCCTGTAATCATTTACTTGTATGTCTGAATCTCTCCCACTAGATCCCTATGGGCCTTGGCCTGGCTTTCCACCCCACCAGGACCCATTCACAGAGCTTGGGTTAGGGAAGCATAGCAAGCTGCTTTATTGCTGGGCTTTCCGGAAGGCCTCCATTTTCCAAGCTGCCACACTGAACCGTGGTAACTTGGAAAATGGTGGCCACTTCTGGAATCACACCACACTGTCCAGCAATGAAACGACTTGCTATACTTCCTAGAGAGCTCTGCAGCCTTCTGCAGCATTCCACGGAAGAATCAGGTTTATCCTTTAGAAATACTTCTGGTTTAACTTCTAAATATAAGTGCCAATTTTGGCACAGACTTCTTTTAGTCATCCAATGCTAACTAGGTCTGCTCCTTATACCACAATACAATACGATAATCTACATAGGCTGATTTTGAAGACATTTCAAAAAGGTCTTACAAATACACTAGCCAGGCTATAATTTCTGTGGTAGATTATGATTTCCAGTCATAACTGAGAATACTGTTTATAACCTCTAGAAACTTAAATTATTTAAGATCAAATTATCTAAGAAGTCATCTTCTCCTGCATGAACCTGCTCAGATGTTGAAATCTTCTTTAGAAGATGCTCTTTACCTTCCTAGCACCTTAAATGCCTTGTGGAAAAGTTTGGGAAAAGTCATTTTCAGTAGTTATACACTTTATCAAATGTGGATGATTTGGCTCTGCATTTATTTTATTTGTGATTTTTCCCAAACATTCTTGGCAGTGTATAACCAGTATAGCAGAGGTCTTCAAACTTGGCAACTTTAAAACTTGTGGACTTCAACTCCCAGAATTCTCTATGCTGGCTGGAGAATTCTGGGAGATGAAGTCCACAAGTCTTAAAGTTGCCAAGTTTGGGGACCCCTGCAGTATAGCAACTTCAAAATCAATGTTATTCTGCAATGAAGATGGTTTACTCACCAGTACTTTGAAACAGTTGCAATTTTTGAATTATCTCCATGTAGATAATTCTCCACTCTATTTCATGTAGAGTATTAACAATGGAGCAAATATGTGATCAACTCAACGATTACTGTAGGTTAGTAACCAGCAAAATCTGGGCAAACCAAACCCCAGATATAATCTTCAACTGCTGCTTGAGCAGGAACTTTTAAGTTCAGAAGGATACTCAACCAGGGCAACCAATGCCATTTCTGTCCCATAACATGACCGTGTTTGATAATGTTACTTTTAGGACCCTTTGTAGATGAATCACTTCTTTCTGAACAGACTTCCACAAAAATGGATGACTGAAGATTAAGCAAAGGGTACTGAGTAGGATGGTTGTTGTTTAATATAAACTATTTTAAATGTGTTACTCTTTCCCTCAGAGAAGCTTTAGCAATTTCCTGAATCAAGCTGCTCATACTATGCCTGGCTACCTGAAGGAGCCAGAAAGGGCACAGATCTAGTTTATAAGTATTAACAAATAATCTTATTTAATTCCCAAAACTGAAGACCAATCACAACTATTTCCAGTCCATATTATATTATATCCCTTCATATCAAATGCAGGTTTTAAAAAAGTAACCTGTCAGAATTAATTGAACAAATAAGTGACTTTTAGCCTTACTTAGTTTTTTTCCTTCATCCATTCCTTTTTTATGGGGAGGTTCCTGAATAATTTTATCCACATCTGCTCTTCCTATTAAATCATCTGGTCGATCCCACATTGATAGTCTAGTGGTAGGGTTATAAAAGAAAACCCGTTCATCACCTGTCCACACCACACACCTAGAAAAAATATATATATATTATATAATTGTTGCAGGGTTTAAATAATATTTAATTTTATATGAAAGTTAACAAGCAAGAAAATGCTTTTTATTTTAATAGACTATGTAGAGTAGAGCTAACAGTAATTTTAAGGAAGTTTTTCTAATAACAAATAAAATCTCCTTGAAGTTGAGTTCAACTTCTGGAAACTTGGTGCACTTGACCATTTCCTTTCCAACAAAATCAAAGTGGTTGGTCACTGCCTTCTCCACACAATGTATTTGAGAACAAAGGCTACATACATACCAGGGAGTACCAGGTATAGGTGTAGTAGCAACAGGTTTTGCTTTCTGAGCAGCTTTCTCTTCTTCAGTCATTTCTTCTTCTTTGGGCTCCTGGTGAGAAATATTAAGATTGAATATTCAGTCATTATTTATACAACACTAGCAAATAAAGAACAATAACTTTTTTCCTACTATAGAGATGGGAAACATTTCTCCTACCACCTCAACATGTAATTGTGAAATTAAGTTTTTGTTATCTCTACCAAAATACCTTGTATCAAGGACTGCATCTTCATTAGATATTTTTAACTTTTTCCACTGGAGAAAGGTGGGATTGCAATGAAACAAGAAATTAAGATGGTAGTTTCAAAGTGCAAGTAGCCCTCAGGACTGCCTTTCCTCCACTTACACAGAAGATACCAAGCTGTTGTTTTAGGAAGAGATCCCTAAAGTCCTAACATTTAACATTATCATATACATTTGTGTCTATACAAACTCTATATCATGCATAGGATTCAGTTCATATTCCTATACTAATGATTACATAAATGTAACATAACTTGTGCAAGATCTAGTGTAAATAGTCACAAACAAATAAAAATATTGGATCAGATATATGTGCAATAACAAAAAAGCTTTCACAAACATTATAACCATTCTAAATTAGGTTAGTTAATTTATACTAAGACTGAATAAAAATTAAACACATTTTTAGAAAATAATGAGTTAGAGCTAAGCCTTCTTCCCATGAATGAAACAAATTCCCCTACATCTGGAAGGCTTCCAATCCAGTGCCCATGTTTCTACAGATAGGGGACCAATCATCACTAATTCACCACTCTTCTGGGGAAGAGTGCTGGAGTGCTTCTCATCACCATTTGGTACATTTCAGAACGTACCAAATGGTGATGAGAACTGATGAGGAAAATCAGTAAAGGCTGACTTCTCACATGATCCGCAGGAATTTCTAAATTCTATTTAGGGGTTTTTTTTAAATACCCTTTAAATAACCACTTAAACCAACCCACTTTTTATTAAAATCTCAGCAATAAACCTACCAAAGACTTAAATTTCATAAAATTTAAATTCTGTGCTTCAGTATTCACTTTATTTGTACATTTCAAAATATAATTGGCAAGTTTTCTATATATAAAGTACTGAATATGTATTTTAAAATATACTCCCAATATCTGCAATTGCAATATTTTGGAACAAATCTTAACACTGTTCTTTGTTTTTTCATATAATCTGTAATATTTAAACAATACTTCTAAATAAGATAAAATATAAAAACTATGCAGTTAGCATTAGAAACCATCTAAATGGCAAATAAGTTCAATAAGTTATTTCAAGGTGGTATTAGTTTATCTTTCTCTTGATGTCACTTTGTTATTAAAAGAACAAACAAATATCAAATTAGACTTTAGGTATATCAGAGCTTTTACCTCCTTTATAAGTTCCTTGATGGGTTCAATTTTGGGTTCTTCCTCTTCTGTTTCCATAGGCAAAGGATCTTCAACAGGTTCTTTAATGCTATCTTTCATCTTTTCTTCTACTTTTTCTAAGAAAAATGTATAATTTCTTTATTTACTTTCCATCTGCTGTACATCCTTTACTTTCCACTAATATACATTCAAGCTCATTTTCTGAGCAAAATTATCAAAATCAGCTTTATAAAACTCTCCCACCTCCAAGTTAAAGGCAATGAAGACTATACTTTCAATGAGCAAGAATTCTTTAGGACAGAAGTTACATTGCAGGAAGCTATAATAACTACCTGGAAGAATCTCATTTTCCAGTTCTGAACGCTGCAAGTATTGTAATGATTGTTTTTTCCCGTGGTCTTTTTTCATGGCCTTGTGTAGTTTGCTTTCACTATTTTCAATCTACATACCGTGTTTCCCCTATAATAAGACATGTCCCGATAATAAGCCCAACAGGGCTTTTCGGGACATGCGTTGAAATAAGCCCCCCCCCGAAAATAAGGGCCCCCCATTACTTTCTGGGGAAAGGGGGGGCATGCTGGGAGCCGCTCTTTTTGCGGCGGGCACTCTTTTGGCCGGAAGAGCGAGAGCAAGTGAGAGGCGGGTGCACGCACACCCCACGAGACTGGTTCGGCTCCTCTGGGCTCTGCCTACGGCAGCGTTTTGAAACACGCTTCTGCCTGCGATGAGGCGGCGAGGCAGGGATCGAGGCTCCCCTCCTCTTCCTCGCAGCGGAGGTGCTGGTGCGCCGCAACTCCCTTTTTTGGCTTACTTTTTCCCTCCTCAAGGGAGGGGGAGTAGAGGAGCCCTTGCGGGGAGAAATGAGTCTCTGTGAGACTCGTCACGCCACCGCCGCTGCCTTGTGGAGCAGGACTGTTCAAGGCTTGTTGTGCCATTGCATGCACCAACGGCAGCAGGACCCCAGCTGTGCTGGTATGATGAGGTTTGTGGCAGTCCTGCAGTTCGTGCATCAATGGCACAGCAAGCCTTGCTGAGTCCTGCTCCACGAGGCGGTGGCGGCAGGGAGGGGAGGCAGCGGCGATGGGACATCCAGTCCCACACTCGCCGCCTACTGCACCCCCAAAATAATAAGCCCTCCCCTGATAATAAGGCCAAGGCCATATTTCGGGGTTCTTCGGGAGTTGGGCGGCATATAAATTTTATAAAATAAAATAAATAAATAAATTCCAAAAAATATAAGCCCCTGTCTTATTTTCGGGGAAACACAGTAGAATGCAACTGGTTCTTACTCTCTTGAGTTTTCCTACCCTGTTAAAACACCTGGTACCTTAGCTTTTAAAACCTGGTTTTAAAAACAGATTATTTTACTGAATGAAGAATGAGTTATAAGATTTTAAGTTTCCTTACAGGAAAGCACAGAAGAAATAGAACCCAGAAAATCATTATAGATCTACAGTTCTCAAATACTCAAGAGGCAAAAGAATATTAGCTAGCTAGATAGCTAGCTAAACAGACGAACAAAGAAAAAATAGCAAAATCATGAGGCAGAATTAGCAAAATCATGAGACAAAATTATTATTTTTAAATGAAGAGGAATATAGATGACTAAGAAAATGATGGAGAACAGGAGAAAATCCCAAAAAGCAGCCTTTAGAGTAAAACATATATTAACCATACAAAATAATTAAAAATGTCCAAAGCAAATTAGATACTCAGTATTTACCAGAGGCAATTTGTCATTTGCATGTAGTAGAGCAATCCTTGAAAAAAATTCATTACAACTAATGGATTGACTCCAAATTAACATTATGAAAAAGTTAATATTTTGAAGAATTATTTTTAAAAGTTAATGGAGTTGGGTAGACCTTTACATGTACAATATCAATACAGAATTCAAGGTAATCACAGGAAAAACATGGTTTTAAGTACTATTTCAGATACCAGATTTAGGACCACATTTAATCCCCTCAGCCAACTCATTCATTTTCAAATTGCAAAGGCAATGATTCTAGATAATGGGTTATTTGCAATGACAGTAAATACCAAAGTTACATTAAAAATAATATTCAGATATGAGCAATTACATATATAGGAATGACCAAACTATTAGAAATGTATACATACAAATTTGCTATATAGTTCTATGAGGAAAATTTACTGATGAAAAATAAATATATTCATCACTCAGCACTCAGAGAAGTATTAGTATAGCAATACATTTCTTGGGAAAATCAAGGAATACACAAACACAACTTGAGTTTACTTGTTCTAATTGGTAAAACAAATAACATTCTGAAAAAAATGGTCTTTTATTAGCATTGCAATGTATTAAAACATCAAACTAGATAAACACTTCTACGGTAGTTATTATTGGCCAAATTCTTTATTGGAGACAATCTTCAATTGTGATGTCTCTTTCCTGCTGCACATTAATGCTTTGTTCAGTTCCGCCTTCGCAAATCATTCAGTTACTGCAATCATTACACTACCCAAAAAGACATACTATGTTTTCTAGCTCTGTGAACATTTACAGCCATAAGTCATACATCAAAAACAAAGTGTCTGCTCTAAGGACTGCAGAATAAAGAAAAATAGGTGTCATTTACTTGTGTGTTACAATTTTTTTTCATGGCAAATTGAGATGCTTTGAGAAATAGTGAGTAGCATCAATATTTTTGGCAGTGTCTTGTGTGCATTCTTGCAGAAAGGTACAAATACATTAACCACTATACCAAAATGTTGATTTTATCCACTTTGTAGATAAATTTTGGATTTATGAGACAAAAACTGAATTTCAAGGAAGAGAGGGATAAATGCTTAGCAGTAAAAAAAATAAATCTGAAATTAGGCCAAGAAAATATATGATCTAGTACAGAAAAGTGCTAGACATTACTGTCTGCAATGAACAATTACTCAAATATTATGTTCAAGAAATTTCATATGTACATGGAGTGGACCAATTGAAAATAAATTATAAAATCAAGTGATGAATACAGTTGCAAGAAAAAGTATGTGAACCCCTTGGGATTACGTGGAGTTTTGCATGAATTGGTCATAAAATGTGCTCTGAACGTCATCTAAGTCACAACAATAGAAAAACACAGTCTGCTTAAAATAATACTACACAAACATTAGATGTTGCCATGGTTTAATTGAACATAACATGTAAACATTCACAGTGCAGGGAGGAAAAAGTATGTGAACCTTTGGACTTAATAACTAGTTGACCCTCCTTTGGCAGCAATAACCTCAACCAAACGTTTCCTGTAGTTGCAGATCAGACCTGCACAACGATCTGGAGTAATTTTGGACCACTCCTATTCACAAAACTGTTTCAGCGTAGCAATATTCTTGGGATGTCTGGTGTGAATAGCTCTCTTAAGGTCATGCCACAGCATTTCAATCGGGTAGAGGTCAGGACTCTGACTGGGCCACTCCAGAATGCGTATTCTGTGCTGTTGAAGCCATTGTTTTGTTGAATTACTTGTAGGCTTTGGGTCATTGTCCTGTTGCATCACCCATCCTCTGCGGAGCTTCAGTTGGCGGACAGATGGTCGTACGTTTTCCTGCAAAATGTCTTGACAAACTCTGGAATTCATTTTCCTTTCAATT